>OY015313.1:44342335-44908083 GCA_955612985.1 Cheilosia scutellata
AAACATAATTAACTTTATGGCTTTAAAGCGTTAAGGCAATAACGCTCGACTGTCGGATGTGGCGCGCACAAAAAACAAATTCACATTAGACTTCTTTATGGTTCATAAAACCACAAAATTCTATAATCACATTGTAGGCACATTGTTTGGGGGTGATCCGCCGCAACGCAACGCAACAACGCAATCATTAATCCCAGTCAATCTGGGGAAATCTTGCCGAAATAACATTATTTCTTTTCACTGCCTTGTGTATGTGGTGCTGGTGTGCTCCTTTCCGCTGACATCCCTGCTCAGTGCTCATATGCAATAATTCTATGAAAATCTTAGCAACGAGGGATATAAATATCCGAAGAGGACATCAGACAGAATAATAAGCCCTTGGCTACGGGAGTTTCTGCTTTGTGTGTGTGTGGCTGTGTCTTTTTATCATTAGTCTCATATGCGAAGTGACAATTTATCTCCAACCCTCCCCCATATGAGAAAGTGGCTGAAACTAACAGAAAAAAGGAAGGCGACTACCATCTCAGCAGATGCTCCCCACTCGCTTATTGCTATACGGGAGCTTGTATGCCTGGCAATGATCTATTAACCGGAAGATGCCGGCAGGCAAGTGGCATGTTATAGAAAGTGTTTCACCTCACGTTACGATGCCGACACGAGTAGTATAGCCCTCAGTAGCTTGTTTTTGCTTTGCATGGTGATGCCATAAAGTGCGATGCTTGGTAACTGGGTTGTGGGCCGATTAGCAGAAAACACAAAAACTGTGCGGGAATAACAGGGATTTTGTGGAAGACGAATTCCAAAAGAACAAAAAATTACAATAACTCTGTCTGTGTGCACTGATACTAGTCACAAAGGATTTCATTTTTTGTTTACACGAATAAATTCCTCCCAATGTGATGAAAGCGGAAATGCGAACAGGGATGAACGTATACAAAAAAAAAACGAGTTATTAAGGATTTACACAAGAAAGCCTTTATATTTGCCAAAAGCTTTCTACACAATTAATTTCACAGTAAAATAATTCATTCCAGTTGACAGGGGCTGCTTTTATTGTCTTTTCGAATTAATGGGCGTTTAGCTTTCTGCAAAAGAAACGATTTCCGGCTTATGTCTGTTTTGTCTAAGGCTCCACTTTTAATGGCATTAGGTTTCCTTGGTTTGTGGCAATATGGTTATTATCCTGGACCATAATTTGGTTTGTAGCTTTCTACGGATTTATATCGGTTGCCAAAATTATTTCACAGAGCGGTCCATCGATGTGCACATCTATAAAAAAAATGTATCCTCAACTAAGCTGCGTCTACTCTAGAGATACAATATAATATGGTACTGAATGCAATAGGTATAGGAGGCCAAATATACAATTATGCTATTTCCATGTGCCAATAGGAATTTTGTATAGGGCTGTAAATGAAAATCCGTGCAGATAAATCGGGTGTTTGCCAAATAGAAATACCAAATACATAAGACCGCGCATAACTCGAGAACGGTTCGTCTGATTTGAGCTCTCTCTTTTTGCTGTGTTCATTATTATGTTTATAGATCATTATCATATCCATCCAGCCTTATCGAATCTACATATTAAAATGTTGGATTAAACGAAATGTCTAGCTTAAAAGCTCTTGGCAATTACCCTATTTTTATAACTCACTTCATTTTTGGAGTATTCGTACAATTTTGCGAGCATCCAATTCACTCATTATTTCGATCTTCCGATAAATTATCAATTAAGAAAAAATGTCTCCTTGTTTTCCGTAGAGTGTGGCAAGTATATACCCCTAAAAATCGATTGCAGATACCAGTGAAGCCTCCAGACTTCGCAAAATTATTGCTAAAGATGCGGTAGTCCCCAGCTTCATTAGGAAATCTAATGGTGCGTGTGCTGAAAGCAGTGAGGAAGTTTTAGAAGCTCGCTCTAGTTGAAGCTTTCCAGGAAGTAGCACTCCAACGGCTTCGAACCCGAATGGGTATTATGAGTACGCTGACGTGCAAATCGAAGCGGAATTAGAACACCTTTTCACTTGGAAAAAAGTGCGTTGGGCTATAATGTCCTTCTCTCAATACAAAGCACCGGGCCCTGATGGCATTCTGCCAGCTATGCTGCAAAAGGCCCCGGCTATGGTTACAGGTAGAATCAGGGAAATATTTGTACATTGCCTTAAATTTGGCTACATACCCTCGGCATGGAGAGAGGTACGAGTGGTTTTCATACCCAAAGCAGGTAAACCAAGTCATACCTCGGCGAAAGACTATAGACCCATCTGTCTCTCGTCATTTCTCCTTAAGACACTCGAAAGGCTTCTCGACATCCATATAAGAAGCAAGTGTTGCAATGGAAATCTATGCAATGCTCAGCACGCATATCTAAAAGGTAAATCGGTAGAAACAGCTCTACATGAAGTGGTAGGTAAAATAGAACACAGTCTACACCACAAGGAATTTGCGTTAGCTGCCTTCTTGGACATAGAGGGGGCTTTCAACAACGTTAGGGCAGAGGCAATCAAACGCGCTCTGGAAAGGACAAAAGTAGATCATAGCATCACCAATTAGCTTTGCATGATGCTTGTCACTAGAAATATCAATTCCACTCTCGGACACAGTTCAATAAGAAAATCGGTTACTAGAGGCACTCCCCAGGGAGGGGTTATTTCTCCCCTCCTCTGGGTTCTTGTCATAGACGATATACTTAAAGAACTCAGCAACACAGGGTTTAGCGTAACCGCTTACGCGGATGATGTGGCGATTCTAGTTCGGGGTAAATTCTTGAACACATTGAGTGAAACCATGGAATCAGCCCTCAACAAGCTCAGAAAGTGGGCTGAAGGGTGTGGACTTCGTGTCAACCCGGAAAAGACAGAACTAGTACTTTTTAGTACAAAATACAAGATACCTCCCTTCAAACTACCCAGGATTGGTGGAGTGGAGCTCTCCCTCTCGGAGAGCGCAAGATATCTTGGTACGGTCCTGGATAAAAAACTGAATTGGAAACTTAATGTTCAGGAAAGAGTCCGAAAGGCTCATAATTCTCTCTTCGTCTGTAAGCGAACAGCAGGAAAAAAGTGGGGATTGAGTCCTACAATGATGCATTGGCTATACATCATGGTGGTTAGACCCATCCTTACCTATGGGGCTCTTGTTTGGTGGAAAGCCACAAATAAGTTATATATACGGGATATGTTGGCCAAGGTACAAAGAACAGCCTGCACTGCCATAACTGGTGCTTTACGCACCACACCTACAGCTGCACTTGAGGCGTTTATGTATCTTTTACCTTTGGACCTACAAATAAAACTTCAAGCAGGTAATAGTGCGCTTCGGCTAACTAACGCAGGGTTTTTCAAAACCAGACAGGTAGGACATAGCTCCATACTAATGGAATCCTTCTCCAACATCCCCGATAAAACGGGTGAAAGTTTGGGTGAACTCGACTTCGAAACACCGTACGAAGTACAATATCCAGATAGGGAGGACTGGCAAAAGAATAAGGTTTCGAACGATAATGAAATTTCGATTTATACGGATGGTTCCAAAACTAAGGAGGGTACAGGGTCAGGTATATACTCTAGGGATATAGACCTACACGTGTCTTTAAGACTTCCGGATACATGCAGTGTGTTCCAGGCAGAAGTTCTGGCCGTGCTCAAAGCGGCGTATCTACTTGATATTTGATCAATATCCAACAAGAATATCGCTATCTACATTGATAGTCAGGCTGCGCTAAAGGCGCTAGAGTCCTTCATCATCAAATCTGATCTAGTCAGGAGCTGCCGCACAATGCTCAGAGCATTATGCGCACAGAATCGAGTCAGATTGTGTTGGGTGCCCGGACACTGCGATATTGAGGGCAACGAAAGGGCTGATGTTACGGCCAAAACCGGAGCAGAGCTTCCACCTAATGAAACAATTGAGGGTATAAGACCACCAATAGCCGTGGCCAAGAGAATTATTCTCGAGAATATTAAAAATAGGGCAGATCAGAGATGGGCGGATATATTAGGGCACAGGGTCTCAAAGGCTCTGTGGCCTAAGCTAGATCGGAAAAAATCGGCTGAACTACTTAAGCTTAGTAGACCGAGGCTACGGATGGCAGTAGGTGTGCTCTCCGGGCACTGTCTTCTAAGGAAGCACGCTAAGAGAATAGGTCTAACAGATACGGACATATGCAGGTATTGCGAAGACTTACATGTCGCAGAGGATATAACTCATCTCCTCTGTGAATGTCAAGCTATTGCACGGTACAGGAGGAAATACCTTGGCAGGTACTTCTTTGATAACTTGGAGGAGGTTGGCCTCGGAAACAAAATTGCAACAATTTTCAGATTCTGTAGGGAAATTAATTGTTTGGGCGAAGTGGTTTAGGTTTTTTGACCGTTAAGGTTCCCCAGGGATGGCGATGGGTCCAATATGGTGCCTAGTCCTATGTGATGAACTCACACCCTATTCAACCTAACCGACCCCTAAAATAAGATACGTCCCCCCTTTCTCATCAGTACTTAGTGTACTTTTTCGCGCCAAAGATTTTGCTAAGGACTTTTTTTGTAGGGTTGTAGGGAACGGCATAAGTTCAATGTTAATTTCAGGCATTCAAATCATTCCGTAATATTTCACAACTTTTCTAAATTATACTGTACTAGCGTAGCCCGTGCACACTTCGTAGTGCAAAATAGTTAAATAGATAAACATTTTTTATTGTACCTAATGCTCTGTGGTACACAACATTTTTTTGTTTTTCCAGAAATCGTATTGCCTAGGTAATATTCTTGACTTTCAGAACGATGCATTATTATGCTCTATGCGTTACAAATTTTAGAAACTTTGGCTTCCAATTCCAAGACCGTCGAAGAAACTGTACTCGCCCGGCTTTGACCGTGCACAGGAATTGTATTATATTTAGGTCATTGATAATACATAAATGCGAGAAATGAGAATAAATCGATTTGCTGCAATTTTCTTTCTGCCCAAACCTAAAATACAGCAATACGAACAAAACAAAAAAGAATTATGAAAATCGGCCCAGCGGTTATCGAGATAATAACGTCATCGAGTTTCACCCCATAGAAGATGTTTTTTTCTATAGCAGATATCAGATTTTGAATGTTTTTTGTATGGTCGGTGCCACGCCCCTTTGTCCAATTTTGACAAGTATTCAAGGGAGCACTCCAGGGACAATAACTAAGATTAACTGTAAATTTGAGCTCAATCGATTTGGTGGTTTTCGAGATATACGATTTGGAATATTTTTTGTGTGGGCGCTGCCACGCGCCTTTGTCATCGACGACAAACATTTTAAGGCTCAATTTTTATATATATTAAAAATAAAAGGATACTAAGTTAAATTTAAGAATCCGCTATATGTATTGAAATTTTATTCAGAGCATGGATAACAATAGCCTTTCAACAAGATCTGGTAGAATAATTGAATTACAACGAATTGTTTCGACCATCAAACTTGAACAAACAGAAGATCAGCAACATAAGTTCTTAATATTAAAACATAAGTTCTTAAGTAAAACCAGTCTGCAAGACAGCATTAAATAAATGAGTGCAAAAAAAATAAAAATTGTGGGAAAATGGGAAGTAGGACATTTTACGAAAGGAACCTCTTCTCTCACTTTTTAAGCCAGTTTAAGATTAATTAGTCGGTACAACAAGTTAAGTATTTCATCAACATTACTATAATTTTTTTGTAAGGATTCACCAACAGTAAATTACAAAATTAAAAAATTAATATTACTTCTAAATTTAGAGGTTGAACAGGCAACACAATTCAAATTTCACCACGAGCAGCGGTTGTTGTGCACATCGTCCTCTTTACCCCTGGATCTTCATGAATATTTTGGTATAATTTAAATTGGTAAGTGATTTTTAACTTTCCATAAACATTTCATTTTGGTGCGGTTCAACATATTTTTTTATTATTCTGTTAAAAATTGAAAATAATATCCATGACAATTTTTTTTTTAGTTGAATTATTATTAGGCGTATTTTTTTGGCAATCTATAGCTAGCTCACTTTTACTTTTACATGCAAAACCAAAAGTGGGTATAAAAGTGGCTATAATTAACGCAGTAATAAAGTGGAGATAGGAAAGTTGAAAAATGTCATTCATAGATGGCAGTGTTGTAAATAAGGAGGAATTATTTTTCTTTCTTGAACGTTGAGAGCGGCTTGTCACTAATGGGTTGTGTTCGTTGATTGTTGTCTGAATTGGTAAATATTTTGCAATTCTCTGATTGGTTGAAATGCATTTATACTTTTAAATACTTCATATTCTTACATAATATTATTTAAAATACGATTGAAAATGCTACATAAACTTTGTTGAAAAATAGATATTAATATGTACTTACTGCAATTTGTTGTGTTCAAGGTAACAAAATGCAACGTGAACATTCAATAGATGTAATAGACGCGATTCCTTTTTGAATATTTTAAAGATAATCACTCCTGTGCTGAATTCCGACCGAAATTGAATTCGTGCGGATTTCGAGTTTTCTGTGTGATCAGTTCGCTTAATACATATTTAGTTTTTTTTACAGTAGCTGACTTGATTTGTTTCAATTAAGAAATAGGTAATTGGAAAACAGAAGTCAATGCGACTTAAGGTAATCAAAAATGCATGTTTGGTACACCGAAAATTCGAAATCCGCACGAATTCAATGTCACCCGGAATTGAGCACAGGGGTTGATGTATGCACATAATTTCACCGCATTTTCCCGTAAACAAGGCGTATTAAATTTTGATGCTCATATTAGATCAACAAAATAGACAACAACATTTTTCAAGCTATTTTTGTTTTGTTTTATTCCACCTTCAAACAAAAAATTTTTTAAAAAGGTTAAGTAATTTAATTTCATAAGATGATGGATTTTATTGTTTTAAAAATTATAAACATCTGTCTAGAACCGGATATATGTCTTGGCAGCGCAGATAGTCGCAGTAGTACCCAGCAATAAAACATCTGCACCATCACCATTAGGGGTCGTAAACTAATTAATTAAAACCCAGCGAAAGACAATACCTACGATCAACACGCATTTGCACGTTTTCCTGAATTCTGCCAGCAGTATGAATACGGCTGGAATTTCGAAATACAGTTCATTCAGTATTAGTTAACGAACCTTTGTAGTCGATACAATTTAAGAGCGATTTTCAGTTTCTCCAATGAGTATACATTTTTTGAACATACCCTTTTCCAACTAATATGTCAAGTTGAAAACACGCGTACCAACTTCCAAATAAAAATAAAGTGTGCTAAAGTGAGCTAGGGATGTTTTTTTGAGACTCGAAAAGTGAGTATAGTAAGGAGTCTCAAAAAAATACGCCTATTATCGTTACGTAAATCGGGTTTTATATATCGGTATTAATTTATATTATCTTTTGATAATTCATACCCTTAATCAGTTTTTTTTTTTACTTGAAACTACGTAGTTATTTTACCTTTCTGTTTTTGTTAGCTTAAGTTTATAAACATGGCGTTTTGAAAGCATTAGGAATTGGTGGATGTGGCAAGGATTTGGTAAGGCGAGGCCTAAGCCTAAGGAATGGCAATGAAGATTTAAGTTGGTAGGGGCTGCCATAAATATTAAAGGACCTGATGGTAGCCATGGTGTACCACATCGGATCCATTTGGGGTATTGGTGTGGTGTAGAGGGGTGGGTATTCCATAGAGGGAGCACAACCAGCAATCGCTCTCGCCACCACTGAAAATAAACGAAATCTATAGAGACATTTAGGCCTCGTTTTTTTTTTTGAAGCTCATATATTTTCGCATGTATATGCGTAACGTCCAGTTTTACAGACAGGAAGAACCCCCCCCCCCATCCCCCCATCCGACGATCTAGAGCTATCCCTATCATGCCAAGCTGTCGGGACCTATGGACACCCTTAAGGCCCATTTCACACATACCCGGCAGCTGGCTAACCGGTACCGGCTACCCGGTCGTTGGGAATACATTCTTATGTGCGCGTTCACACCTGCAAACCGAAAGCGTCCATAAAAATGTATCGCAACGACCGTATAGCCGGTACCGGTTAGCCGGCTGCCGGGTATGTGTGAAATGGGCCTTACACTTTTGCTGCCCGGATTGACTCATTATTATCTCTATTTGGAGGTGATGATGTTGATCAAACAGTCCACAGAACTGCAAAAAAGTCACGGTGTTGGTTTTGTTCCCAGAGAATGTTGGGCAAAAAACAAAGAAAAATAACGGAAAATCGAGAATTTTCATCGATACTCCTGAAAATGATCGGATGGAAGAAATGTCATAAGATATAGCTTCAAGGGCAACAAATTGATGAAAGCAAAAATAAGCGGATAACAAAAAAAAAAAATAAAACTGAAACCAAAAAAAGAAGAGTAGGTAGTCGCCGGAGCAGTCCGAAATCTTTCTTTTCATTCATGTGATGATGATACCCTTGATTTTATTCATGTTAGATGGTTACTAACAATTGAATATTCTGACTTTAAATTAATTAATATGCGAATTATAATTAATTTCAGGTACTGTCGGAGCTCGGAAGTACCAAAGTACATTCGAAACTTTCTCATTTTTTTTTTTTTTTTTTAAATTAAAAATTTATAACATTCATAGTAGGTACGTACCTAGCTTAGCTATGTATTAAAATTAATCTTTAAAAAATCTCAAACTTGGTCAATATGGTGAAAAAAATATTCATTGAAATTTTCTTTTGTTCAATTAATGAAAAAATACATAATTTCGGAACTATGCCACTTTATTACTGTTTCTCTTAATTTTACTTAATTGCACGTTTCCTTTCCATTTAGGTTCTTGTGCATAATATTTCAATTTCAATAAATCATTGCTATCCTCAGTGTTGACAAAGCTTTATTGCGATACTTATCGACGCCATTCAGAATGCAGCAAGTATTTATATCCTGAAGTATTCACAGTCAGGACGACTCCTATTCCAACTAATTGGAAAATGTTCTTAAGCAAAAAAATAAAAAAATTACAAATAGCAAAGCCAACCCCCAACTAACTACGAATAAAGGATGGCATTTTAATTTTAATGAAAAGTTTCTTTCATCCCTCCGCGTATTTTATTTTTCACACTTGCATAATGTGCCAGATAATCTCCTAACTTAAGGACCGAGAACGACTCAAGATAAGAGCAAAAGAAACACTTTCGTTTATTCGTTTTCAAATAGAAGGCGCTCGGAAAGGGAGAGATAAGGACCTTCGTAGGGATCTATGAAAAAGATTTCTTCTTAGGAAACTCTTCAGGGAGCTGACACTTTCCATACGATTTGAGTGATTTTTTTTTTGTTTCAATTGTATTTTGGGTTGAATAGCGAATGCGACAAAAAGGATTTCAAATACGTCTAGAAAATTGGATCTACAACTAATCGCTCTATTACGTTTATTTGAATGGCAAATAAGCAATTGGACGAATGGGATGCTTTATGTAAATTAAATTTGTATGTCAAACGGTTTTTGGAGGATGTGCTTAGTCCTTGTGGTTTAAATTTGAATTGCAAAGATAGGGCTTATTGTTTTTTTTTTTTACTAAGACATGCAGTTTAACCACGATCGTAAGAAAACATTTTTCCATTATGCTCAAATGCTCATGACCAGACAAAGACTTCAGTTGCGCACACAATCCTTCGTTAAACAATCTTACCCCACACCAATGTGTACTCATCAAAGGAAATGCAATTTTGTACAGTTTGCTTTCTATCCTTTGTCCAATAATAAATCAATGTCCTCCAGTGCACTGTGATGATAATACGATGTCCAATGGATCGAACAAATTGATGACCCATTCAGATGGATTTTAATTAATTTGCACTTGCAAAGCTAGGACATCTAGGACGTCTAGGAAATTAATTTTCCTTTGTTTACAATATACGGGTAGGATTGATTTCTCGTTCCATTTTTCTCCAGTTTAACCGGTTAACATATTTGAAGTCATATTTCTTCGGGATATCTAAAGGTTTGCGTCAGTCAGATATATGGTGACAACATCAATTTGATTAAAATAATAGACGACAATTTGGTTAATGTGTTCTCTGGTGTATTCGGATATCGGACTGACCCCTTTTATGTCTGGCATTCACGACAATTCAAATGAGAAATCGATCGATGAATAATATGAAAGAAATTCCTTTTTCCGTAATAGATGACAATGTCATTACGGGGTGAAATTTTGTCACGCTATCGGATTTACGATACGATATTTCTGTACGCAAAAAAGGATATTCATTGTGAATGGATTTGTTTTTTTTTTTTTAGAGGGGGTTTAGCATGACATGTGATGTCATTGATTTTCAAATACAACGACTCACTGGCATTTGTACAAATCATTCAAGGAAATAATGATGCCGGAAGTTTTTCTTTTTTTTTCGAAAAGCTTTGTTTCTTTTTATTTTGTTTGTTTGTCGATGGAGTAGAGTGGAGTAAAAATAAAAGCATTTTGGGTCAGCGTCAGAGATGTTTGTGTACAAATAGATTCAAGATTCAGTATAGCAGGTCAGTTGAGAAAATCAATAAAAAATAAATAATGCGAACGAACTGATGGCCAGGGATAATGAATGTGTAAACTTTAGTGGATGTATAATAGTCATACGATGCTGACATAATTGGAAGAACAGAACGAACTGTCATCGGTGTATGGTTATAGAAACAGAGGCAACTAAAATTCATCTAGCAGATATCGTGGACAAAGCAGGATAATAATGATGTTGATAAGAAAGGACACCCAACAAGATGGCTAAAACTATGCAGAGAAGAGTAGGATTGATAGATCTGGCAATCTCTCTGCTGAACTATAGGAACTATTTCGGTTAGTTTTTGACGACCTGATTATTCCGGGTGGAATCATCATTTTTGCAGATATCATAAAGCTGCCAGAAATCGTTTAAGCAAGTCTCTCATTACAAGTTAAGAAGAAGTCAGGAATTTTTGGAGATCAGGTAAACTATTTTATAAGATGTTGACTGGGAAGTGGAGCAATATAGAGACTATTGTAAAAATTTATTGAATCCTTGAGTGGAACCAGTATGTCTTTCCTATGCGTCGTAATGCATTTTTGGGCGATAAGCTCCGTCACCTTCCTACAAAAAAGGCATGCAAATAGGTATTATGTATGCGTTATCAGTGGCGTAACTATACCATCTGAGGCCCGTGGCAAATTCTTTGGATGGGGCCCTCCCAGTAAAAATCGTAACGTTGTAATTTAATTTTAATAAACCACTTAAGTAGTTAACCAACACTATTAATAATATTGTATGCATTTTATTTAAATATCTAATGAATTTTATTTTCAAGAGCATAGGTTTATACATACATATTTATAATGAAATAACAGTTTAATTTTTCAATAGAATAGCCAAGTTACGTAGCCTGTCTTGTCCCATATACTTTCTTAAATAGGTTTTTATTAATTTTAGTTTTGAAAATGATCGTTCAGCACTAGCTTAGTCATAGGAATTGTAACAAATAACATTAACACAGTACATACTTCAGGAAAGCTGCATGACATAAAATGATTCTTTATTAATAAATCATCAAGTTCTCTAATACACGAAGACTTTTCTATTTCGTCTTTGAAAATGGACCGAAAACTGAGAATTTACCTGGCAAGTGATTAAGATATGTCGTTTTTATATACACTCCGCGCCACTTGAATAGCACACCCCCTAAGGTCGGTTTTCTATGGCCCACTGGTCCCAAACCAAGCATGCTAGAGACTTAATTTTTGTTTTTAAATTAAATTTCAATTAATTGTTGTGATTTGACCAGAAGGAAGATTTAAAACTAAAGCTTTAAGTATGTATTAACAAAAAATGTTTAACTAAAAACCGGCAAAACGTGGACTCATATTATTCTTTGATAGATTTTTTTTCTTAAAAAATGTGTGGAGAAAAAGCTTAACCGAGGCGGAAAAAGGACAAATCAAAGCTTAAAGGACGCTCGCCTATTTATTGCCAATTTAGCTAAGAAAATCGAGAGGAGCCGACACGTTATATGCATATTTTTAAGTAATGAGTCTAACTACGGATATAAACGTGAAAGGCCGCATGCATAGTGTGCTTACAACTGCGGAAAGGCGACTTATATTAGGAAAAGTGTCAAATTCTCACGACTCTTTTCCAAAAATCAGGAAAAAATGTGGTATCAAAGCAAGTCTCACAACTATTCGTCGTATTATTTCGAATGCCAAGGATATAAAAATACTAAAAATCAAGAAAAAGACACCCCTTAACCCGGTTCGAAATGCGCAACGCCTTCGATTTTGCCTGGACTTCGTAGTAGCACCGTGTGGTCTTTTCCGACGAAAAAAAATTAATTTAGAAGGCCCCGATGGCTATAGCTAGGTACTATTTCCATAACCTCCGCAAAGAAACTCATCATTTGGACCGGCTGCATAGCAGAGTTGAAGTTGAAGGTGTGATGGTGTGGGGGCCGTTTCGTATTATGGCAGCCGAAAATTAAAATTTTTGCTAACCACATTGAATGCGTTTTCTTACTGATAAGGCTTTAACATATTTTCATAATCTTTTTGGACATCTGCCATGGATCTAACAACATGATAAAGCGCCAATACATACAGCCCGGTTGTTAAAACGTATTTATAGAGCCAAAATGCGGAGCTATTAATGCTGACCGGACTACTCACCGGATTTGAATATCATCGAACATGTTTGGCAATGGTTGATACGTCAAGTTTGTGGATCGGGACAACATTATTCGACTGTATCTAAACTAGTCCAAACCATCGAATTAGCTTGGAGCTCGATTTCGGTAAATTATTTGGCCAATGTGTATGCATCCCTTACAAATCGGAGAGGTGTGAATTTTGGAGCAGAAGGTGGCTCAAAACACAATTGAAAAAAAATGTTTAAAATTTGAAATACTCCAATTACCTTTTGGAAACCAATTGGAAACAATTTCATTCATTGGAAGGAAACGCGATTTCAGTTGATTAATAATGATGTCCAATACTAGATAAAATATGTTCACTTTGAACAAATCGGAGACGCTCATCTTCACAAAGTTCGTCAAAATGGCGTTTTACCTTCCTCTGACGAGTTTTAGAAAATTCAGGGTTGATGGACCATTTTTCTGCTACACTATTTGCTTCCATTTTTAAATTTACAAATTCATGTCTATACCTTTCCAATTCTTCTAGACACATTTTCAAACTTTTTAAGGCATTTGCAAGATCGATGGCTATAGACTGAAGTGCTTTAGAGCTTATAATTTTTTTTGAAATACTTAGGTACAACATTTTTGCAAACATTTTAGGTTATTTCTGAGCTCGCGGCCTCTTGGGCCGGGGCCCTCTCGGGTCGGGGGCCCGTGGCATTTTGCCAGCCCTGCCACCCTATAGTTACGCCACTGTGCGTTATATATGTTTACAAGAGTGATGAATCCAGCGAGACTCCGCTATAAAACATGGTTCTAGACCCTTATCATAGTAAAATCAAACACTTTCACTGTATATCTTTCGACATTGCCATTGTGTTTTTAGCAAGACAAATTGGCCTTATATTGAAAAACTGTTCTCTGGGTAGGGTATACAAATTACGTATTCATCAGGTGTCTGTTGCAATATTGTCCCACATAGCTAAATGTGTTTTAGCCTCTTTGACAACTATACTCCTCATAAGAAACTAGTTACTAGTTCCTTGTTGCGGTGCGTTGATATATGTTCGGAACGGTAGAAGGAACCTTTAAAATCTCTAAGGTCTTCTATTTTGTCGAATTTCGTTAAAAAAAACTGTTTGTCTAAGTCTTGTTTCTATCGAAAAATGGCACCAATGTTCGTCGAAACGACGAAGATTACCTTCTACGCAACTTCTAGTGTTCGATTCGAGCTAATATTAAAAAAAAAATACAACCTAAATTAACGAACAAATAAGAGAGGACAACGTAGATGCAATAAATGTAAAGAAAAGGGAACAGCTTTAATTGTCTTAAAATGGCACATGACCAAGTAATAATGCGATATGTACAAGGATAGCATTATGCTGAGAGCATAAAGTTGAGTTTTAATAAATGCGTTAAAAAGAGTTATTTTTTTCATCCAAATCATCAAGGGCAATCCCCATACGGGTAGAGGAGAGATTATGAACTTGATCTAACCATCTCATCCTTGGTCTACCTAGAGGAAGCCTACCCGATGGTACGGATTCCATAGCACGTCGTGGAATCCTGGTCGGGGATATGCGTTTAACATGACCAAACCACCGAAGCATGGACCGCTCCGTCCGGAGAAGTAGTTGCTCGACATTGAGTTCCTCCTGTATTCTGGTATTTCTAATGCGATCTCTACGGATCACACCAGCAGTACAACGGAGGAATCTTATTTCGGCAGTTTGTATCCGCGATCTTATTCTTTCGGTCATTATATCCAAACCTCATGATCATAGGTAAGAGTTGGAACAAACACCGAATTAAAGACTGAAAAGTTAGGTTTGACACCAAGAGCAGTCCTCCTAATTAAATAATGACCAAGCTGTTTCCAAATTGATCCAGCCTGACCAATCCTACAGGAAAACTCAGCATTGCTCCTTCCGTCACTCGTGAATAAGACCCCGAGATACTTTAACTTCTCCACCTGTTTCAATGGGACTCCACTAACATGCAGAGTGCATTGAACAGGGGTTCTGGAGACGACCATTACTTTTGTTCACGTTTATTTTCTTATCAGCTTCAGCACAAACTGCTACAAACCGATCGAGTTCGCGTTAAAGTTGAGTCTGAGAAGACCCAGGGATGACAAAGTCGTCAGCGAAAAGCAGATGCCTTATCATCAGATCTCCCAATTCGAAAGGTGCTTCTCCAAGACTGCACTGCGCTGTAACATCTAGTCTATATAAGTAATGAAAGGGAGAGGAGACAATACGCATCCCTGGCGAAGTCCAACGCCCACGGTGAAAGGTATTGATTTAACTCCGTTTACCCGAACACAGCTTTTACAGTTTGTGTAATTGAATGGCTCTCAAGAGAGTACCGTCAATTCCATATTCCTGTAATACACTCCAGAGTTTACCTCGAGGAACTCGGTCCTATGCTTTCTCCAAATCTACGAAGCATGCGTAAACAGGTGTAGTATACTCCCATCCCAAGCCTTCTCAAGTACCATTCTGAGAGCGAATAACTGGTCGGTTGTGCTTATAAACTATCCCGAGGAAGTTTGTTGTATATTCATGAATAGCAACTGACCAACTTAGACAACTTTTTATCTATAAACTTTGAAACTCGCTTCCCGGGGAGAGAAAATTACACAATGTTCGTTAAATTGAAAAATGTTCTACCACAAAGCTTATCCTACCAGCTTCACTAAAAGTAACTCACTAGGGGCAACCTTAATATTCAATAGCTCGCACAAAGCCTACGATCCCATCACCTGCAACCAACTCCACAGCAGAAATCTACAAATAATACGACATTGACAGAGTAAGCCTAAGCAATCAACATGCATTGGAAAATAACTCGTCTGCGAGCTGCTTTACCAATATCTATCCGTATAAATATATATGTATATCTTTGTATGCAAAACGTATCTTTTTATTCAATATTGCTTTGACTTACCGTGAAAAAAATGCTAATGCACAAGATATGACACAGAAAATGCCATCCATTCTCATTCGATTTATGTGATCTCATATATGGTTTTCATATAGAAATAAAAATGTCAAATGGCACTCTGCACAGCACTTGACACACATTCCGACGATAGCTAGAGACGGAACAAAAACAAACGCAATTGCAGACACACATATAGGTAGAATGAGGAACAGAAAATACTTTTCTGAGTTATCCTATGGAGATTTTGTGATCCTACCATAAAGCAGGAGAATATTCCAAAATTTATTCGTGATGCGTTTCAACTGTTTTTTTTTTCTTTCTATCACTCCATATGCACATTGCTTACCTCGTACAACTGACATAGATTGTATGTTTGAAATCCTTGCAGTTGCAATATCCCAAAAGTCGAAGAAATGTTCGTGCTGGTGCAGAAGTGCGGGGCTTAGAGTTTTGATAACCTCTGAATTTCCGGTTTCATCTATCTGCTCTGAAATATCACGTTCAAGTGTGGAACAAAGCAATTAAGTGGATTGTCACCAACGCGAATGTGTCCTACAAATGAATGCATTAAAAATGTTGAATTTTTTTTTTTATTATTTAATGTATAAATTAAAATGTTCCTCTACCCTATAAATTGGTGTTGTTTTTGTACCTTCGTTTTTGTTTATACTGGCTATGAAAATATTAGCAAAGAGGTTAATTTCATCCAGGAGAATGAACTGGTAAATATCCGAAAATCAACATTCGTTCATATTGCTGCAGGGACAAGTCATTCGTATCTGGAATATATTTGGTTATTTGAATGAATGAAACAATTTCATATTCAAAAGACAGGTAAATATTTGTTTTCATCTAGCTCCAAAAGAGGAAAATAGAATCATGCAGGTGCCCTTAGAGGGGGATTTATCAAGGGTTTAGGTCAGAAGCGGTTTTCGTATGAATTGAAACTGAATGAGTGAAGTGCTATGTATTTGGTGAATGAGTTCCTAAAAACTTTTTGGGAGGGCGATTCGTTAGGGTCATTGTCTGATTTATATCTACACAATCCGCAAAAACAAAAAAAATGTGTAAATGTAGAAACCACTCCAAAACACACCACGATCAAACCATCAGCAACGGCCAATCACCATCAGTTGCATCATTCTATCTCAAATATGGATAACTGTGCGACAGTTATCAAAGACGTATATAAAAAGCCGAACAAATTCGCCAACGGGCATTGATTGTCTGTCATCAACCTACGTCGCGCTGCAGTATTCGTAGTTACTTAACTTTTGTACATTTAATTTTTTCAACTCGATTTACCTACCAATAAATGAATTATATTATTTGTGAATTTGAACGCAGTGTCTTTGTCTTTATTCTCAGTTTCCTACATAATTGGGGGCTCAACTAAAAAACCTAGTACGCGTGTGAAGGTAACGAAATGATAAAGAGTTTAACAGTTGAACAATTAAAACAAAGGCTGCTTGGTCTCAATCTGGAAACAACGGGTGTAAAAGCGGTGTTAGTCGACAGACTCGAGAGAGCTCTCGGAGAGCAAAGTGAAACGGAGTTCGAAAGCAGTGAAGACGACGCGACGTTAAATATCACAAAAGCGGAGAATCTAATAAAAGTTATGACAGACGACAATACCAAGGCAAGCACGAGTGGCAACGTTGAAGGGGGTAGACCAGAGGGTATGGGTCGAATTGCTGTCAAAGATATTGAAAATTTGCTCTCTAAATTTAGCGGCGATGATAATGTCTCAATAACGCTATGGCTGGCAGAATTCGAGGAGTTTGCTTCGTTGCTAAAGTGGTCAGAGATAGAGAAGTACATATTCGCTAAGAAGCAGTTAACGGGTTCAGCTCGGAGTTTTATGAGAACGTGTGTATGTACTTCCTATTCGAGTTTTAAGCAAAAATTGTGTGAAGAATTTGACAGGCCAATATGCAAAGCTGAAATTTATAATAAGCTGCAAAACAGGAAAATGTTTAAGGGAGAGCAGTTTAGAGAGTACGTGTATAAGATGCAGGAGTTGGGCAATTTGGCAGATGTTGATGACAAATCGCTGATATGGTACATTGTGAATGGCGTGACGGGTCGGCCAGAAAATAAAATGCTACTGTATAATGCCAAAAACATTTCCGAATTAAAACAAAAATATGAAATTTATGAGCAAGTTGTACAAAGCAGCAGTTCGGGCGGTAACGGCAGGAGCGGTTTCGGAGGGGGCAGCAGTAAGAGCGGCAGCAGCAGTAGCGGTTTCAATTCGCGCAACAGTAATTCATCCGTAATAAAGTACAACAACGATAAAGCAGCGAATCATTGCTTTAACTGTGGATCGGCAGAACATTTACGAAAGGACTGTAAGGCTGAAACAAAATGTTTCAGATGTAATGGTTTTGGGCACATGTCAAAGGCATGCCCACGAAAAAATAATCAAAGCCAAACGAATATAATATCTGTTTTAAATACAAAAAGCATATCAATTAACAATGTGTCATTTCAGGCCCTCATTGATACTGGTGCTCAAGTATCCCTGGTGCGGGAAGATGCATTCCGCAGGTTGCGCAACACGGTTCTCAACAGTTCTCAAATGAGTTTAGTCGGATTGGCGTCAGCTCAAATCAGAACAATAGGCAGTTTCAGAGGCAAAGTTAAAATTGATGAAGTCTGCATAGAGTCAACGCTGATGGTTGTTCCAAGGTCAGCTATAAGCTTCGACGTCATTATTGGAAATGATGTCATACGTCATACGTCATACGATGTCATACATTAGAAGATGCGAAGGTATACACAACGCTGGATCTGAAAGACGGGTATTTTCACGTTCCAATCGCGGATACCAGCAAAAAATACACCGCGTTTGTTACTGAAGATGGTCAATTTGAGTTTAATTTTGTTCCGTTTGGATTGTCAAATGCGCCTGCAGCTTTCGTTCGATTTATCCATTGGATCCTACGCGGGTTGATAATGGAAAAAGTGCTTAAGGTGTATGTAGACGATTTGTTTATTGCAGCAGAAACAGAGGAGGAAAACCTTGAGAAACTGAAAATTTTCTTGGAGACAGCAGCCAATTATAACCTGAAGATCAATTGGTCAAAGTGCAAGTTCCTGCAAAGAAGGGTTGAGTTCTTGGGACATGTGGTGGAAAACGGCCGTATTAGTCCATCACCGGGTAAGATTAAAGCTGTGGAGCATTTTCCTGAGCCTAAAAATGTTAAAAATGTCCAAGCGTTCCTAGGTCTCAGCGGATTTTTTAGAAAATTTATCAGGGGGTATTCGGTGATGGCGAAACCACTTTCAGACCTTACTAAAAAGAACGTGAATTTTCAGTTTTCTTCCCTACAGCGAAAAGCATTTAATGAACTTAAGCAAGCTTTAATCAATAATCCCGTTCTAGCTATTTACAGACAAAATACTTACACCGAGGTGCACACAGATGCGTGTCAGGACGGAATTGGAGCTATGCTACTGCAACAAGGTGAGAACAGCAACCTTCATCCTGTTTTCTATTACAGCCGCAAGAATAGCCCCAGTGAACAAAAAATGCATAGCTATGTGCTCGAAGTGTTTGCGGTGTACAAGGCTTTAGAGAAGTTTCGGGTCTATCTCCTAGGAACAAAATTCAAGGTGGTTACTGACTGTATAGCATTCCGACAAACAACGGGGAAAAAGGAACTGCCGAATGCGGTGAGAAGATGGATTATGTATCTACAAGACTACGACTTTACAGTTGAACATCGACCAGCAACGAGAATGAAGCATGTGGATACATTGAGCAGGTATGCCATTAACATATTGCAGCCAGAAATATTAGTACGCCTAAAGAAGTCACAAGAAGAGGACGAATTCATTTCAACGGTCAAAGAGGTGCTTAAGCAGAAGGCATATGAAAATTTTAAAATGAAGGGTGAGTTCCTTTTTAAGGATGTTGATGGTTTTGAGCTACTAGTTGTCCCGCGCAGCATGGAAAAAGAGATAATACGGCTTAAACACGAAGAGGGTCACTTTGGCGTTAACAAGACTTTACATTTAATAAATCAGGAATTTTTTATACCTAAAATAAAAGACAAAATTCAAAACTGTATTACTAACTGCATAAAATGTATTTTAGCTAATCGAAAAGGCGGTAAACAGGAGGGATTCATCGAGCAGTTGGCGAAAGGGGATCGGCCGCTTGACACCTATCATTTAGACCACATAGGTCCTATTGATGCAACCCAAAAACAATACAAATACATCCTTGCAGTCGTTGATGGCTTTTCCAAATACACTTGGATATATCCCACAAAAACGCTTGGCGCAGATGAAGTTGTCCGGAGACTTTCTGAACAGCAGCAAGTGTTCGGCAATCCACGACGAATGATAACAGACCGCGGCGGAGCTTTCACTTCGGATACGTTTAGTAAGTTTTGCACAGAGGAGAACATCGAACATACTCTTATAACTACAGGCATGCCAAGGAGTAACGGGCAAGCAGAAAGAGCAAACCGTATAATACTCGATGTTTTGAAGAGGCTGTCGGCAGACTCACCAGAAAAATGGTATAAATTCGTATCCCGGGTCCAGATTGCAGTCAACAGCACGATACAGAGATCATTGCAGAACACTCCTTTCGAAGTTTTATTCGGGTTTCCGATTAGGAAAAAAGAAGATTTCAGGGTAAGAGAGCTGGTACAACAAGAGATGGTAAAAGATTTCAACGCGGAAAGAGAGCAAGTTCGTCTCAAGGCCAGGCAGCAGATCGAGAAAATCCAGGAAGAAAACAGGAAAAAACTGTAGCGGAACAACAATTAAGAAAAGCATCGGAACTGGACTCCTGCCGGCTATTGCGCAACTGCCAATGTTATGGTGCCATGTTTTATAGCCACTAGGCTCCAATTTTCTATTGGGTCTTGGCGGTTTCATGTAATTTAATCAGCGCCAGTAGAATCGTAAAACAAATAGTTAGATAGAAGATAAAGCATCTATCTGTAGCTCATATTACCTAATGCCTAGAATATTGGAATTTCCAATCAAAATGGAAATAAACACGATTCGACCTTATTTCCTCCGACATTATTTCACGGCACCTAGTCCACCAGATCTACGATCAGTGTCTTAAAAATGACAAAAAAAATATGAAAGAAGGGCATTTGGCATTTCTATTAGGGCAATTGGTTGCTTTGTTACCAAAAGATGAAGAGAACTTGCTAGGGCAACAAATCCGGCACCGAAACCTGTAGAGATCACGATTAAAACTTAGTAAAGCAGAATCGCAGAAATAATTAGAAAAAAATAGTTCTATACAGAGTACACAATAGTGACGAAGACCAATAGAACAGTTAGGCAGAACGAGATGTTAATTATAGACGAATATAGCTAAAGCTTGCACCCACCTCTTTGGACTAGTCGACAAACTGGTCACTCGTCTATTCTAAAACAAAATGCATCCCAAAAGATACTGATTACATATCCGCCAATTTTAATTCAGTAAGAATTTTGAAACCTGCATACCCTCCAGGACTGACTGGGAGTCCAAAACGGAAACAGGAGTATGGAAGGGGGGGTGTATTCTCCAAAGATTTAAATTGTACGATCTCATTCCGTCTTCCCATTCACTGTAGCGTGTTCCAGGCGGAAATAATGGCGATCAAAGAGGCCCTGTCGCGGCTACGGTGCAGAATGTAATATCCGCAAAGGATATCGCGCTTATCTCTTAACAAGATGGCGGAACAATTCAAAATTCACCTTATATGGGCGCCGAGCCACAGGGACATTCCAAGGAATTCCAAGAACGACGAACTCGCTAGGCACGGCACAACTTTGTCGATTCTACCGGAGGAGAATCTCTATATGCCTCTCGCTACGTGTAAACTTCTAATTAAACAAAATGCGATAAGCGCCACTAATCGAAGGTGGTCAAACTGTACCACGTGCTCATCATGAAACAGATCTGGCCCATGCTGGACCTCAAGCGCTCCAAAAATCTTGTAAAACTAAAAAGATGCAATATAAGCACACTAGTAGGTGTCATCACGAGACACTGCACTATAGGGAGACACGCTCTTAGGCCGGGCCTCCCTTCCAATGAATCTTCTTCGGCAATCTCGGCGAACTCGCTAAAACAAGCATAAGTTGCCTCCAACGCTTCATTTTCAGCTCCTGCTGGATCATCAGATCCTGTGGTATCACAATGGGCCTCCTCTGGCCTACATGAGGCTGCACTTATTGCGGCCTGCAATAATAACCTAACCTAACCTAGCCTTCCACCCACCTGATGATCAGAACGAAGTGAGGGTAACAATATCCAAGTTAAAGGCTGACAAGGCAACGAGTACAAAAGCGTCGGTATAGATAGTGAAACAAACAATTTCTGAGATTTGGTAGGACAAGTAAGCCCAATGACAGCTAAAACTATTTAATAAGTGTGTCTACCTCTAAACTCTAATAACTATTCGACTACAAAACTATAGAGCGCGGTCTGAGCTTCAGTCTGACAGAACCCAAGGATGTCCAAGTCAACAGCGAAGAGCAAATTACTCGGGTCTCAAAATTCCAGTTCCAGTATGTTAAACGGACGTCCCCAACCAGGATCCCAAGACGTACTATGGATAATAAGGCAGGCGTACTCTAGGTAGACCCAGGACGATATTGGTAAGATCATCTCCTCTACCTGTATGGTGATTGCCCTCGATGATTTAGAGTCGATGGCGGAGAATCGAGGGTTATGGATGGTCCACTCGAGCGGGATAAGCGGGCCATTGAAAAAGAATGAATGAATAATAAAAGAAACATGACGAAGTTCAATGACCACATGAAATTTATCGTCGTTTATCCGAGCATGACTTGTACAGTTTCTGTGAAGAGGGAAGGAACGTCAATTCAAGAAACCCAAGTGCTTATGACTAGGGACTCCGTCGTATGCGTACATTAACTCTATAAATTACGTATAGTAGTCTCACAGGCTTTCTGATGATGACAGGCTCTGCAAAGTATTTCAAACACTTGAGCAAACATTTTTCTGGGGTGGCTTAAAAGTGATCTATTCCTAAAATGGAGTACCTAATTTGAAAAGAGGCACAATCATTTTAATTTTGCCTATCGCCAGGTTTTTCGCTCCATTCCCAAGCCACTGTAATGACACGAAGGCGAGTCATTGAACTTCATCAACGCCTTGAACTTTTCTGGCCGAGTTTCATTTAGCAGATTTACCAATTTTTAACGATTAGATCACTAAGATGTTTCCCGCCCTATCCCAAACGATAGATCTGGCATCCCAAAATTGCTCTCTTCGAAAATAAATAATTCAAAAAATTGTCCAAGAATTTGTTGTTTACAAATCGTTCACATACTACTGGGTTACTAGGGCTGAAATGGGAATTTTATTATGAAAAAAGGGATTTCAAATCCTGAAGCACGTTGATTCCAATTCCGGTTTATTGTACCTACTACTAAGCAGAAACTCCTTTTGTAGTGTAGTGGAAAGAAAGTCTGATATAATTCCTTACTCCCTGTGGTCAGTGACCAAGTTTGACATTAACACCAAAAAGGGAATACTCTTAATATATAAAAATGGTGTGAAAAATGTATAGTAATTCATCAATTGAGAACGGCTGCGCCGATTTGGCTCAAATTTTTTCAGTTGTTCGTAATTTTCAGGAGAAGGTTCCTCCGAAAGAAAATTTTAAGAAAACCTTCCGGAAAAGCCGGAAAATTGGAAAAATCGAAAATTGATTTTTTGTATTGAATTTTGTGTGCAATTGTTCCGGAATGGCTTTTCGAATGGAAAATGGAAAACTCGGAAAACTCCGGAAAAACGCGAAAAATTTTAATTTTTTTTTTTCGAAGACATTTTTCATTTTCTTTGATTCTGGTAACAATTTGGTCAAGATCTCAAATTGCTGTGGCTGTTGCATCCTCTGGCATTGCTGCCACATTGTTGGAAGACGGTCGAACTGCACATTCCGCTTTGAAGCTGGCGATGAATCTTCTCACGGTTGACAAGCCAACGTGCGCAATGACCGAGAATTCGGCGACAGCGAAATTGATACGAGAATGAAAACGATGAAGGATTAACGAGGTGATTCGAGACGATTTGGTGGGACTATGATATTGCTCTCCGAAGATTTTCGTCAAACGCTTCCCGTCATCCCGAAATCAACTGCTACCGATGAACTTAATGCATGGCTGAAATCGTCGTCTTTGTGGCGGCATGTCAAGAAGTTGAAATTGACCACGAACATGAGAGTCGCATTGCATCCATCGGCTTCTGAATTCTCGAGACACCTGCTTGGCAATGGTCAAATTTCCGTTGATGTTTCGACTGGATTGATATCGTTCCCGGCAAATGTTTGCGAGTTCACATCGTTGAAGGAGGAACTCATCCCGAAGTGTTCCCCGGCATTGCACAAATTTATAAAAATCTCGATTGGATTAGTGAACGAGCAATACTAGCAGCGAAGAATAAGGACGTCGACAGCATTTTACGGTCAAATCGCAGGAGAACTGCATTCGTACAAATCCGTTGACAGCATGACCGACGAGAATGAAGCGACCAACTATCCGGCGAAATTTTTGGACCCGCTTGATGTGAAAGGAACTCCACGAGACGAAGTTCGCTGGGCCCGCTAATTATTATAAAAAATTTGCTTACATCAGCAGAGAAACTCATGGCATCAATATTAAAAGCTAATATGAATCAAACCTTATATTTTGAACACACATATTTAGAGCAACGGCATGACTTGGCCCACAGAAAGGGGATGTTCTCATTTTCCTCACGAAAACGCAAGACCACATGTGTACAAGTAAAATTTCGATTACTGGCATGTTATCGAAAGTCACTTCAACCAAAAAAAACTAAAACCATAAAGAGCTGAATTGGACAATTTTCCCTCAGCAAATACAATTATTTAGGTACTTATGTTGATATTACCAAATATTTTAGTTTAATTGTGTCCATTGAAGTATCTACAATGTTTGCCCACTGTCCGAGTTGTTACAGAAATATATAAGAAAAAATGATTCGAAACTCGTTGTTGGATTAAAATTGCTGTCAATTTCGGATTCCCTAAAAGTGACCTGTCGTTTATTTATTTTAAAATTGCTAACTTGCAACTAACAATTACAAAAATAGAGTTGGAAAGTACCCTTCATTACTAGTGTGAAAGTAATAAACCTAAGCCGCCCCACAAAATGCGCTTAAATAACAGGAATATCCAACTACTTCTGTTGGTCAATATACTCATATTCCCACTCGAACAATAAACTTTCATAGCTACGACTGGTTACAATGTAGAGGTACTCACCAACAACGTTCAGATAGACTGAATGTCCGATTGGAGGAGTTGTCGATATTTGGCATTCGTATATGCCCGAGTCCTTTCTCTGTGCATAACGTATCCGTAGGGTCCAGTCTTCGGCGTGCGGAGAATGCATGGCTTCAAATCGTTGATCTGATGTATATGTGTAACGACCAACTGTTAGGAGATGAATGTCACGATGTCGCACCCAAGAGACCTGAAACGAATAGAAATCAACAGGCAATTTGTGAGTTTAGAATTATATAGCATTTCAAAAAAAAAATGTATTCAAAGGATTCATCCGTTTGCCGATGGACAATATTTATGTAGATGTCATGACGGCAAATGGATTTATAGTGGGCGAGTGGATGCTGGTTTTGATTTCATTTCATTATTATTATATTTCTATCTCATATTGTGAATCGGTATATTATACAGAGAGTCAGTCGGGGAAGGATATCTGATCTGAGAATTAAATCTCCAATTTGATTTGTAACAAATATCCTTGAAAAATATAAGTGGAATTTATTGTTATATTCTGAAGTTGAGATGAAATTCAAAAGACAGTATGAGAAGAAATATTTTGTAGGATCTAGCTACTCACATACCTCTCATGATATCAAATGAAACCTAAGAACGAAACGAGATATTTACGAGCGATGAAAAGGAGAAATGCTGAGTTTGCTTGTATAGGATTAGGTATACGGTTGGACCGAATGCTTTACTTCGATGTTTGTTTCCAGTCAAGATTGTTCTTGTTCAAATTTAATAATAGAATCGGAAACAATAGCCTGCACAAAAACACTTCAGGTAACGGACTCTTCCTAATCGGCTTTGGTGTGGGCGAAATTGTCATCATTGTCAGCACATACGATGCCCATACTTCTAGTCTACTATATACACAAGGAAGCTATGATTGTCAACCAAATTAAGCATGTAGCACGTAAACGGATATTAATCACACATTAACACCGAGTGGAAAATGGAAACGATTTACCATCGAAAGGCTACTGTCGCAAGAAACCGGCAGAACTTTTACCGATCGCGTCTCCCTTAACATCTCTGCAAGCCCATCATCATCTGCAGATCAAAACCGGAGCTGTTGCGAGAAGTGCCCGATGTTGCCAAGGATACAAAACCCTATCAGAAGCATGCAGAGATGAGTATTGGAATACGGTAGTAAATTTACACTACACAATCATCCAGGATAAAGATAACTCCTGCAGTCTGTTAAGCGGACGATTAATCCAACAATCCGCTGTCAGGCAGTATGATCCGTTCAACTTCTTTTGTATATATGATGTACAAGCATGGACCTTATCGAAAGCAGGCGAAAAGCAGTTGGTATGCTGTGAGAGAAAGATTCTTTGGGTGATATTCGGTTCAGTTTATAACAATGGAGTGACAAGGAGGAGGTTCAACGACGGTACCCTGGGCAGACAACTTGAAATCTTATGTTTGAGCCAGGTGGGTGGGCCACTTTGAATGTATATATGTACAATAACGCATAGCAGCCCAACGAGTCATTAAGTCCATCCTTAAGAAACCACGAAGCAGTGGAAGACCTCAACTAGATGACACGTACAAGTACAATTGGAGAGCGAACACAACCAACTTGGCATTCGTAACTGGATGCAGCTAGCTATGGACCGAACTAAGTTTTTGTCCATAATTCTTTGAAACGCATTAAAGAAGAGTTAACGAGTCGCTCTTCATCACACTAGTATAGTCATACAACTCATCATGGGCATAAATTCATGCGTGAAAAACGCTACCAAGTTATTCGAAGTTACTGTGAAAATCGATCGCGATATGCCCATTACGGGTCCTCATACCCTACTTAACCTGTAACCAATTCTGAAAATCATTCGTCGATTAGCGCAACTTATAGACGACTTCGAGATTTTTTGTTTAAAAATATGGACCGCACGAGATGGAGCTGCATTTTATACGATCGATTTACCTTAGCCAATACTTCCAGTTAATGCAATTTATTGATCTGTTGACAAAAATCATAACTCTTGATCAACACTCAATTTGTTTTTCCAATTTCTATTAAGCTTGAACAATCTCCCACAATACCTACTGTGCAGGACGCGTTACATGCATTTGCATTTTAAACCAACTTAGGTATCAGTTTCGAGCTTAAGTGAAATCGACAACCTTCCAAAGCCATCCTGATCTCTTTTACTCACATTCTAATATTATGGTAATACGATATGCATCTACTCGTACCATGCAAAATCCAAGTATATGTGTGCATAATTTAATTTAAAACACCCCTACGCAGTCTAGATTTCGATTTGTTTGTAAGCCATTACTGCTGCAAACTCACTCAACCGCAGCCAACCCAAATCACCTCTTACCTACTCTTATGACGGGCTGAAGTGTCGGGAATATCCTAGCGCATTTAGTGCTACAGTCCCTACTGATTGATTTGATTGTTCGTCAGAGATCCACTTGAAATCCAATAGCTCCATCTGTCACCCCAAATCGTGAGATAACGAAATTGGAGAAACCTTTTCCCGTCTACAATCCGCACCTAATGGTTCACCATCATCGTGTGTTTGCCCGAGGTCGGGGGTGGACTTATATTTGCTTTGCATAGAACTGTTGGACCACTCCTACTCGGGTCCTTAAATACTCAAGTTGATAAGCACAATGACTTCGTCGAACGGACGGAAGATAATTCGTCACGTTTCTTTAGGTATATAGCTACTCCCAAAATGTGTGCCTTAGGTTGGGAACACCGAATTTCTCATTACCATTCTGAAACAAGGAATGCTTGAAAAGAAAAACAAGTTCCCGAAAAACAATCATTCAAAGTATGAAAGCAAATACAAAACATGCCATTGGAATCCGCCTTGTAAAATTCAGTGAAACGGGCCAACGCAAAATGGGAAGTAAATGATGCGCTATCAGATTGCTTAGTCTGGTTTTCCTCTGGAGGCTCCCATGATGAGGAATGCGTGTGAATTCGATTTCGGAATTTAAAACATGTTCACTTTGAGGCCACCCTTAACTACCCTCTAACACCGCCGCGAGAACGTTTTGCAATCAAAGTGTTCCGTAAATCTAAATTTGACGAAGACATATGGGAACGTACTCCCCATGTGCTGGCAGGTGAGTGGGAGAAGCTCCATATCAGATATATGGTGTTTGTTTCCGCCACTGTGAAGGTGTAGGCAGAAACTCTCAAGCAAATACGAAACGGATAGGTAGCTAACAAACTTCTCGGAAAAAGTACACCAGCAGTGTGTGAGTATTCCATACTTCGGCATGGAGAAGTGCGGAGAATCTGGCAAATACATATTTGTATTGCAGGCGACACTACCGAGAAGGGGGCCGTATCCGTTTGGATGTGTGACGCAAAAGAGTATTTGATTTATGTGTTCCCACATACGTGGGACAGTCGCATATGGAGGATGAATGTAGGTGCCGGAGGAGGCTTTAACAATGATCAATCAAATATTTACAATTACCTTCTGGATGAAAAATGAACGAAACAATTTCACAGGAAGCCGATGGGCCTTAGTGTCTTTATTCTTTTTTATTTTTTATTTTTTTGCCCTGTGTAGTGTGTATTGTTTGAGGAGTATATTAGTTGATGGAAAGTTCTTTTATCATGATTGGGTGCGCCTGCCTGCGGGACTTGAAACAAATCAAAAGAAATTGTATAATGAATGGTTTTTATGAAATAATTATTATTGTAGTTATTAAATTTGTAAAAACCTGAGACAGATTTAAAATGCCAAAGTCTACTTGTCTTGTTGTTTCGTTTAAGCTTGAACATTATTAATGTGAAGTAGTAAGGGAACATTCTGTAAGCACGTGATGGTAATTTGGTCTTCCAAAGAAATTTACAAATGTGTATCAATTTATAAATTGTCTGAAGTTATACACATCTTTGTTATTCCGATGGCACGGAGTTAGTGGACTATTTATAATTTTTTTTCTCCAATGATTTTTTTATATTGTATTTATTTTTTAAGAGTTAAGTAGGAATTGTTGTCAATTGCGAATTTTGTTCGTGAAGTCGCAATTGACTTAAATAAGACCCAACGGAGGTAAGCAGCTTTGGATTTTAGCTTTTTCGTATATACAAATTGTTGTTTGTATATCTTTTCATTGGACCCTGATGCCAACAGCATAAATGTCTAGAAGGACATGTTTCTAATTTTTGTTTTTGAGCTTAATCGGCATGTTAACCGAAAATTGACGTTAGGTATAGGTATTATAGGTTGTACCCACTTCCCAGATAATAGATAGTTTTAAGAATAGTTGGATTTTTCAAAAACGGTGTCTGAAATAAATCAAACAGAGTTACGTTAAGCAATAATCAGTAAATCAGTATATTCCCCTTTATATGTGACTATATTATAACATTTTCTGACATAGTTCACTTTAGAGGCTTCCATAGCTGGGTTAATATAACCTCATGATTTCTTCACATGATTGTCAAGAAATTGTTATTTTGTAGAAAAATTTTCTTTTACTTCATTGACAAAAAATTCTCTCCACTCTTTTTCCTCGTAAATATTCAGTTTAAATGAAAGCCTAGAGACCCTACTGACCTAAACATATTTCTGACTTTTATGTAGTTATCTACTATTGATCTTCTAGATCTAGATTGATGTGCATTACCGGCTTGGCAAATCAAAAGCTTGGCAATATACATAAATACATTCTTGCTACATTTATGGCAGCTTTACTAAAAATATGGAAAACTTAACTTTCATTTATTATTATATGGCCCGCTTATCAACTAAGTCGGTCGCGGTTGTAGTTTGTTCAAGTGGACTTGATCTAACCATCTCATTCTGAACATGTTGTAGAGCCGGGATTATGTTTACGCACCCTTTAAAATGCCCTTCATCAGGAGAACGTGATTTATATGCAGTTTTCGAATTTAAATAACATAGCTTTAAGGCCTCACAGTCACAACTTAAATGCAAAAGTTTGCAAGCCACGGCAAAAGGCAGATGAACCACACAAAATGATCACCATCATCGAGTTCTGGACAAAAGAACTAACGGGGATGGAATTACCACCTCTCGCAGTTCTTATCGAGGCATGGCGGCTATCGAAAATATCTTCACAGATTTGGCCACAATAGCTCGCCTTTTTGTCCCCAGACGAAGATGAAGATACAGAACACGCAATGTTGCATTGTAGACGTTTTGGAGGGTGTGAAGAGTGTATACAAGAAGAATTGAAGAGACTCGACATATTTATAGAAAGTACAAAAATCTCGAAAAACTCTATCTCGAAAAAAATCTCGAAAATAAAAAGTAAATTCAGCATGCCCCCCACACGTATCGAGATTTTTTTTTTCTAGATTTTTGTTATTCAAGATTAGATATACTTTATAGATTTTTTTTTTCGAAATTTTTTAAATTCGAGATTTTTTTTTCGAGACATCGGGGTAGACCCATTTAGAAGAGCCGAACCAGCGGATTTAGCATGAGTTAGTAACCAGCCCCGCGAAGAAATATCTAACGGCAGTCCCGCGGGGAGAGTGGCATCGATTATTCGGGTTTGCGAATCGTGCATATTGTCATTATACCCTCCACAGGAAGGTATATTCACTTTGTCATTACATTTGTAACGCCAAGAAGGATTCACCGGAGACCCTATAAAGTATATATATTCTGAATCAGGATCACATTTTGAATCGATTTAGCCATGTCCGTCTGTCTGTCTGTCCGTCTGTCTGTCTGTTGAAAACACGATAGCGTCCAAACGAATCAACCTAGGTGAATGAAATTTTGTGAGAGGACTTCTTTTTACCGTCGTCAGGTTGGTATTGAAAATGGGCTATGTCGGTCATGTAGTTCTGGTGCCTCCCACACAAAACCACTATTGGACCCATGTGTCTCTCTGTCTGTTGAAAGCGCGATAGCGTCCACACGAATCGATCTAGGCGAATGCAATTTTGTGACAGGACTTCTTTTTATCGTCGTCATGTCAGGTTGGTTTTGAAAATGGACTATGTCGGTCAAGTAGTTCTGGTACCTCCTATACGAAACCAATATGGCATGGCAAACATTTTGCATGACTTTTATGCAGTGGAGGGTATCAAAGCATATCGGCCAGGCCGATGATAACACTTTTACTTGTTTTTGTGGTAAAATCGTCAATTAGTGAAGATGTAGTTCTCTAAACGAAGTTTGCATTAGATACCCACATTTATTTATCCATAAGGCTTGTCATAATGTTCTCTTCATCTGTAAGAGGACAGCAGGAAAAAAGTGGGGATTGAGTGCAACAATGATGCATTGGTTGTTAGTGAACATCCTTACCTATGTTGCTCTTGTTTGGTGGAGAACCACAAATAATTTATATAAATACTGGATATGTTGACCAAGGTACTAAGAACAGCCTGCACTGCCATCACTAGTGCTTTACGCACATCACCCACAGCTGCACTTGAGGCGTTTATGTATCTTTTACCACTGGACTTACAAATAAAACTACAAGTAGGTAATAGTGCGCTTCGGCTAACTAACGCAGGGTTCTTCAAAACCAGACAGGTAGTACATACGAGCAATTCCATACTAAGGGAATCCTTCTCCAACATTCCTGATAAAACGGATGAAACTGGGTGAATTTGAATTCGACATACCATACGAAGTACTATACCCAGATAGAGAGGACTGGCAAAAGAAAGAAGTTTCGAATGAAAATGAAATTTCGATTTACACGTATGGTTGCAATACTAAGGAGAGTACAGGGTCAGGTATATACTCGAGGGGTGTTTAGACTCGTTTGTCTAAGTATGTGTATCAAGCACATAAACTTGATACTTCTGAATGATTGTGAACAAGCTTATCTTTTATACTTAAAATTAGCGTATTCTACGAATTATTACTATTTCACATGGCCAGCATAGTCAGCACCTAACCGTTGGCTTACTGACCCACTCTCGTCCGAAACTGCATCATCAGCTCGATGTGTTCGTTGGCTTGACCTGTGTGTTGTTGTGTTCCAACCAGCTGAGTCACTCTGTTATTGTTTTTGTTCTGTTGGCCTGAACAAGGGGTATATACCTACACGTGTCATTAATACTTCCGAACACATGCAGTGTGTTCCAGGCAGAGGTTCTGGCCGTGATTGATATGGAATCAATATCCAACAAGAATATCGCTATCAGTATCTACATTGATAGTCAGGCTGCGCTAAAGGCGCTATAGAATCCTTCATCATCAAATCTGAATTAATCAGGAGCTGCCGCACAATGTTCAGAGCATTATGCGCGCAGAACCAAGTCAGATTGTGTTGCGTACCCGGTCACTGTAATATTGAGGGTAATAAAAGGGCTAACGTTCTGGCCAAAAAACGGAGCAGAGCTTTAAAAATTGAAACTATTGAGGGGATACGCATACGACTACCAATAGTCTTGGCCAAGAAAATTATTCTCGAACAAATTAAAAAGGGCAGACCGAAGATGGTCGGATATAGTAGAGCACAGGGTCTCAAAGGCTCCGATCAGCAGATCAAAATTACGAATGGCAATAGGGATACTCTCCCGGCACTGCCTTTTATAAGGAAGTACGAAACGAGAGTAAGTTTAACAGAAACGGACACATGCAGGTATTGCGAAAACTTACATATCGCTGAGGATATAATACATCTGTGAATGTCAAGCTATTGCTCGGTACAGGAGGAAATACATTGGAAGGTAGTTCTTAAACAATATGGAGTAGGTTGGCCTCGCCAACAAAATTGAAACAATTTCTAGGTTTTGTAGGGTAATTAATTGTTTGGGCGAAGTGGTTAAGGTTTTTGACCGTTAAGGTTCCCCAGGGATGGCGATGGGTCCAATATGGTGCCTAGACCAATGTGATAAACTCACACCCTATTCAACCTAAACTAACCTAGCCTCGACACCAACCTCGTTTAGTAAAACAACAGTGGAAAAATGTCTAGAAATAACAATTTCAGCGAATTAGCGTAAGAGCGTAAACAGCCTCCCTCTTAGAGGCATTTTAAGGATCTAAATCTAATAAATACGGCTGCTATGGTTCTGGGAGGAAAATGACACTCTAAAGTAAACAATTTGCACAAAATTTTCCTCAAAAAATATAAACTGGCTTAATGAACACTTAACTTCACCAGTCTTATTAATTATTTTATTTGCCTAGAGGCTTTTTACGCAAATCACAATATCATAATTTTTCTCTCAACTGACCGCGCACCCCATATCCCGACGATGATGACCAAACCCTTTAGGCATTATATTTACGAATTGAAATTCACTCCATTCCTACCAGGCCATTTACACTCAATCAATTAAATCAAGTGAACCATTCAAAGGCAAAATTGATGCTTACATTACCATTTTGTAATTCAATTAACGCGCAGCAATTAACCACACAGATTCAATGCATTCATCGACTAGAGTGTCCTCGCTCCATTTGCTGCCTTCAATAATGTATCTGAATGAACCACATTTAAACGTTCAATTCTCCCATCGTTTCGTCGAATGGGATTTATTTATCCAGTGGAGGATTTTTTCTTGCCACTGATATACCACATTCCACTGCATTAAGCCCACATAAAAATAAATCGGTAACGACACCAAGGACTCGGGTGTCTGCAGTGCTTCGCATTAAAGATGACAGCCAAGAGAATCGAACGAGATTTAAGGGAAGCAGAATAATTTATTAAATTCATTTGGAAATGTACTACACTCTTCCAATTAGGAGGGCACTACGTGCTGTAATGATAATTAGCCAAGACTCACAAGCATCGAATGATAGTGGCACTGGAAGCTGGGTCATAAATCCGCTTTTACGTGTGTTTTGACTGGCACGCATGGTGGGATGGAGGTGGTCCACGACTCACTGTAGTAGAGATACCAATTAAATTAACATAAGTCCCGCAGGGAGCGTGCGTATAAATAAATTAATGTGTCATTGCTGGGAAAGGAGTCTCACATCGATGGGTATTACGAAGACGAGGCCACCGCAGCAATATAAAGCGACCGCCTTCCCATCGGTCCCGCATCTATACGACACATTTCCATTAGAGAGCAATCAATGCTGGTGAACCCATTACTTCCGGGGAATCTTTGATATCTCATCTCATAGATTGAGGATCCTTCTTGTGCTTGTGTGGTAAAGGTGCGCATTGTAGTGGTACTTTATGTGTGTGTGTGCAGGAAAAGTAATTTGAACTAATGTCGACATTATCAAAGATTGGAAACAGAGTTTATTACACAAAGGACACTCGGATGTCGGAGATGGTACTAAGTAGGCAAGTATACTCCGGCGTTGTATATGTAATCAATGATAATGTCAGCTCTAAGAAATACCCCAACGTAAATGAGGCTATGGGTAGGGTATAGGTATGTGAAAAACATGAAAGTAAAAAAATGACGCAGTCATGAGAGTGCTTTGGTATATCAATCTGTATACGAAGTTTCTCTGCACTTTACCTTAGATCTTTTTCAAAGTACATGAAGGAGGGCGGTGAAATCTTTGTAGGTACATGACAATTTCCATAAAACGGTCTGAGATTTGAAAAGCTAGTCTTATGATTAATGTGGTCTTATCTATCTGTATAAAAATATATATATTTTTCTACTGACGGTACGACTTATTGTTAATATCAAGTTTACGGCTAAGAAAGTAATTATTTTTTTGTGTTTTTCGACTTCCTTTCATTCGACATAAATTTTATTAACAGATACATCATCATTGGAGTTGTCTTTATATAAGGACGTATTCCACCCTCACTGCCATAAATTCGGGTAAAATCCATTCAGATATTATGTAGTGCCCTTACGACGAGAGTGCGTACTGAGCCTGTCCACAAGTGGTCTGAATTCCAGCGTTGACATTTTGACAGCTTTTCAGTCGAATCTGATGGGTCTGATATGTGTGTCGCTAGAAGATTTTTTTTAGATGGATAGCATTTTTTTACTGGTTTCAAACGTGTTTTAAAGTGGCATTTCTTTCCAAACAGTGCTTCTAAAAATGCAAGGTAGGTACGCGCGGATTCGAAAATATTCCGGGTGGGAGCATTCGCGTCCATTCGATGTAGGTACATGACCCAGCCACCTCAGTCGTTGGACCTTCACTTTTCTGCTTAGCTCGATGTCGCTGTTCACAGTACATGCAAATGTGACCGAAAATTACTGGAAAATGTTCTTCTCGAAACAATTAAGGGTAGCCTCATCCGCTTTTGATAGAGTCCATATGCATCTGCGCCATAGAGTAGGAATGAGACGATTAGGGTCTTATAAAGGGTCACTTTATTTCTTCGAAGGAGGACTTTGCTACTCAGTTGTCTTCTTAGAGCGATAAAGAGCCATCGATTGACAAGAGTTATTCTTCGAATAATCTCAGCGCTGATGTAATTGTCTGAGTTCATAGGTAGGCAAAGTCCCTTACTACCTCAAAGTTATGTCTTTCTATGGTGACATTCTGTCTAAGACGTCGGTGCTGGGTGTCCTTTCTTGTTGACAGCAAATACTTTGTCTTGCCCTTATTGACAGCCAAACCCATCGTCGCGGCATCCGTCTCAATACTCACGAATGCGCCAGTGACATCACGCTGCGTTCAGCCGATTATGTTGTTGGCGTCGGCGTACACGAGTAAATAGACAGACTTTTGAAATATCGTGCCTTTGTTTCAAACTTAAAGTCGTAATTAAACTACGCTATAGTGAGGAATATTTTGATGACAATTTCTACATTTCTCCATTTCTACAAGGACTGCTCCCAATCCCTTGATCTTTTCGGTAATGTTGCCTTCTCCGAAATGCAGTAACTGCAAGTATAAAGAGGAGACAACAGTGTTCCTCCATTAATATCGACAAGACGTCAACAGATTACAAAAACATTAGCCAATTGAATGACCAACCCACCAGTGACAGGACATTCAAACAAATCAAGTCCATGGTCCACCTTGACAATCAATATTATTTATCGATGCTCTAAAAGATTATGATAGTACATAATAGTAGGTAATTGGTAACAAAGCTCGGTAAGATATGTGACGTAGTTTCAGACTTGCATTTGGAAAATGCAAATGCAATGCATGGATAAAAGAAATGGACGTTTTTAGGGTAGCTATTGGTTTTTGCTTTAATTTTTCGCAGTAGCTACAATTTCTAAAATATATACTATTATTTCTTGCTAACTGTATGAGTAGAGGAGTGCAATCTTGTAGACGAATCTGTAATATCTATGTAAATGTATCAGTAATGTCTCACTAATCCGAATCAATTATTGCAAGGGGGTATTCGGATTATGAAAATATTCGAATTAATGAGTAGGTACAAGACGAGAGGGTTACTAAACGAAAATAATGCATAATTATGGGTGCTTAAGACCATTGCTTCATTCATTAACAAAATATTGATTAAATTTAAAATTATAGTCAAAATCAATGCAATGTTGGTTATTGGTTAGTTGTAATTCGGATTAGGTTTGAGGGTTGGCGGGGATTTCTCCGTGCCACACTCAGGTCAATACTGACCCATTGTGATGCCCGTAGGGGAAAGAGGTTGTCCCTTACCCATTATAATCCTGTATTCAAATTACTTACTGTGCTGCTATACATAGTACAAACCATTTTGTTGATTTGACAAAATTCATTATTTTGTCTATTGATGTGATGTGGTTTTGGTTTCGTTGAAGTACGGCCATAGCATTCTTGTGATATGACAAGTATTTAAGGTGGCCCATCTTGCGTTCTCTGGTGCCTTTTCTCCCTGCTTCGAGTTTGAGTGTGCAAGGCGGGATGTTCACAGAGGGATCAGCTTGTTCTGAAACAGCTATCGAACCTTGTCTTGCCAATTCGTCTGCCTTCTCATTGCCTGGAATGGCTTCATATCCCGGAACCAAGCAGAGAGATACCTTGTGCTGTGTACCAATAGTGTTAAGTTCTTCGCGACAGCAATTCACAATCTTCGATTTTATTTCTGGTGCAGGTATTGATTTAATTGCTTACTCTACGTAAGGCGTGATGTAGTCCGTGACAGGTACATGACCAAAATATTTCTGCAGGAACATCGAATGACCCGTTTCGTTCAACTTCCAGTTTACTCATTGGCTGATTCTCATTGCACTAATTGCGGCCGATAGTTGTAGGTATATGAATGTCTAGCGGAAGCAGGTGGAGGATAGCCTCAAGTCCTGCGGTTGGAGTTATCGTCGTTGCACGCTAGTCTTTGAACCTTCGTTAACGCTTTTAGGTGAGTGGCTTTATTGGTTGCCGACCACCGTACGAGACTGCCATAGGTCAGTATAGGTCTTACTATAGCCGTGTTTTCCCAACGATTCAGCTGCAGAAATAAAAGGCTAAAGTGGATTTTTTGATTCTTTCATTGGTGTTTAGTTTTTTGTCTAGTATAAGTCCCAGGTCCTTTGCGCTATCAGAGATTCTAAGGGGTGTTCCGCCAACAGAAGGTTTAACAAACTATATTATTTTCCTTTTATTTGTCAAAAGTACCAGTTCTATTTTCTGGGCCACAGTTCCTGGTCCAGGTGTCAAGATGTAATTCGGATTACAGCGTACAAAAATCAAATATAGCGAGAAAAAATAAAAATAGTGGAAGTTCGGATTAGGGCGATATTCGCATTAAAGGTGATTCGGATTAGCGAGACATTACTGTACTATAATTTTTCCAGCTTATTAGTCGATGGATCTGGTAAGTATATTAGATTGACTTTTCTAAGGATTATTCTTGGCGGTCGCAACCACAAACAGATTTAGTTTAAATTGCAAACCAGTAAGACAATTATCTTCGGCTATGCCGAAGCTCAAATACCCGGTACTATATTATTGTAAAATAAAAACCAGTAAGACAATTATCTTCGACTATGCCGAAGCTCAAATACCCGGTACTATATTAGGCGTATTTTTTGGGAAGTGAGTATAACAAAATCAAAAGTGAGTATAACCGTTTTGCATGTAAAACCAAAAGTGGGTATAACAAAACCAAAAGTGAGTATACCAGTTTTGCATGTAAAAGTAAAAGTGAACTAGCTATAGATTTCCAAAAAATACGCCTATTATTGTAAAATAAAAAAATATTTTAGTATTAAAAAATTATATATTTGTATGGGAGGTATGGGTAGTTTTTATTCGATCAAGCTCCTTTTTTGTCAAAAAATTTTAAATATTATTAAAACAATACGTGCGAAGTTTAAACTTGCTATCTTTACTGTAGCTATTTAAATTTAATTTTTAACATAAAAAGCTATATAAATCTGATATTTTTGTATGGGAGGTAGTAGTAGTTTTCATCCGATCTTGCTCATCTTCGAACTTAGCCTCAGTTTGGTGGATAAAAGCTTACGTACCAAATTTCAAGTCGATAGCTCTTAAATTACGGCCGTAATCGTGCGGACAGACGGACAGACAGACGGACATCGCTAGATCGACGAAGAAAGTGATGCTGATCAATAATATATATAGTTTGTTATACCTACAACGCCTCCTTATGGGCGTTACAAATGGAATGACAAAGTGAATATACCCTCACCGCAGTGTGGTACCGGGTATAAAAATTGCAAAGTATTATGCGACATTTTTTTAAACAATTCATTTTTAAAAGCTTTCATTGGAAACATTGGTTCGAAATATTCGAGTCGACTATTATATTCACTTAAATTCTTTCAATTTACTTGTGCTATAGAGCGGAACTTAACCAGTTAGATTCAAATAACTCACTAAAAAAGGAACTATTCCTGCGGCTGTTGAAATGATACTCCACATAGCATATTATGACGACATTTGAATGAATATAATAAAAATGTCAATAAGTCGTATTACATTATAACCAAAGAAAGACTAACTTACAAATATACCTATACCACGGAATATGCCACCGCCACGTTTTACATATTTGATCACGGACTTATCACAAATTTTACTTCGACATCCCCCCAAAGGAAAGATATATAGGCACGCACTTTTCAGCTTCAATTATTATGTTTACCTAAAACTGCCAGATGCTACCAAAAGTACCTCCAAGTAAAACATAAATAAATTATCCAACATGACAATCTCTCCAGTTGCGTACATTTCCGCAATCTTTTTCGCCACACGTAATCTCTATACTTTTCCTGTCTTCGACTTCTTTCACCCCAATTACCGCGAAACTGCTGAAACCTCATCACCACCCATAGTCTTTTCTGACATAAAATCAACATACAAATCCCACAACAAATATTTATTAATTCCACACCCACCACACCAGAGCCTTGAGAAACTTTAAATAACTTTTCTGATAGACAAAAAAAAATGTTTTCTCTTTGGGACATAAGCCAAAGCGAACAAGCGAAGTAGGCAAAACTCCGTCTTGACGACGCGACGGCATCTCTGACAGATACCGAAAACCTTAACTCAACACGACACAAATCACCACTTGTCCTCGGTGCGGTGCACAACATAATCACAAAAAATATCCTCAACACCATTTCTTGAGATTTCCATAATATCCGATTAAAGCCTCCGGCAGAACTCACTGGCCGTGAGTAATAATGACACCGACACAACGCGACCGCGACTACGTTGCTAGATTGGATGCTGGCGAAGGACAACACATATACACAGTACACAACGACACCACTGTCACTGTTTGCTGTGATCTAGTTCTTGCGGTGACTTTGAGAGGTTTTGGTCAACATAAAGTAAACAGAATGAGGAAGCGAATTTTCAAGTAGGTACTTCCTCATCCTGTCGATTATCAGGAACACCACTTTGTGATAAGGAAACAACAAAGAATATGCGTAGGTAGGTACCTCTCACCAGGGGCGAAGTTCTCAGTTCTTTCGCATTACCTTGCCATTCTCGAATATAAATAAATATAAAGTATACTACTTAAAATAAAGCTACCAATTGTGTACGGTTCTTCACTTAACGCACTTAACGGTACCTACAGCCATAGAATACGATGTTAAAGACCCCAGCTGAAGTTAAATTGTACATCTAAACTCAAAAAGAATGGCTAAAAAAATTATATAAACGATTTTCAATTCTCCAGAATCTATACGTGTGAAGTTGGAGAACGATAAACACCTCCTCACCTTAGCGCCACGTACAGTTGTTGGCTTAAACATTTATTTTAATCGACCCTGGACTTAAATTTTATCTTCGGCATAAGGAAGAAAAATAATAAAACATCAAATATAAAGACGTCTTGATACGAACACGCAAACGGGTCATCGATTTTCAAACACTTTCTGGTGAAAATTCGTTCAATGAATCTCATGCAGGAATCTCAAAGGACGTTATTTAAACGCATTAAATACTGAGAGCGCTCTCTTAGGATGCGAAATAAAAATAACATAGCTACCTACGTTTGTAGTATAGAGAAAATAAACAATTTAACACATGTGAATGTGATGTTTATTTTGTTTTTAAATTGTTCCCTGACGCAGGTATTTTCATTGGAAAATAAGAGAACATGTCCTCGAAGAATTTTTTTTTTATGTTTAACGAATATAAAAGACTTTGAATTCACCTTTGCGAGTTGTCTGTCTGTTTTAAAATTGTAAGAGATCTGAAGGGCGAAGTTGTTGAAGACAGTCCATAAACTGAAAAGTGAGATTGTAAGACATATAATAGGTACTACTAAAGACTATAAAAAGATGTAAGTACTTATTAAGTATGTACCTATTTTTGTTCGGAGTGAAATCGGAAAATACTAAACGGATTTCGTAAAATATTTTTTTTTTTAGTTCATCTGTGTACAATTATGTATATTATTATTGCAAGAAGTGCTAAATTTTTTTAATTTATTTTTTTTTTATTCAACTTGCCCTTGTATTCATGAATATAAAAAATCTTGAAAATGTTTTTAGGCAATATCTGATTCTCCGAGTATTTTGAGCTATCATTCATCTTTCTGTCCCGTTAAAAAAAAAACTAAAAATTCGTAGCTCTTATAAACATTTAATATGTTAACTCGTCAATCTCAAATATAGCTGAATGTAAAATTTATAGTATAGCTTATGTATATAGCTCTGATATTTTTCAGACCCAGTCACTCAAACGGTAATGGAAAAACCTTAAGACGTGATTTGTGTTTTTCCGGGGCTCGAACCTGAGACCTTTCATCCAGTACAGAATAAAATGAATGGTCCTTTATATGCTTGACAAGACACAGTTTTTGGGTTGTCGCTGACGAACTAAACCTTTTGTCTTATCCCGATATATTTATCTAGCACGATAGGTGGATAGAATATGGGGTCGAAAATGAACATCAGTGAAGCGGCCGTATCCATACTGGCACTGGTTGGAAAATTGTATAGCACAGGGGTTCCCATTCTTTTCCATACATAGACTCCCTATACAGGTTATAAGGTTATAATATTTTTGCTACGCCCCTCATAAAACCACACAACAGAACAAAGCACAAAAATGTGAATATAAGCTGAGCTTATTGAAGATTCACTAAAAGGTTTTCAATAAGGATGAGTCGACTTTGCAAAGGAATAAAACAAGCTGTGTCCGAGGTATTAAGAAAATCAGAATGACCATCGTGGCATCTGCTGCCAGAACCACATGTCGTCTAGCTCCATACCTTTCAGTTTGGGCAAAAAAAAAAAAAAATGAAACTCGGTTAGCATCGTTCTGTTGTGCTCGCTGTTGATGCTAATCACCTCACCAACGTCATTTTCAAGAAAAAGTACTGAGCAATGACGCCGCACGCCGGTCGGTCTAAAATCCGTACCAAACAGCTTCTTATGAATGAATTGCCACCTCGTGTGGGTTGGCGTCGTCCTATTTACGGCAATTTGGCTTGTAAGCATAGCCATTCATCCGAAAATGGGCCCTGTCGCTAAAGATGATTTTTCGCCCAAAACTGGAGTCTTCTACCTATGGTCATGGTCATTATCATTAACTTTGAGCACGTGTGTTAGTTAGATCTTGAACGGGTATAGGCCCAAGTCCCGACACAAAATTCGCCAAGTTGATGTCAGCAAAACGCCGACTTCTTGTGCAGTGCACGGCAAGGAATTGAGTACCTCGGTTTCTCCAGTATACACTTTCATGGACTGCGGCAGTGTTCTCAGCCGATCTGGCCTTCCTTTGTAAGGGTTGATTTCTTACCGAGCTGTTGTCTTGAATTTGGCCACCAAACGTTGGATAGTCGACTTTCAAGAGCCACCACGTCTGCCGTAAAATGGGCGCACTGAGCCCAACTTTTGCACTCGGCAACACTCATTTTAAATCGTAACTTAATCTCGAAAGGTACTTCTTTGACAATTTAGAGGAGGTTGGTTTCTGAACTGCACTACTCTTAGTATATATTTTGAAGGATTTCCACATTTTTCAGAGTATAAGAGAAACTCAATTCATATACCAAAACTTTTCTGCTGAAGCATTTTAAAGGACAATGAGAGCCAGAGTTAATTTTATATTAGACTCAAGAAACTGATACGTGATTGCCAAAGGGAAATTGTTGCTTATACTCGTATTTGCTATTTGCTAATGTAAGACAAACCGGACCATCTTCAAATGTGTACTTATTGCCATCAACTCTGAGGTATCCATCTATATATACTTATCTATATCAATATACATTCACCTAAAGCCATACCTTCGGAAAACTTCAACCTAATTAACAACAGTAAACTACGTGTTTTGAATAAGAAACACTCATTACGCTTCAGTTGGCAAATCCTTCTCCTAAAACCGAACGTCTGGTTGAGGAGTTTCTGTCCGCTTGGACCATTGTTGCTAGAGAACTTCCTAAATAGGTATATTCGAAAGAAAAGGATTGTACTCAAATCAACAATACTCCGGGAATTCAATTGGAAATTCAATTTCCACCTAAATACACATCACATCACAAACCCACACAGATGCCGTCATTGTTTTCCTCTCAGCCAATCAACTTTCAGAAAAGATATTTCTATTTTCACCGAATTTAATTCTTTTCCTCAAGATAGTAGTTAGAAGCGATCTGAGAGAAAATAACAAAAAGATGCAAACAGACGAGAAAACAATCAAAGCAGAAAACAATTTATTTTTTTTTAATCTCCCACAATTCTATTTACCTAAGACCTCTATATGCTTGAACAACTAATCGAGTAAAAAAAAAAATAATAATAAAAATCCCAAAAAGTAAAACCAAATATAATCAAATGTACGAGTACGTTTCTCACTTGATTTTGGGTATACGTTTTGTGTTTTCAGAGAGAGAGAATGTAAAACTGACGACATAGAGAAATTATCACGGACTGGAAATATAGGGCATGTTATCTCCCGAAGGCAATTTTAATAATCAGACTGTAATACCAAGGTGCACTATCGTCCTAATTACAGAATCATGATGACAATTCACCCATTTTGGACAGAAAATTTTGTATCGAACTTATTGTAGCCCTCCTGCCGTTTTTCTGATTCGGTTATAAGTCTATCAATGAGGACAAGAAATGTGTTAACCCTTAAAGTCGCAGTCATTGCTTCATCGGGTGTTTCATTATGATTTTTTTTTCCCTTTCGGTATATGTATTTTGTATAGTAAAGTAAAAAATTAAATAGTTGGCGCAACAGGTCATAGGAACCCTAGGCCCAGCGATGCCAACTAAGGCTTTTTCATGCTTTTTAGGAATTTTTTCATTAGCTAAGGCTTTAAGGCTTGTTTTTCTTCAAAAAGGCATCTTTTTTATTTGAAATATTTTTTTAATTTGTTTTGATTCAACATACCAACTTTTTATTTTTATAAACATTTTTAAAGAGCATTAAGTGGAATTCTGTACACAAAGTCGCTTTTTAAAGATAAAATCTGCTATGATCTTCAATTCATAAAAACACACATATATCCTTGTTTCAAAAATCAATGTATGATATCAAGGACCAAGGCGATCTGAGGACTAAAACTAGGTTTGTTTTGTGTTCAATACTTTGTACCTACTTATGAAACTAAAATGTCATGAATTATGTTCCTATAAAGATTTTTTTCTGTGATTTGATAATTTAAGTTATTTTTTGAAAAAAGAAAATTGTTTTTATTTATTTTTTTATATTTGTGTTTAATTCTTAATTTATTGTTCCACTTTACCTAAAAACATTATTTTAGGCATTTTTTTATTGAAAAAGGCTTCTTTTTCTTTCTTGTTACGCATTTTTTCGTCAAAAGTGGTTGGCAACGCTGCCTAGGCCTAGCTTCTCACTACCATTCGTTTGTGTAAGTTTTTATTTTTGGGACGAATGGAAGAAACCTATACCTACAATTTTATGCCGATTCCAAACGGCTTAGTTGGGAAGCTTTTTCAGGACAGTTATACTCTCGGATGATTGTCAGACTTTCGCGAGAGGTGGCGCAGTGGAAAGAACTTTAAGATGTAATTTGTGTTTTTCCGGGAATCGAAGCCTTCCACCCTTTTCTAGCTCTCGTATTTCGTTATCGATTTTTTTCTACGATAATTGTAGAAAAATGTACCCAAGGTGTGAAACGTTTTTGAACATGTTGAATTATTTGTATGGGTCTAATAACATTTCTGTATATCTATAAATATGAATCCTTTTAATTTAATTTTTGTTGATAAGACATAAACAAAATGTTGGCTCCGAATTTTCCGCCCTAGGCTCAATCATACTCATACTCAACCTGCTGGTAAATCCGGCACTGAAGGTTGCGTATGCTGAAGGTCTATACCCTCAATTGATTAATTATTTTGTGGAAGTTTATGCTAGTTTAATCAAGGCTAGTTTAATTAAGGCTACGAGAACTCTAATATTTAAGAAACTAGTCACTATAATGAGTGTATTCCAAACCCTAGGCTAGGGGAATCAATTGATATAATATACAATGGTGGACATACACTTCGCGTCAACTGAATAAGCACAAAACATTTCTAATGTACATTGTGCATTTTTTCCAAACATTGTTCGTAAATGTATCATTTGATGATGATTACTGTTTACTTATGATGTTGAGAAAAGGAATCAGAAAGAATAATTCGAAAAGTACTGTTATTTTTTCTCTGGCTCTCTTTCAAAGCGTTCCATATGAAAAAATGCTGATTTTTTTTGCGTCAACTGAATAGACACAAATATTGAAATTGGAAATAAAAGTTAATGGAATGAAGTGAAACAAGTTTTTCTTAAAACAGTTTTTTATTGGGTAGTTTTAGTAGTGGGTAGGTACTGCCGCCTTTAGCATTTATGACTTCATAAATTCGATCCAGCATGGAATCTTATAGTAGTCCAGCAAAATTTTCCTTCCAGGCTAATTTAATGGGATTTTCTGAGCTCAAACTGACGGCCAGACTTATAAACTTTTTGTACTGACCATCCCCAAAACAATTTCTATAAGTTCAGGTCAGGAAATAACGGCGGCCATTGAAACATTTCCAGATTTTTCTTGTCTATCCAATTTTTTACTATACGCGTCGTGTGGATGGGGGCGTTATCCTGTTGAAAAGTCAAATTTTGGGTTCCAAAAATGTCCGAAAATTTTAGGAAAATGTTTTTTCAGAATTCCTTTACTTACTGCAGTCATTTTTGATGTTTAGAACTCAAGCTCAACAGTGCCGTAATAGCAAACTGCTCCCTATACCATAGCACCACCTTCTCGACTATGATGCCGCGCTAAAAAACGTTCATCTTTCCTCACATCGTGGAAATAATAATTAAACCCATCAGGGACATCAAAATTAAACTTCTTTTAATACGAAAAAACCACGTGACGCCATTCATTTGGAGTCTAAAGAATTCTAATCGCATACATTTCCGTTGCTCGTTAAGTAATGGTTTCTTTTAAATTTTTATTCGTTTTAAATGATTGGCACTATTGATTACTCTTAGAACTGTTGAAACCATTGCACTTACACCGGCTTTCTCTTTTATTTTTGCCGCAGAGTCACAAGAATTGGAAGCACATCTCAAAATTCCTCTTCGATCAACTGCTGTTGTTGCCGTTTTTTTTTTACCCCCTTTAAGGATTTTTCTATATGAATATTTATGATTTCTTGATCACACTAAAACTTCATTCAATTTTGTTCGTTATAACATGCCCGGTTAGTCCTTGATCTCCTAATAGATCAATTTTTGCTCTTTCAACACTATTAAGAGATTTTGATCTACCCATTTTTATTTTTATTTCAGTTCAACGATTAAATTTCGATTAAAACACTTCAACTGTTGATCTAATGTGTCAATTTCCTCAAAAAGTTCATAAACAATGAAGCCCTGAGGGCCTGATGACCTTGTGTCTATTCAGTTGACGCAAAAAAGATCAGCATTTTTTCATATCGAAGGCTTTGCAAGAGTGCCAGAGAAAAAATAGCGGCACTTTTGGAATTATTCTTTCTGATTTATTTTCTCAACATCATGGACAAACAGTAATCACCATCAAATGATACATTTACGAACAATGTTTGGAAAAAATGCTCAATGTACCTTAGAAAAGTTTTGTGCTTATTCAGTTGACGCGAAGTGTAAGTATTTTGACAAAACTAAAGTTAATTATCTGCTCATAATTTGAACTTACTTCATGTACATTTTGGCATCAATGGAAAGTTCATTTAAATTCCGTTTGAATGATACAAAACTTTCCTTAACCCATTAAGTACGCATTGAAAATTTAGAACTTTTGTAAAAGTCTACTTTTTGACTTTTTTCCTCGATATAAAAAAAATATGTTTTGATGCAAAAAGTTTACATTTTTTTTTAAATCTCTTCGGTAATATTTTGTATGAAAGTTGAAAGGAGGAGTAAAATGAAAACTTATAATATTATGCATGGCGAACAGTTGTGTTGTGACCCTCTATTCTATAGGGATAAACTAAACATGCTTTTTTGGCAGATGTGCAAAACAAAACGAAAATAAGTAATTTAAAAGACAATGAGACCTTTCTATTATTTCAGAAATGTTCCATATTGTATTATATATAATACTAGCTGAACCCCCGCCGGCTTCGCCAGGCCTTTTATTACTTTTTACAATTTTAATTTTTTAATTTTTTTTGGCCTATCAATTAATCACCGTAATTACCGACATTTAAAAAAATCAACTCAATTGGTTGAAAATTACAGGCGACATACAGAGGGAAACATAGATATAGTTTTTCCTTTGTCCAACTTTGACCAATCTAGTATTAAGTATTGGCCCGGGAATGTTTCTGTGAACATCGAAAAAGCTGGACTAAGGGGCGTGGCACCTCCCATACAAAAAAACATTGCAAACGCTATTCTTCACAGTCATGGGAGCCATAATGTTTGTAAAATTTGTAACATTGACAATGCATTGTCCTGATGGTCAAAAATATTATCTAGGCAATACGATTCCTGGAAAAACCAAAAATGTTTTGTACCACAGAGCATTACAATAAAAACTGTTTATCACTGATTTAAATGGATTTGAAATAGATTTTTTTACTACGCCAGTACCTACATACTATTATAAATTATTATAATGATATAGCTAGTTAGGAAACAAACTCACAAATATCTTTACAGTTCGATACACTTTACAATTTGGTGAGCTGTTACGTTCTTCCGTTTTACTACTATAACAATGCCACCCTCAACAACATACAAATTCAACAAAACAAGGTAATAGCTGACGATACCGAGTACAAATATTTAAAACAAATGACCATCTACAACACTAGTGCGTCTGATGGGTTCCATGATAATGTAATCCGCAATGCATGGGATAACTTGATATTCCGTTTACCTCGCGCATTCATTACACTACCGCAGAATAAACAAAATCAACCCCTATTCCGGCAAATAAGCAGCAAAAACAAAGCAACCGAAGCTAATGATAGCTGTAAAAGATAATCGCAGCATCGACTTCCGTCCGCCAACAAAACGATAACAATTACCATCGACACATTTTCGAGCCTCCCCAGACCACACAAACATACCACATCATGAAATTAATATAAATTTAGAGAGTGCCATGCGATTTTCAACTCGAAATTCAATTCGGCCCCATGCACATTGCACATTGCACACAGTAATAAGGGTTCTGCTATCCGCAACATTGCAATAGTCCAGGAAACATCATCCACCGTCACCGGAATTGAGTAATGATCATATGAGCGCATCGAATCCTCGCGGTAATGCTGCCTCTATACTCACAATTACATAAAACATATCAAATGTATAATACTGCCTCCGACCGCCATGCCTTTTTGCAATTAAATTAGCCGATGAGATAATTATTGTTTCGAAAATTTGCAAAGTTAAATGGTGCACGCAAATCACACACATAAGAGCGCGTCCGCGATATGGCGTCAAATGCAATGATTGCCCAACTCCCAGTTTTGTTTGCCAGGCACACAGACGTTTCACTGATAATGACTTTAGTTTGATGCAGCAAAGTGCTCGTGGCCCTTTTAAGGTCATCCATGGGGAAATGTAAAGTACGAGCACACAACTACGCTTGTGGAAATAAAATGTATTTCCATAAGAACAGATCCAATTGAAGAAGGAATCGTAGACATAACCATTTACCATACACCCCCTGAGGATTTCCCAAATGGATTTATCTTATGGAAAAAATGAGAAATCCTTCTTCCTATCACAACTGTGGGATAAAAGTGGAAAAATATTCAAACAAAAAAACCAAGCAGATTCTCTGGAAACTATTTCCCTGGATAGTTCTTTCGTAGTTCAAAATCTAAGATTGGTTTGGTAGCTTTCTTAGAAAGAGGAGACGGATAACTGCTGTCTGTATCTATACGCCCACCACTACCCAGCTATACATTAAGGAATAGCTATATCTTGTTTAGCTCTCACTTTGGCTGCACATACGGTCGTAAGAATTCTCAAGTTTACCTAAGGCAATTTTCCAAATCACGATTCTATACAATCCATGGCCTTGATGCTGACACATACTTGTTGTCTTTCTTTTCATGCTCGGCACAATGGTGAGGGGATATAAACTATTTTTTTTTTGGAAAACGAATTGCTGAGTATGCAAAGAAAGTTCAGTGCTCGGAAAATGTCGGCTATTACTTTTCGTCCTGGTATAAGCTAATTTTTGAGTTTCTTCTCTCTGTTTGCTCATGCATTTCTCCCTATGCAAATAAATTAGCTTTCCAGGAAAGATGTGCTACTTCTATAGAAGAAGGTCCTTCTCCGTATACCGGGCTATGCAGAATTTATGTTTAATTTTGTAATGAAATTCCAAAGAAGTCAACGCAAAACTGCGTATAGTCTCAAAAGGATATAAAACCCAATAATTACAATTTAAACATAAATGAGCAACGATTTTTCGACCGTAAAGAAATGCCTGTCTTCATGCTATATTGGAATACGACCGACCGACCATTTCTATTTATAATATTTATTGAAGCAAACTAATAGGGTCTAACATCGCAATGTTATGTAAAATTTTGAAGCTAATAGGCTTACTAAATATGTGTGCAGATGTTTCGAGGAACTTAACGATATTAATCATTGAAATGCGGCATATGAGCACTTTAAAAGACTGTCATAACACCAGCCCGGAAATAAATCACTTTTCCAAAACTCCTTGCCACAAGACAAGGAAACTTTTCAACTCGCTTTATCGAAACATAAATTCCAGAGAACTAAAACTGCCAACAACAGCGATGTTGAAGCATTATAGGTTCGTCTTATTTACCGAGAAAAATATTTAAAAAAATAAATATTAAATGTGTGTACCCAAATGAAAACTTTTTTTATCTTTACTAGGTAGATGTACCTAACCCACCCAGCTTTGGCCGTGCATACAAGTTATTTAAATATGTTCTTGTCTCTCAGGACAATGCAAATTAATTTTGCAAATTTTACAACTTTAGCTCAAATAAATAAATAAATAAATAGTCGCCGCAACAGGCGTGTAGACACCCTAAGCCAAGCTTCTCGCAGCCATTCGTTTGTTTCAATTTTTGTTGGGGCGAATGGAAGGAACCAACAATTTTATGCCGAGTCCGAACGGCTGAATTGATAAGCTTTTTCAGGACAGTCATACTCTCGAATGTTTGACAGACGTTCGCGAGGGGTGACGCAGTCGAAAAAACCTTAAGATGTAATTTGTGTTTTTCCGGAGATCGAATCTGGGATATCTCGCACAGTAGTCCAGCATACTAACCACTGCGCTACTGCGCCCGCTCAAATGATTGTCGAGAAGTAATGTTTGCAGTGTTTTTTTCGTATTGGAGGTGCCACTTCCTTATGTCCAATTTTGACCCAACTTCAAAGGAACACACCCGGGCTAATATGTTATGGTTATGGTGTGTCCACACCACACCAAAGAATTTATTTTGAAACATTTCAGAAATATTAAAAAAAAAAAAAAACATTTTAAAAACATTTCATAAAGAAGGAACATTTCTGAAAGGTTTCTAAAATGTTAATTTTGGTCTTCACCCTTCACGGAACATCTCTGAGATGTTGAGAAGTGTCTCTGTGATTCCAATTTTGAGCGGAAAACTTTCTCTGTTTCTCAAGCATCTAAAAATAGGAAAAGGACGTTAGGCAATAACGCCCAAAGAAATAGCGCCCAAATCGATTTGGAAATAACGCCCAAAAAAAAGTGGAAGCATTGAAAGAAAAGTATTTTATTTGGAAGCCCCTGGTGGCTACTATTTCCATAACCTCCACAAAGAGACTAATCATTTGCACCGCCGCCGGCATAGCAGAGTTGAAGGTGTGATGGTGTGGGGAGCCCTTTTGTATTATGGCACCGGCAAATTACAATTTTTGACAACCAAAATGAATGCGTTGTCTTACAATAGTTATTAAAAGAGGCCTTACCATACTTTCATAACCTTTTTGGACCTCTGCCGTGGATCAAACAACAAGATAACGCGCCAATACATACAGCCCGGGTTGTTAAAACGAATATGTGTAGAGAGCCAAATGTGAATCTACCTACTCACCGGATTTGAATATATTATCGAAAATGTTTGGCAATGGTTGACAGGTCAAGTTTATGGGTCGGGACAACAATATTCGACTGTATCTAAACTAACCCAAGTCATCGAATCAGCTTCTAGCTCGATTTCGCTAAATGATTTGGCCAATTTGTGTATGCATCCCTTCCAAACCGGATGTGTGAATTTTGGAGGAGAAAGGTGGCTCAACGCTCAAAACACAATTGAACAATTTGTTTTTTAATCTAAAATATCTACTCCAACTAATTTAAATTTAAGTAATGTTTGTGTTAAAAAGAAGCACAATTCTCAAAAATGTTTTTTCGTTTAAGTGTTCTACCTTATTCATGTGGCGCAAAATTATTTTTCCGGTTTTTAGTTAATAATTGTTTGTTAATAAATAAATCTTTAATTTTAAATCTTCATTCTAGTCAAATAACAATAATTAAATGAACTTTAATTTAAAAAACAAATTAAGTCTCTAGCATGTTTGGTTTTGGGACCAGTGGGCGATAGAAAACCGACCTTAGGGGGTGTGCTATTCAAGTGGCGCCGAGTAAATGTTTATGAACGATGTAACAATGAATATAGTTTATGAATCGAGGGTTAATACTCGCCCTAACACCCTATGAATGAAAGAGTTTCGATGAACGAGTCTTGCGCATCTTTTTTATTATAGGAAAGCTTAAAGTAAATACTTTGCATCGTTCAAATCCCTAATTAAGCGTTTAAATGAAAATGAGAGATAAAGTTACAAAAAATACTATACTTTCAACCTATACATTAAAAATTAATTCATCATTATAAGTATAACCCACGTCCACGGTTCACCAGAAAATTATTGCTAAAACCTATTTATAGCACATTAAACTCGAAAAGCAGCAGGAAAAAGATAGCCCTAACGATGGTACACTCACACACCCATCATCTCAATGATTGCGACAATCTACCTCCAGTAAATAACGGAGAATTATTATAAAATGTAACAACATTTTTACTTCGAAAATTAACCACAACAAAATAAGTTTACCCACTTTGTTATTTTGATATAACGGAAACCTATAGAAATTAAAAACAAAACAACCAGCCAACATTCACGATACAATTTTCTGCTTCGTTAAATTCATTTAATGGAAAAAGTGGGCATCGGCAGGAGTTAGCGCAAATGGGAAGGATATCGTTATGGTCCTAGAAATATGAGAAAAAAAAGGAACAGCTGAATGAAATTAACTTTGCATTCAGAATCAGTGAGTTTGAAATGGTATTCTGAAATGTACGAGTAGCCACAACAGGTTTTGTTGTGGCAGCTTTAAGGTTAACCTTCTGTGATGAGAGGGGTGTGTGAAATGAAATTCGAAATTACTTTGTAGGTATTTTTCTTTCACAAGTTCGGAATTTATATTGCAATTAATTCGCAATATTGTTCGGCAATTAGTGTGGGCATTATACGCAAAATTTTATCTAATGGAATTATCACAAATTGAGGTTAGTGTTATTGTTAAGCCATTATGATGGTTATTGGTGCCTACATCGAGGGGCAGTTATAAAATGTTTGGCGGTAATAAGCCTCTAAAACGTAGACAGTTATATAGCAGCGTTAGGCATTAGTATTTTGAAATATTTCACCAGCGTGTGAACTGATTTGAATTTTTTTAATTGAGAAATGATAATATTCAACTGTGAATAAGTGGTTACGTCACAAATATTGAGTTATTGTATAGGTATACTACCAACTATACTCTGTCCAATAAAAATTGTCAGTACAGGGAAGATAGGGTGTTTGTCTCTCAGTCTGGTTGCAATCACTTACATAAATCGGTCCCTCTTTAAAGCTCTTACAGGGTTGCCATAGTTTGTATGATAATTCGCCATAACTCAGAGAGATAACAACCATTGTTTCCGCCTTATACAAACAGGCAATTATAATACAAAATTATATAACCACGACGCAATGTCATATACCTAAACAGATGGTAAAAGGACTGCACTTGTGAAGCTGTACATACATTTTTGAATATAAACATGATACCTAGATTACATATTTGTTAAAAAAAAGAATTACCCTGTAGTACAGATCTTCGCGGAAACGGTATAGGAAAAAAGGATCATAAAATCCTTTCAAGGCATTATCTTTACTGGGGACGAGTGACTGAATGTGGTAAAATCCAACGACCGACAATAAGCAGTACCTATAGGTTTACCTGCATCGTCATTTTGATATTTCAGTGTAAAAAACTATTTGATGAAAAAATAGACAAATATGCAAATAGAAAAATATGCTCTACAAAGTGAAATATGTATTTATACCCAAATACGCAGAAATATGCCCTAACGAATAGTGCTGAAAATATGTACATAGGTACTTAGTTTTGTATATTAAAATATTTAATACGATATCCCAAAAAAAAACATGCTTTTGCATGAATCCGATTGCCCTATTAATTTATCGCAATATCATTACAACCCACTTATGATCACTTTTTGCGTTAATGAAATGAATGCATTTAAACACCTCACGAATAAACCTTATTTCTAAAAGACAACATTAAAAAAAAATGGTTTAACTGAATATTATGGATCCTTCAGAAATACAAACAAACTAAAACCGAATGGCAACACCCCACATAATAATTCGTTCTCAAAAGCACCAAAACCGAAAGTTCTTTGACAAAATCCATAGAAACACCCTTAATGATATGTTTTCATTGTATGCATGGTAACACTCTTCTGATGTGCTTTCCTCACACACACTGCTTATTTTCGTGGATGAAGTTATCAATTTTAATTAAATTGAACTTAAAAAAATTATTCTTTAGAGACTACGTCTCTCTTTATTGAAGTCGCTTAATACTATGAGATACATTTTTGTTCTGTGGGTTATTTATAAGGAAGAAATGCATGGGTTGCATTTCTTAGCTATCATATCTGTTGGGAGGAATTATCTTTATGCCGCGGCATATTACAGTTTGATATCTTCTACTGAAATAACATTTGTGGCATCTTAGCTTATCTGTTGTATATGTGGGAGGAATTATCTGTATGCCGTAGCATATTGCAATTCGATATCTCGTGCTGAAATAACATTGGTTGTATCTTAACTTATCTGTTGTGTATGTGAGAGGAATGCCGTAGCATTTTACAATGTGCTGACTTAACATTAGTTGTATCTTAACTATGATAATAGCAAGCGAAGCCAACGTTGCCGTATTCACAGTTTTAACTGTAAATTACAGTTTTTTAGACAAGCTTACAGTTTTTAAAATAACCTCCTAGTACAAATTACAGTTTTTTTTAAAGTTCAGATTTGAAAGAATACATTAAAATGTGCTTTAAATCGTAGTGCTTCGTATTTAAGCATGTAATTTTATTTAAAATTAATTGTTTTGTGTTATTTTTGTTTAATAAAACTAAAAAAAACCGTAATTTCAAAAAAATCGTTTGGTTTTTGAAGGTTTCAGTTTTTTGGTTGAAAATACAGTTTTTTTTTTGGGAATTTACAGTTTTTTGAAAAAAAAAATCTGGTAACATTGAAGCGAACACAAAACGATCATGCTCATTCTGCCCACGGTTGTGTGGCAGACTGGTTGTGGTGGTCTGTATGCGAATTTTGGGAAAATTATGACTATAATTCCTTGGTAAGTCAGTGGTTTGGTTTTTATTTCAGTGGCAATTCTTGTGTTTGAGTGCAGTGAGAGTACCTAAAGGCACCATTGGTAGAAAAAAAGCTCCCCCATAAGGCCTGTACTGACAATTTTTGTTGGACAGAGTATAACCATGCAATATAATTTAAGCACAGCTAGATCGGTGTTTATGGGCGCTGTGCGGTGACCACACTCTCTTTGTTTCCTTTAATTTCTATGCACTTAGGGACTACATTTCCACACGCGTATGTAGCACTGACGTTTTTTTTACGTCAGCATAATAGTCCCAATGGCTACATGCCTAGCTTTTTTGTGAAATCTAGATCTTGATAGAAAGTCAGTATCATACCTCCGCGGAACGAAATGGGTCGGTGTACGCTTGAACAACGTTAGAAAATATTGAAAACTTATTTCCAAAATGAGTGCTGTGTACCCCAAATAGTGGGTTTTTTGAAAAGAAGATTTGACCGAAATGAAGATTGTGAGACTCAATTCACGAACATCAACTCGCCATCGATATCAACAGCAATGAGGCATATATATGTGGCGTGCTACATACCGTGTACTAGCACCTTAAGAACAACGTTTCGGACAACGGTTTTTTTTTACTGAAATTGAAGACATGGATTTGGACGACCTCTGGTTCATGCAGGATTTCCAGAATAATCAGAGTTGATTAAATTTAATTTCAAAAATTTTAAATTCGTTTCTTGTTCTCCGATGTAAGTTTCATGCGACCCAGTCGTGCACTTTACTTTAATTAATGTCAGTAACAAAGTATACAACAGTCCAAAGTTGACCTCTAGCTCCAAAACATATTGTGTTTTTGTACCTCCAATTATTATTTTTCTTAAAGTTCTTCATTGAAAACAAATCCTATCCTATTTATAAGTTCAGCATAAATGCAATTTACCTATATTGGTACACTGACACACAACTTTAGGTCAGTGCTGCCAGTGTTTTGTCATAAGAATTCCCACGCAAGTGCCAAAAAAATCCCTTTTTTCCCTCGCCTGACTCGAAAAAGTACCTCCGATTTCCCACACATAGTTTACGAAAGGAAAACAAATAATTAACGAAACAAAAAAACAGTCTCAATAACTATGGGGAAAAACTTTAGTGTATTATAGGCAAAGCTCCACGCTATACCTACTCAAGAATGAGCCAGGCCAGGTACATCAAAAAATTAGCTCCAAAGCCGTTCACATCTTTATATTCCCGGACAATCAAGCAGCTATAAAAGCCTTTAGCTGACCTAACATTGGATCCAAATCAGTATTACACTATGACTATTTCTACACCCTTCAAAGACTTAGGCCCAGCTTCAAAGGTTCCGGGAAAAGTTTCGGATAATATTATCCACATAACGCTAAACAACAGATAAAGGAGTGTGGCAATAAAATCCCTGTGATACTAGTTTCTAAGATTCTTGTCTGTCAATTATTTATATACAACTTGTTTGTCATAGTGTTTATGTATTATGAATATTTATTATTGTTCATGATAAAATAATTACAATTATTGTTCCAATTACTTTTCACATAGAGACTGATGTAGAAATTTGTTTTCTAAAAATTCAAATTCATGTTGTGGCTGCAATCTACGCTCGTCAACAAAAAAATACTCTGAAACTGTGATAGGTTATCCTATAGACTTTAACTGTTAGATATCACTATCCAAGACCTTTGAAACCAAAAGCAGATGTTCATTTGGCAGATAAGTTCGCGATAGGCTATTCGAGATTTTAAATGACATAAAAGATTTTTCTTGAAATTGGCCTTAGCCTCGGGAACAGAACCAAATTTGGTGGGTTCTTGTTCATGAAGGCTTCAAAGGGAACGAAAAGCAGACGAATTGGCCAGATTAGGCTCCGAAACCCCTTTCACGTGCACGGAACCTTTCTGATATACCCCCAAATTGGCTAAAAACTTAACAGATTTAACAATGCCCTGCCCATAGCAGACATGATATCAGAAACCTTGTATAGGATTCCTTATAGGGTATCATGTGTAACAATACTACCTAAGCTAAATAAATCCAGCCAACTCATCGGAGGTTATGTATGGAAGAAGACGAAACAACATTATATGCTAATTTCGAAGGAACATCTTCTCCAGGGACCAACTTGACCCAAAAGATTTGAAAAAATCCTCTGCAGCAGTATCATAAACTTCAAAAAAAAAAGTGGAGAACCTCCTAGCCTCCTAGGTACAATATGTAGATCTTAATCAGGTCGACGTGCCGCTTTTATTGGCTAGGATAAAAGGCGAGGATAGGATAGTCTAGTCAGTCTCCATTAGTCTCAATACAAGCGCTTGTTCAATGTTCATGAAATCAGTCAGGTGTATAAAATAAATTGTCTTCCTGAAGTTGAACAATAAAATTAAAGTAAAGTTTCAAAGAACAAAAATTCCCTTTTGTTTGTTCTGGAAAACAGAAAGTTTCCCTTTTTCCCTTTTAGCTCATTTCGAGTACAAAAATTCCTTCAAAAAGGGAAATTTCCCACAATCTGGTAGCACTGCTTTAGGTCCTTTCCATTCTTTTGTTAAATAAAACAAGCACAACATGAATAACACTATACATTAGGCTGTTTCGAAAAATATTATTTTTTTTTTTCTAGTTTACTCGTCCAGAAAGGATACGCACAGCACATATGCACCCAATTAGCAATGCAATCCCAGCGATGACAACGAATCATAACGAAAATCTACTATATGTACATAAAAAACGACCTACGACTGTACGAATAACCCAGGAGAACTTAAAACACACTTGTTCTACTAATTCACAAAGGACACTGCATGTGAATTTTCCTTCTATCCCTATCTCGTGCAGCTCTAATGCTTTGACCCTGTCGAGGGCCATCAGAATAGAACGAAACAGCAGACTCAATTAGAATGATAACAAGACAATTTTTGCAACCATATCAAGAGGCTACAGCCTCGCATAAATTAAATTGTATACATATCCTTCGGCTCAGAGGGAAATAATATTTTTTTGTGCGCCTCCATTTTTTGTTTGTGTTGGGAAAAGTTCTGAAAAAGGAATGATGATCTGTGAAATGCAAAGATGAAAGTGGGTTATCCAATTTCAGCTTTGGATAGTTAAATAAAAAAAATACAAAAATTATTAATATTTTGATGGGATTTTTCTTTCATGGCATATAACATCATTTAGATATGAATCACGTGGCCGCGTCCTAAAACTTTTGAGATACATTATTTCTTAATGCGCGGTACTAATAATCATTTTTAGTGTGCAGGCTAACTTTTATGAAGTCGCGAAAATGTACATAATGTACAAATTATCTATTGTGACCGCCAAAATAATTAAATTGAATATTAAAAATAATTATTGGTTAAGCCCAATGATTTTCGGCTGCTATATCGGCCATTGCTCGTGGGGTTTCAACTGCTCAAAAGTTTGAGGAGTTTCTCACAAAAAAATGCAATTAATATAGCGCTGATAATATTAATGGTAACAGTCACTTACTTACTTACTCAGGTGGCTCTACAGTTCGGGGTGAACCGAGGCCTCAGCTAACAAGTCTCTCCAGTTAGCCCGGTCCTTAGCCAACTGCCTCTAGTTGCGCACTCCTAGTCGGTTGAGTTCGCCTTCGACTTGCGCGCGCCACTTAATGCGAGGTCTTTTTCTACTGCGTTGTCCCTCCGGATTAGACTAGAAGACTCTACGAACCGGAGCACTGGTTCCCATCCGCTCTACATATCCTAGCTCCTAGCCATCTTAAAAGACTTACTCGCAGTTTTTTGACCAGGTCGATGTCGCTGTACATTGTACAGCTCGTATAGTTCGTTGTTGAATCTACTTCTCCAATGCCCGTCAACGCAAACGGGACCGAACATATTACGAAGAAAGTTTCTCTCGAAGCGACCGAGGATATGTTCATCCGCTTTAGATAGAGTCCAAGCTTCAGCGCCATACAGCAGGACTGAAATGATCAAGGTCTTATACAGAGTCTCCTTATAGTTGTTCGGGATAGGGCTTTACTACTCAATTGCCTTCTTAGCCCAAAGAAACAGCGGTTGGCAATAGTTATTCTTCGTTTAATTTCTTCTGAGATGTTTTTGTCAGAATTTATAGCAGAGCCGAGGTAGACACAGTCCTTCACTACCTCAAAGCTATAGATGTCGATCGTGACGTTTTGTCCGATTCTATGATGTTGCCAGGGGCGTAGCGAGGGTTGGAGCATTGGAGGGGTGACTTTCATTGAAATGCCGACTTAATTCAGGAACTTGCCGACTGTATAGAAATCATGAAAATCAGCCCTGTGGTTATGCAGTTATAGGTATCTAACGTCATCGAATTTCACCCCATGGAAGATGTTTTTTGTATGGAAGGTCCCACGCTCCTTTGTCCAATTGTGACCAATTTTCACAGGAAACAGGAACACCCCTAGGCCAATACCTAAAGGACTATTCACATGCGAGCGACCAACTATCTACGAACGAACGAATTTTCGCAAGTTTTGACAGTCCGTTTACATGAACACTTTTCTAGGTCGTGGCAGTTCGCGAATTTCAGCCATCAGCTATCTTAAGAAAACAAGTTTAAATAACGAAATTTCGTTTTCTAAACTTTTTGCCGCGAACGAAAACACCCTCGCCGCAAATTGTCAAAGTTCGCAATCCACATCAATTAACCGAGTTCCACAAACTAGCAAATAACATATTCCTTCGAATTTAACCTACACTTAGAAATGCCGCCCGTTCTTTTTAAAATCGAATCAAAACTTGCTAAATTTTAAGGATTTCAGTCGGCAAATTCATTGATGCCGACCGTCGAATCTAAAAAATCGAATCTAAACTCGCTTAAGTTTAAGGAGTTCATGTGGAACCTTTAAAAATGACGACTTGTAGGTATACATTAACAAGTTTAAAACCTATGCCTATTGAAAATCCAAACCTTAGACCTAATTTTTGAAAATTGCTCGTTGATTTGCCGACTCTTGAAAAGCGTGGGGGGCCGGTGCCCCTTCTTGTTGACAGCTTAAACTTGGTTTTATCCTCGTTGACCGCTAGACCAATTGTAGCCGCTTCCGTTTCTATACTAGCAAACGTGCCAGTGACAGCTCGCTGTGTTCTACCAATTATGTCGATATCATCGACGTATGCAATTAATTGGACGGGCTTTTGAAAGATCGTGCCTTGTGTGTTGGCCTGTGAGTTTCGGACAATTCTTTCAAGTACGATGTTGAAGAAGTCGCACGGCAGCGCGTCACCTTGTCTATTAATCCAGTCACTCCTTCTTATTTTTCGAAAAAGTACGCCTAATGACAGCAGCCGACCACAATGCTCACCAAATAGGCCGCAATCACTTGTGGATTTTCAGACCTCCAGACACGGAAATTTTGCTATTGCGAGGTATCCATTAAGAGAAATGAGCCCCATCGCTTAAGAAGAGTTTGCTTTTAAAAATCAACTAGTTGTGCGAGCACGTAGTCGGTCGCGGTACATTTCAAAGTCGGCGGCCTACACACATACTTGCGTCAGTTTAACTTTATGGGAATGAATATGTACGATCTAGTACATCGAGACGGGAAAAATAATTATCCTCAAGAAAGCAAAAAGCTTACAACTATATCATATCAAACGGCAATCATCATCAGTCATGACCAGACTCAACAGCCATTCAATTTCCACCGAACAAAAACTTTCACCCCATGATGACCTAGTGCAAATGCAACCCATTTAACTGCTAGCACCAACTGAACTAAGAGCATTTATTGCACACATTCGTTAGAAAATGTCAATGCCAGTAGTTGTAAAAATGTTTTTCAATTTGTTACCTTTTAGTATTATCACATGTAATTAAAACGTCGCTAACACTTGAATGCATTTACACTTTTAAAGCGATTTCATTGACATTACACTTTGAAACTTGAAAGTCGATATTGCTTCATTAGTGAATTTCTTCCCAGCAAACTCAAAGTTTAATATAAGAACGTTTGTACAGATGTCACAAAAAATAAAGGTAACCCGTCATACACTGAACTTTAACACCAAGGACATTTTAACAGAAATTCTGGTTGCATGGAATACGAGTATGTGGGTATACACTATACACACAGAACGACAAAGAATAAATTGTGCAACCAAACGTAAAAATGAGCTAAGGTTATGACATATTTTCATCGGAAATATTATATCAGCGAAATGCTATCAAAAATGATTACCCCCATCATGCGAACTGCTCTGACTTTGAAATGAGTGGATGTACTTTTCTAGTTTTGGCGTAGGCATTTTCTCCGGGGATCATTTTCTACTTTCACCTTCTGCTGTATGCGCATCACGAAAGGAGGATGTTTTTGTACAAAATAAGCATTAATCGGCCTGGATTTGTGAACTTTTCGCACCTGGCAAACGATTCCTTCAATTTACCTATACACTGGTCGGCATAAGTATTTTGACAAAACTAAAGTTAATTATCTGCTCATAATTTGAACTTACTTCATGTAAGTTTTGGCACCAATGGAAAGGTCATTTAAATTACGTTTGAATGATACAAAACTTCCCTTAATCCATTAAGTGTTAGGAAACACTTTCCTGGAGCACTCAGACGCAACTGGTCCATTGTACTACCAGGAAGCAAATCCAGTACATCCCATTTTACTGTAATTTCTTCAACTTTCGAGCAAAGGCAGGACAATAACAAAGGAAATGATCCGAAGTATCGTCGCCCTCTCCATAAGCGTCGCAGACAGTGGTATCACTTAAGGGTGCAGGGAAATAAGTCCCCGGGAACTAAGTCCACTGAGGGATCTAGTTCCCACCTCTTGGGAAATAAAACCACTTTCGTGAAGTGGACTTACTTCCCATGTAAGGTGGGAAATAAATTCCGAAAACTCTGAGTGGTTTTAGTTCCCTTTCAATATACCCAATTTCGCACATATACTGCAAGTCTGACAGTAAACCCAAGCAGGGGGGTTGCAGGGGGGCAGCATGGCCCCCCATACGTATTTAACTGTTGAATGTGTACTAAGTTCCCATCAGAAAGTGTGCTTAGTTCCCACCTCACATGGGTACTAAGTCCACTTTATGAAAGTGGTTTTATTTCCCACTAGGTGGGAACTAGGTCCCTCAGTGGACTTAGTTCCCGGGGACTTATTTCCCTGCACCTCACTTAAGCATAGCACACTAAGATGCTTAGCAAAAGCCAAGTGTCCCGTAAGAACGCCAATAAGTTTTCTGCAGTCATTTCTATTAAGAGACAGCATGAATGCCGCAGACTTCCTACTGACTTTCGAGAGCATGCGTTTAGTCTGCCCGCTTCCTCTAGACAGAGCCTTGCCATATACAATTGTGTTCGTTTGAGACCCAATCGTCAATGAAAGCCCTGACCGAGGACGCAGGAAGACCCAGCACAGGTTCTAGTCCTGAGAAATGATCCTCTGAGCCTTGCTTAGCAATCTCATCGGATATCTCATTTTCAGCAATCCCAGTGTGACCTGGGACCCAGACAAGAGCCAAAGAGTTCAGCCTTTCGACCGAGTTCAAAAAATTCGTACTTTCCCGAACTATTTTAGAACAGATAGTACTTCGACCCCGCCACGTATTCATAACAATATATTCGGCAGCCATCAGGATAGCATAGATCTCCGCTTGAAAACAGAGGCATGCTTGCCTAACGAGTAGTGAAGTCTAATTTTTTCGATTTCCATGAAGACACCAGTACAGGGACCCATGTCTAGTTTTGGAGCCATCCGTGAAAACACGACTACATCCCAAACCAGGCTCAGACTCTGGCTGAAGCCAGTCCCGAACGCAAGGAAGTTCGACTCTAAATTTGCATTTGTGGAGTATACCAAAAACCACCCCGCCTGAGACGGTAGATTGTTTTGATAGTAACACTCATGATATATATATCAAGGGGAAGTAAATCAAGTAGAGCATCTAGAGCAGAGCCCGGCAGACAAACCATTCTTTGGACTGCAGTACAGACAGTCTCTAAATAGGATCCGACAGAAAGTATGGCAACATCATTCGCGTATGCCTGAGCGTAGACGTTTGAACCGTTTAGGTCTTTAGTGTATGCAACAGAGAGTCAACTACCATGTTTCTTGGTGATACTCCATGGTGGCAGTTGCTGGTTTGGTTGGTTTCAATGGCGAAAAAAAAAATTAATTTTACTTGATACGTGGATCTATTGACTCGACGTTTGTTGATGTTACTCTGGTATCATCGTATATCCCCCTACAAAAATATTGTGTGTCTGAGGATAGCCCTTTATACCCTTGAGGACTTTTGAAGAATGATAAACGCGAAAGCAAACTTCTCCCCATTAACAGTAATAGACCTAAAATAAGTATTGCCCTGACAAAATTCGAACGAAGCCCTTAAGTGCAAAATCGCTGTCACTTTATTTTGAAAGTACATCTTTATTTAAGGCTCCTAACTCGAATCGCACGAAACTGTTTTCTCTGTTTCGTAATTGCAGAAATTTACCAGAATCTGCCAGAGAAATTCCAACAAATATTTTACTACAAAGCGTAATGTAACAAAAGGGATACTATTTTCTCCTCAATTGGAACACCAGTCAGAAAGGACGAACTTTAACTGTTTACCCTCGCTGTAGGTAGGTTATTCTTACTTTTATTACTACCGCAAGTAATTACTTTGTATCCATCAAGATTCTTCTGATAAAATGTTACACAACCAGATGTTACTCAAGATGAAGGAAGCCAAAAATGAGAAACAAATTTCACAATGTTGGCACTGAGAATGAATTCGTTTCCAGGCCATTGCAGTTGTATTGACGTCCGGGAAAGGGAATACGAGTCTCGTTACAGAGATATTTAAATATAGCTACTCGTCTCGTAGATATTCAAAAATGCTTTAGGGAAGAATTTTCGATTTTCTCTTTCGCTTCGATATGACGTTTCCGATTTTTTATTTTTTTTTTTGTTCGTATGACTGAAACTGAATGCTTGGCAATGGCAACCAACTGCATTCAACAAAATTGGCAAAGGACATATAAATAAGAGAAAACAACATCTCGTGCCTTTGATGGATGACCAAGTCTAATATGTTAATTGAATTCCAAAATATGATCCGTTGCCCGCAAGTACAAATTGTAAGCTTCTATGTAATTTTTGAGGTCTTTTATTACTTATTAATATCGAACAGGAAGAGAAATTTTGTATATATATATAAGAAAAGTCAGTTCTGTTCCACATTATGTATGATGTATGAATAGCTCACTGTAGCAAAGACATTTTTTCTAAAATTGATTACATACGAGCATTATACCACTTCGAAGCCATTTGTGTTTAGCTTTCTTAGAAAGATATTGGAAATATGTCAAAATATTGGAATATAGATTTGTTTGGAAGTCGTAATAATTACATTTTTGAGCCCGGTAGTGAATAGAACAGAGTCAGCTTTGAGAAGCCATGTTTTTTTAACGGGCCATGCCATTCAAATTATTCTATCTTTTTGTACTCAGGTGCAGAATGAAGGCAAATAAATGAACTGTCTTATTACTTTACATAATATGTACCTTCCTATGTATTAGGATATCTGGGGGCTGTAAAGTACACAAGTATGTATCTACTTGTAATACAAGTGCATTTTTACAAGTGTATCACATTTCTGTAACACGAAACTACAGTCGACTGGAACTTCTAAAAGTGTAATAAGCCAAAACCTGCAACTATAAATGGGAAATCTTGCTACAGGTGTAGAAAAAAAAGGAAATTTCAGTTCTAGATTTGTAGCTGAAAATAGATAATTTTTTATTATGTATTTCATTCATTTCAGTCATTATTTCAATAAATTTGTTCATCGTTATTGTGATCATTTTTTATGTGAATATAACGTAGACCTCGTGAATTTAGGCAGTTTTCTACTTTAATCTTTCGTACACATTTGCAATAGTACCTTACATTCGAAAAATGCTGTAAACCTATCTACGCAGGCTGTATAGTAACCAAAATAAAGCAGATTTATTTCCAATCATACAGCATAATTTCCAAAAATATATTATGGGAATTTTAACTTATTTTCGATTGCGGTTCAAATTCAACTTACTAAATGCGCCATTAAACTGCACCTAGAAATTAGAATACAAGTTGAAACCAGATGACCAACTGGGACACCTGAAAATACTTAACTCAAACTCAAACATGGACAAGTTTTGTTTCATCCCTGACATTATGATTAGGGAATATAGTTTTGGAAAATTATTTGAGTTATAAATACTGGACCGTACAAAATGGGCCAATGGTGTCCCGACAATGGACCCAAAAGTAATGATTTTGTTACACCAAAAATGGAGTCTGGAATTGGTGCAGCTGGTTTTGAAACCAACAATAAAGTCTCGATACCTATGGGATTGTATGTCCCACGGTTTTTCAGGCAGAAATCCATTACACTCCAAAAAGGGAATTGAAGGCGCCAAAATTAAAATCGGATAGTCAAGCGGCCCTAAAAGCCCTATCATAATCTTCCCTATCGATAGGTATCCGTCGGAACGGAAAATTCTCCGATTTCATACGAATACGAATCATAGGATTTTTGTTTCGAGGTATTCTTCCGAACAGCTTTTCGGAACTTCTTTTCGACAAATATGCAAGGCACACTGGCATTCCAGTGCGATCAAGTGCGTTTTTACGGATATTTTTAACAGCTTCGTACGAATTTTCTTCCTATATGCTCCGACAGGAATTGGTTGCGGAATTTGTTTACTACGATTTGCAGTGAAGTATTGATAAATCGAATGTAATTTCAGTCTCCGACGGAGTATGCGTAGTGGAAAAAATTCCGTTCCGATCGGATACCTCGATAGGGCTGAATATCATGGACTCAAAAACAGTAAAGTGCTGATACGATGCCCTGCAAGCCCTTCCAAAGACAACAAGGTCAAACGCAGAATGGGTACCTGCGGCCATCATGGTATTGCAGCCAACGAATTGGCGGAAGAAGGACTAGCTAGACCTGGATAAGAATCCACGTTCTTTGAACCAGAACCTTATTTCAGAATCAATTGGACTATGCTCCAATAGGGCTAACAACTAACAATTAGGAACAACAACTCCATCGAAACCACAGGGAAACTCTCCCGGGTTTAAGACAATCCAATCCTTACTCCTACAAGGGAATCCTCAAGCTAAATAAGGAAAGTATTATAAAGTTGGTGGGCATCCTCGCAGGCCACTATGGCTTAAGATATCATCTTAAATTGAATCTGTTTCCGGAGACAGAATGAAGAATCATCCAAACACATTGGTATAGGTCGTATGCGATTGCCCGGCACTTCATTTCTTCAGAAAACGTATCTTCGATAAAAAGAAGGGCTCCAATACACTAGAACCTAGTGGTTCATGTACCTTCAAACAAAAAATGTTTAATGAATCTTGCGAAGAATACCTTTTTTCTATAGCCAAGATTGCGTCGGGTCCAGTTGCTTCTTATTGCAATCTAGTTCTTTAAGGATGTGTTGAATTATTCGAGGCCGAAATTTCACTTCTGCCATCGATGTTTGCACCCTTGGGATATTTGGTGGCTCATTTGGTTGTCACACTCTGTCAAATTCCTTTGAAATATCAAATGCAACGACTTTTGTTTCACCAGAGTGATGAAGAGATTGTTTCCACTTTTCTGTGGAATAAACCATCAAATCACTAGTGGATATATTGCTTATAAGCCACGAAAACCGTACTGCCGGTCATTGAGAAGTTTTCGTGATTCAGGATATTTTATATGCCGATGATTATCAGAGTTAAGGATTGGGTTCATGATAAATTCGACGCTCAGGTGGTGAAAAATCGCAAACTGGAAGCATCGAGCTGGCTGTAGCAAGGAAGTTAGCTCTGTCTAAAGATCTGAGAGCTGGAGTATCATTGTAAATGAGTGTAAGTATAGGCCTCAATGAATTCTTAAAATTTGTTAAAAAAGAAATATTTTCACTAGGTACCGTTGGGACATAGTTGTATTTTATGCCCCAACTTTTGAAAATTTGACCTTTACGAAGGCCATTGCTTTCATTTCTGGTTCCTTTATTTTTTTTTTCCATCAGGTGGATTGGCTCTGTAAGACCGAAAACGTAACGTTCGAGGCGTTTTATTTGGATTTTTCTATATATAATTGCTGCTTAAACAAACAGCATGCTAGGGTGAATTTCCTCGCGACATTACGTTACGACAGATCACCATTAATATCAGAAACTAGGTTTGAGCATTCCTATGTATGTTCCTATTTAAAATAGAATTTAGATAGCAAAAATCACATTCCTATTCCTATCCACAATAAACAGCGGATCTTTACCAAAAAATTACGACTTAATTATATTTTGCGACACAATATCGTCAGCCAAATTTACGCCTGTCACATCTTCTTAATTTTTTGTTTACGACAGGAGTATAAGTAAATAAAATCAGCAGAGTTCCGACTCCTTCGAAGCGCAATCTATTTTTCTATAGGGCCTTTTCGGAAAGCACTTACATTATTATTTACTCTTCTTTCAAAATTTATTGATTGGCCCACAAATAAAGCACTCAAACCTAATGAAATGCGAATTGATGTCGTGATTTTCGCCAAAAGAGCCAAATCAAACGAAAACAGATGGCGCCCATTAGACAGACGACAATTTTAAATGTATAAATATTTGAGACAACCCACCCCACAGAAACAGAAGACAAGAGTAAGACCAACAAAAAAACAAAAAAAATAAAATGTAACACGAACGAAACCCAAGAGCGACGAATAAAAAGGATCTTAAATTGGTTTTAGCAGAAACTTCTAACCGAAAGCGTAATTGTATACGGATGAAGTGCTACAAACGATGTCCGACCACCTTCTGCAATTCCCAGACGAACGCGCAGCAGGGGTATGATGAAAAACGATCCCATACACTCTGCCACAGATGGACGGAAACGGAATGGAACCATCGCTATGAGCAATTGGAAAGTAAACCCGAAGAGACGAACGTATATTGTATACTTTCTGTTCGGAAAAGAGAATCCTTGGAATCTGGTTTCGGTAATCATATCAAATTCAATGCTCCACAACCGAAAAATTTGATTTCATCCCTCGTCCATTCCGGCAGTTGAGACTCGGATATCGATGGAAACAAAATCCATTTTGGTTCTAGGTGTGGTGGGGGTGTATATAGAGGGTGCATGCTATAACAATATCCTGTCAGATAATGCAAATGCCAGTGGCCTTCGGAATGCAAGTGGAGAAAAAAAATGCGGAGGGTGGTAACGGCAAACAGCTATTTAAAACGGTGCTATTTTGAGGATTTCCCAATACGAGGTCCTGTCGAGTGGGTAACCTCAATTTGAATTTCCATTTACGATGCAATGATCCTTTCACTTTTGGATCAGATGTGAATATCGACCTCACCCGTTCGAACCAGCAAAATTGTATCTTTACATTGGAAAAGGGGATAACGGCAGGAAAGTCAATCGTAAAGTAATTGTAATAAAAAGGAGTATACTGTATATTCGAGTAAATACAAACTCGTTGCGGTTGGCGTTGGGCGTAGTATGCAGAATTTGCATATCTGTTGACTTTTGGGCTTGGTTCATGATATCTGTTCATTATAACACGCTTACATTATCTAATACTAACAGTAATGAGTTTGACTGCCAAATGTGTGTAATTCGGATAGCTTCTGGTTTTCGAAACTGGCAAATTGCATGGAGTTTTAGGTTTTAGAAATGATATTGAATATGTTGCCATATTTGGAGCAGCCTAACTGACGCTGATTTTGCAGGTGAGTTTGCGTATAAATTTGCTTACCTACATTAAGGATGTTCTAAAGGTAGGTATAGGTACAGTGAACGAATTTAGTCGGATCCATACTTCTGCGATTATCCACTTTAATCGCTGGAAATATATGTTTGGTTTATTCTCTAGCTAGCTATATTTTTAAGTAACAGTGGGAGTATAGGCTTGAGTTTATTATCCCCTTGAAATATGTTTGCTTTTGAGTTCTGATTTGGATGAACACTTAGGAATATAGATTCCAAGTCCCAAGGTTTTAATCGCCTTTAGCCGTGATTTTAAGGCTAATAACATTTAATTTAGAAGCTCAACATAAAGTTAGGTTTGTATTTTTGCGACGTTTGTTTGTACTAACATCTTAGTCTATCCACATGAGATAGACTTCGGTAAATTCTTGTCGAATATGCATTCTATGACTGCAGAAGAAGGTTTGACAAAAGATGGGGTCTGCAACCAAAACTGACCCTTTGGATGTACACACCCGTAGTACGAACAATCCTCAGTTATGGGTCAATAGATGGTGGCCGCCTCTGGGAAAAGCCTACAACATAAACAAGCTCAACAGAGTCCAAAGAACGGCATGCATAGGCACCACAGGTGATCTGCGGTCAACCCCGTCAGACGCCCTCACAGTCCTTCTGCAGCTTTTACCTATAGACACGGATTATATTACCCCCAGAATACTTTTTAACAAATACATTGAAGTAGAATTCCCTTCAAGATTAGACTGGCAGGAAGGACGGGTGAACAGAGACTCGAACTTCACAATCTACACGAACGGTTCAAAAATGAACTGTGGAGTAGTTGCGGGAGTATTTTCGGAGTATCTGAGCATCTCAAATTCCTTCACGCTCCCAGAAGGAGTGAAGCCAGTGTGTTTCAGGGGGAAATACTTGCTATCCGGGAAGCCTGTCCCTTAATCAAACTATACCCGAACATAGTTTCGAGGCAAAAGATAGACATATTCATTGACAGTCAAGCTGCGATCAAGGCTAGGACGCTAACAAATTGCATCATATCCAAAAGGATTTGGCCAAAATATAACGTGGAAAAAGCAACCCACCTCCTGACTAAAACACAATAGGGGACCATACAGTCAGATTAGGCATCCCACATACAACACACTGTCGCAGTTGTAACGACGCAACCGAACAAGAAACCCTTACCCATTACCTATGCGCTTGTCCGGCACTAGCTAGGACTAGATAGCGAGCTCTGGGTAAACCCTTCTTCGCATCCCTTGAGGAAGTCTCGAAGAATAGCATCGAAGAATTTATAACCTTTTTGAATTCCACAGGTGGGATCTAAACCACCCTTCGGCACACTTACAATAACCAGGTCAAATGAGTGGTAACAAAACGGCACATAGTGATACTTGCGTTTTATCTTAAACCGCCACTCTGTATAAAGAATACAAACATCTGGGTAAAGAGAAATCAAGAAACACGGATGAAACAAATGCGAAACGGTAGATTCGGAAAGGTGGTCTCATCGAGTTATTTGACATTTTTCGGCAAAATGATATAGAAATGCAGTGGCGTAACTATACCATCTGAGGCCCGTGGCAAATTCTTTGGATGGGGCCCTCCCAGTAAAAATCGTAACGTTGTAATTTAATTTTAATAAACCACTTAAGTAGTTAACCAACACTGTTAATAATATTGTATGCATTTTATTTAAATATCTAATGAATTTTATTTTCAAGAGCATAGGTTTATACATACATATTTATAATGAAATAACAGTTTAATTATTCAATAGAATAGCCAAGTTACGTAGCCTGTCTTGTCCCATATACTTTCTTAAATAGGTTTTTATTAATTTTAGTTTTAAAAAATATCGTTCAGCACTAGCTTAGTCATAGGAATTGTAACAAATAACATTAACACAGTACATACTTCAGGAAAGCTGCATGACATAAAATGATTCTTTATTAATAAATCATCAAGTTCTCTAATACACGAAGACTTTTCTATTTCGTCTCTGAAAATGGACCGAAAACTGAGAATTTACCTGGCAAGTGATTAAGATATGTCGTTTTTATATACACTCCGCGCCACTTGAATAGCACACCCCCTAAGGTCGGTTTTCTATGGCCCACTGGTCCCAAACCAAGCATGCTAGAGACTTAATTTTTGTTTTTAAATTAAATTTCAATTAATTGTTGTGATCTGACCAGAAGGAAGATTTAAAACTAAAGCTTTAAGTATGTATTAACAAAAAATGTTTAACTAAAAACCGGCAAAACGTGGACTCATATTATTCTTTGATAGATTTTTTTTGTTAAAAAATGTGTGGAGAAAAAGCTTAACCGAGGCGGAAACAAATCAAAGCTTAAAGGACGCTCGCCTATTTATTGCCAATTTAGCTAAGAAAATCGAGAGGAGCCGACACGTTATATGCATATTTTTAAGTAATGAGTCTAACTACGGATATAAACGTGAAAGGCCGCATGCATAGTGTGCTTACAACTGCGGAAAGGCGACTTATATTAGGAAAAGCGTCAAATTCTCACGACTCTTTTCCAAAAATCAGGAAAAAATGTGGTATCAAAGCAAGTCTCACAACTATTCGTCGTATTATTTCGAATGCCAAGGATATAAAAATACTAAAAATCAAGAAAAAGACACCCCTTAACCCGGTTCGAAAAGCGCAACGCCTTCGATTTTGCCTGGACTTCGTAGTAGCACCGTGTGGTCTTTTCCGACGAAAAAAAATTAATTTGGAAGGCCCCGATGGCTATAGCTAGGTACTATTTCCATAACCTCCGCAAAGGAACTCATCATTTGGACCGGCTGCATAGCAGAGTTGAAGTTGAAGGTGTGATGGTGTGGGGGCCGTTTCGTATTATGGCAGCCGAATATTAAAATTTTTGCTAACCACAATGAATGCGTTTTCTTACTGATAAGGCTTTAACATATTTTCATAATCTTTTTGGACATCTGCCATGGATCTAACAACATGATAAAGCGCCAATACATACAGCCCGGTTGTTAAAACGTATTTATAGAGCCAAAATGCGGAGCTATTAATGCTGACCGGACTACTCACCGGATTTGAATATCATCGAAAATGTTTGGCAATGGTTGATACGTCAAGTTTGTGGATCAGGACAACATTATTCGACTGTATCTAAACTAGTCCAAGCCATCGAATTAGCTTGGAGCTCGATTTCGGTAAATTATTTGGCCAATGTGTATGCATCCCTTACAAATCGGAGAGGTGTGAATTTTGGAGCAGAAGGTGGCTCAAAACACAATTGAAAAAAAATTTTTTAAATTTAAAATACTCCAATTACCTTTTGGAAACCAATTGGAAACAATTTCATTCATTGGAAGGAAACGCGATTTCAGTTGATTAATAATGATGTCCAATACTAGATAAAATATGTTCACTTTGAACAAATCGGAGACGCTCATCTTCACAAAGTTCGTCAAAATGGCGTTTTACCTTCCTATGACGAGTTTTAGAAAATTCAGGGTTGATGGACCATTTTTCTGCTACACTATTTGCTTCCATTTTTAAATTTACAAATTCATGTCTATACCTTTCCAATTCTTCTAGACACATTTTCAAACGTTTTAAGGCATTTGCAAGATCGATGGCTATAGACTGAAGTGCTTTAGAGCTTATAATTTTTTTTTGAAATACTTAGGTACAACATTTTTGCAAACATTTTAGGTTGTTTCTGAGCTCGCGGCCTCTTGGGCAGGGGTCCTCTCTGGTCGGGGGCCCGTGGCATTTTGCCAGCCCTGCCACCCTATAGTTACGCCACTATAGAAATGACTAACGTATCACGAGAAGATAAAGAATTTCTTAGGTCACCAAGATCGTATGAGTTCGTCAATGGGTGGAAGCTCTCTATTCGACAATCAAGTACCTAATTATAGCAACCTTCAAGAACTCGATGTTTCAAAAATATCTGTATCTCTGGCTTCCGTAAAATGGCAAAGTAAATCGAAGGGGCCCTTTGTGAAAACCCTCCCCATTTGGTGTTGCATTTATATAGTAAACTGTTGCCCATCGGAGTGTCAAACTTTGAAAAATTTGCAGCTCTAGTGACTATGGCTATGTTGATCCTGAAAGGCACTGGTGAACAGATGGCTGGAAGTCGTTATTCGAGAAAATGACCGATGTGGTCTACATTGGTCCTTTGATAATACAGCTTCTAATATTGGACTTCTCTATAGGACATGTATCAGAATTGAAAGGGAACTTCTTGAACTAATATTGAAAAGAGTATTTGAGAATTGTTGTGGCATAGTTACGTCGAGTGGTCCGGAAATCATATTTCCAAAGTTCTAAAGTCTCTTGGCTTTACTTGATAAGAATTCATATAAGACAATGCTGAATGAAGAATGAAGTCCCAAGGTACAACGAGTTAAAATAGTTGAATACATTCAAAAATTAAAGACGGAAGTCATCCGCAAGAGAAGACCACACAGAGTTATAACAATTCTCATTCTGTGCCAAGGAGGTTGGTCTCAAAACGACTTCAGTTTCAGCATCCCAGGGGCTCTGCATCAAGCAAGATGAATAGCAAAGTCAATATACCTACGCACTTAAAAATGGCGTTAGGCAATAACGCCCCAGGAATTATACAAATCGATTTGGAAATAACGCCTAAATTAAGTGCTAAACTAACAGCTATCTTCGGCTCTGTTAAGTGATATCCCTTTCCTGAGAGCAAATGTTTAAAAATAACAGAAATTGTTCCAAAGAGCCAAAAAGTGTCCACTACATTGGCTGCGTCATATAGAGCGATAAGTCAATAAATCCCCAAAAAAGAGTAAGTATCTATCTTCAAATTCCAGCCCCCAAACGAGACGAAAAATAAAACCAAACATTATTTCAAAGACAAAACCAAGCCAAGACCACACAATTAATTGTAGTAGCTGTCAGTGTTCTTGCGGTCTAAAAAAATGCAATCCCTATAAATGGCCGGGATAACAGAGGATGTAATGCAAATCAAATTTTTTAGACGCATCTACTTTTCCAATCCAAGCAAAAATCAGGCTCACCACGGAGAAGTTGGGAAAGAGAAGTGTTAGAAAGTATATAAATTGGATTAATTATTATAACCCCGAATTTGGCCTTTTGAAATTAATGTCTTTTTCAGAAGCTCGGAATCTTTAACATTCTTTGCGTCATCACTCATCAGTATATACCTCGGATTTTGCATATTTGCATATTTTTGAAGGATTAAGATAGATAAATTCTGATGACACCAAAGTTCGTTTCATAGAAAATAGAGTTGAAAACGATATGCATATTTAAAATTTGTTGGTATATTTGCATGAAATGCATATGCATAATTTATGCGAAAATATATGCAAACTATGCAAAATATATGCAATATATGCAAAACATATGCAAAATATGCAAAAACTTCCTATGTTGTCATTTACATACATAATTTAATTTATTATTGTCAGATATTAAAATAGAGCAAATGATACTTAATATAATTCTTTTGTACGTGTTTGTAATCGAACACCTCCTAAACAGCTGGACAGGTTTTGATGAAATTTTTTGTGTGTGTTTGAGTCCAAGGATGGTTTAGATTGCCTTTTGGTGAAAATTGGACAGAAGGGCGTGGCACCCGTACGAAAAAAAAAATCGTTTAGTATCTAGAAAACTACTTATATATCTAGAAAAAAGGGAATACTATGCTATTTCTCGATACCCATGGAGCTAAAGTTGTAAAATTGTAGACATTGATGTGCATTGTCGAAATAAACAACCGCGCGATGTGTGGATGGGATTGGAAAACGGGCCATGGCACCACCCTTACAACAAAGTTATTAAAATCACTATATCTGAACTTTGCCTGATTGAAGCATTTTGCAAAACCTCACGGGAGTGGACAAAAGGTCGTGACACCTCTCATAACAAAAAACTACATTTCAAACGCTATTCTTCGACAGTAATGGGACAAATATGTCTTTACAATACAATTCGTAGTCCTGGGCACACGTCTGAGGAAATATCGGTCGGAGCACACGGAGTAGGTACAGAATCAGTCCGGACACATCCGTTAAATATAACGGCCGCAGAACAATTGACGGACAATGAAAATGTACGAGCAGGCAAAACAACGTTTGCCGTGTCCGCTAGTATATTATATATTCTTCTACATTGCTCGCACTTCAATATTTCAATATTTAACGATTGGAATTCAATTTTTTGATGAAATTCGTTTGCATATATATCGCATATTTTGCATATTTGTTGCATATGTTGCATATATTTAGCATATTTGTGGCATATTTTTTTGCATATTTTTTGCATATATTTTGCATATCGATATGCAAAACATATTTGTTATATTTGAACGATAAAACGTCTAGATACAAAGTTTGGTATCAATCTGATGAAAAATATGCAAATATGCAAAATCCGAGGTCTACTCATCAGTGTCACCAGCTCTGGAAATTGAACGTATTTGTTTAATTTTCCCAATTAAGTCCTCTTTGAATGCATTTGTGCACCCACAAACAAACCACCCGCTGTAGGTATAGACGTATGATCCCGCTTCTATACTTCTTCAGTACCGTTTAGATGTCTTAACATTAACTCTCGTCATAAATGCTTCGACAACACACAGCAGGACCTCTATAGAACACTGAATAGCATACGACTTCTTCCAAAAAGCGCTTGCAAATCCCAAATCAATAAGGCTTACTCTTCATTTGAATTTCAATTTGAAATCAAAGCCCTATACTAATTGAAAGAGCAAAGTACCTACTTATCGTTGCAATGTTAAAGTAACAGTATTATGTCTCCCATTGATGTTGTTAAATTGGTTAAGCATAGATAATATACATAATGTCCTCAAAAGAGTCCTTCTCAAACCATCATATATGTGTAATACTAATATACACCTCTAGTAGACTCCATATTCGGCTTTGTCCAAGGAGGGAAATCCAAGAAAAAATACACCCATTTGTTTCAGTGTGGATTTATGGAATCTTAAGACAATTCCTGCTATATTGTTGGCTTGGCACGTATTGCCTGAAATAGACTGAGGATACCTATGAGTACGATGAACAACAATATACAAAAGTTAGTCGATGCGGGCTTTTGCTGCTCAAAAACAGCACTTTCAAAAGAAACCTGGCAACGACAGCCAGAAGATTTCGAAATGCATTTACGGCCATAGGGATGAATTTATCATAAAGTTGCCAAGAAGTTGCTGTACTCTCAGCACTGGGTACCTACTGCATTTTTGTTGAAAATGTGCAGTTGATTTTTTTGCTTGTTCGTGCGAAAAAGTTCTATTGCCAGCGGATAGAAGTAGAACAAGTAGAAAAGTAAAACTTTTATAAGAAAATGTAACTTCATCGGCATCAATGATTTTCATTTTTCGATACACAGCTTTTTAAGGAAATTCGCTACACAACATTAAATTAGTTCAGTTATTTCCAACTTCGGGTGCGCAGATAATAGGATTGAGTATATTGCCGATCAGTGGGCGCAGTGGTTCAGTACGGTTAGTCTGTGAAAGACGGGTTTTAGGTTCAACCTGCATGTATAATTGTCCTAAGAAAATTGCGATCAATATAGCCATTCAGGTTCAGCATAAAATTGTATAGGTGCCTTCTATTCATACCCAAAGTAAAAACTCAGGGAAGCGAGTGTTTGTGAGAAGATAGGCCTAGCGTCATTATTTTATATGATTAGGCAAACCAAAATTAGAAGAGTAGCTAGAAATACTCATTAAGCCGTTGATTTTAAGAACAGTGGCTGCACAATTAGGTAGGCACTGATTGGCATCAATTTATCGGTGTACAATTGTTGGACCTGTCTGAAACACATCAATTATGATTTATGAGGCTCCTTTCCACCTGGACCCGAAAGGACGACCACAAGCAGTCTGCAGTCAATTCTCCTGAGAGACAGAAGGAAAGACGCGGACCTTTTGCAGATGTCCGGACGCAGTTGTTTGGTCTGTCTACACCCAGCACAGTCACGCCACTGACACTCGAGTTCACGAGAAACCCAAGTATCAATGGATGAACTAACAACGGATGCAGGCAGACCCAACGCAGGTTCCGGTCCTAAGAGAGCTTCTTCTGAACCCAGCCTGACAAGCTCATCAGCGATCTCATTTCCCTGGATACCAGTGTGAACTGGGACCCAAACAAGTTTCACTGTGTTTAGCCTTCCGACCAAGTTCAGAGAATGGTTGAGTTCGAGCACTAACTTTGACGAGGTAATAGGGTTAAGCAGAGCTTTTAGTGCAGTTTGGCAATCACTTCAAACGCATAGTTCTAGCCTTCCACCTTTTTGTCACAATATAGCACATAGCCATAAGGGTAGTGAAGATTCTATGCTTGGAAAACAGGCTCAGCGGTAGTGTAGTTTAATGTTCCGCTTTCCACGAAGACTCCAGAACCAGACCCCTGAAGGAGGACTTACGGAGGATGAATTCACTGGATTGAATCAACATTCAAGGCGACAGATACTTCAGGTATATTCATGAGATATTTTGACATTATATAGAGTTACTAGTTATGGAGGTAGGTGCAGTAGCGCAGTGGTTAGTGTGCTGGACTACTGTGCGAGGGATCCCAGGTTCGATCCCCGGAAAAACACAAATTACATCTTAAGGTTTTTTCTACTGCGCCACCTCTCGCGAACGTCTGACAAACATCCGAGAGTATAACTGTCATGAAAAAAAGCTTTTCGTTCGGAATCGGCATAAAATTGTAGGTCCCTTCCATTCGTTCCAAATATAGAAACTCACACAAAACGAATGGTTGCGAGAAGCTAGGCCTTGGGTGTCTACCGCCTGTTGCGCCGCCTATTTATTTATTTTTTTTACTAGTTAGGGAGGGTGCTTAAAGAGAAATGGCGGAGGAAAACCCCTTATGCTTATGGGCAAATTATCACAAATCTCCAAAGTGGGTTACTATGGCTATGGAGGTATTAAGCCTATTTGACTATTTGAGAAATAGATTACAGACCAGAGACATGAGCACGTTAAACTTAAAAGTTGAATTTGATTTTCAATATAATCATTATAACAGCAGAATTTTGACTGACGAAATAATAATAAAAGTCTATGTTGCCACAATCAGGTGGTATCCATGTAGGTACTTAAAAGAACAATTTGTACGGCGCGGCGGCGATGGAGGAGTTAGTGTTGTTATGATTTCAGGTTGGATTGTATGAAATGTAGACAAAATTATGGCAGTGGGGGTGACAGTGACAGTGAGTCGATTTCGGCACGGCATTAAGTTTTGCTCCCATTTCCTTTGTTAGTACATATTATAAAGAGAGAGGGTTGTAATTCCGTAAAAGTCTCAAAAAAGCTGTATAAAAAAATATAGAAAAAATTATTATTATTTTTTTAAATTCAGAAAATTATAAAGCCAGAATTTTGTATGACCCCAAAACTTTATAAATAGTTGGCCGTATAGCTATATAGTACGTTTATCGCCAACGCCATTGGAAACATTTCCGGGCATTGGAACAGGCTACTTAAAGCATAAATATTTAATCCTACCTCATGCAGTTTCAACATTCGAATATTTTTCTATTGGCAGTTTTTTTTTAGATTTATAGTCAACTAGCTGTACCCGCCCGGCTTTGCCAGTGCACAGGAATTGTATTGCTTTGGTTTTAGATATAAGATTTCGATTTTTTTTTATAGGCGATTTATAGGCCCCTCTGTCCAATTTTGAATAATCTTCACAGACGGGAACTTTGTGGCTAGGATAAATACAAAGTCTCTTTAATTAAGACACAACTGGCATGGGAAGATTTATACAGATGGCCTTACAAGCAACACATTCAGTACTAATTTTGAACTCATGGAGCAAAAATAATTAAGAATGAACTTCAAGCAACCTCGCAGATTAGAAAACACATCGATTATAATAAGCTTATAATTTAAGTTCCACTTTGACTTGATTCTGTTGTCATAAAAGTATCCATGCCAAATAATATCGTTTGTATAATATGCACCCTATTCGACACGAGAGCTCCTTTCCCTCTGGCCGCATCGTCAGAGCAAATCTAATAATATTTATATATCCACGCAAATCATCAGAGCGTTACTGAACGAGTATTTCTCGTTTGACATGACTAGCGTTCAACTTCAACTATCCAACATCTACATCCATTTACTCTAGGAGGATGTGATTGCATTTCCACGAACTGAAAGTTATTCCTTTCTATTAAATTGCAAAATGCAGATATCCTTCCCCCGTGCACGGTAATATCCTTCAAAGATCCATTACTAGTATTAGCTCAGACGCATAGGATTTCATCCAATGCCCTGCCACCCAAATGACAACAGTAAAGTGAGAATGAACTACTTCTTCCATTACGGAATATTTTATCTCGAGAAGGAGACAAATTAGCATCTCATGGCAAGCGGCAGTCCTTTTGGAAACTATTAACTTTGCAAACGGATAGGGGGGCGGCTCAAGTGTTAATCCTTGTGTCTGAATGAAATAAATGAAAGGAAAGTTCAAACAAAAAAATCGATTTACGACAGTTATACAATCGTTTTAACCTAACCTCTGGAATGGCATTAACTTTGTTCTCCATTGTTTACTTAGGAAGATCAAGGACTATTTTGAGGCTGAAAATTAAAAATTCTAAGAAAACTCTGTGAACCCAAGCTTACCGTTCGATTTCCCAAGTTTTTCACTCGGCACACCAATTTCACTGTTTTGCCCACTAACCCGGTTATGTTTGCGGGCACTGAGGTGTCGAAAGTTGGTCCTCCAGTACCGGGTGTTGGCAGTTCCTGGAGGAAGTCAGTGAAGAATCGTTTCGATGCGCCTTCAAGTGATCCTAAAAAGAAAGTAAAAGAAGAAAAGTTCAAAATGGATACCAATGCGTATTAAAAAAAAAATTGGATAAAAGCGCTGCCGTTGAGTAGTTAATCTTAATTAATTATGCATCACACTGACTTTGTGTACCTTTTCCTTTATTTCTTGAAGCAGCGCTCCACTCAGTCTGACGGCTGATTATATTTAGGTTTATATAAGATGGAATTTTCTTTCCTTGTGACTTTTTTGGTGAAGGCAATTTGGTGGTCACGGAATATGTTTGGCAATCGGAAGCAATTTTAAAATGTCTAAGAAAGAATGGAACTATCATGCGAATGGGTACATGGATTACAAGACGCAGATTTATTTATTTATCTTTGTTTATCCTCCTTTATTAATGACCTAAATATCAAAAGACAAAACAAAATATTTTGCTGTCCACATTGAAGGACGTTCAACATTAGCGCCTTGAGCAGAACGTAACAATGGACACTTATAAACTTTGCAGTAAGCTCCAGTAATAACATCAGCGCTGAGATCAATGGAAGAATTACTCTTGGCAATAGCAGTTTCTAAGATCTTAGAAGGCAAGTAGGGCCGATGAGGATACACTCAGTTTCAAACAGTTCTCCGGGTGATATTTGGTTCAGAGTCTGGAATAAAAAGGTACCCCCAATGAATAACTCTGTACGGATTGTCCACCAATATAGTCCAGGTCAAACAAATTTGGATTAATCAGCTAAGATAGAGCATATGAACATCAATGCCTCGGCCGCCGCAGGTAGAAACTTCTTTATCCTTAGGATAGCAACAGGGGTGATACAGAACCCCAATGAAACAAAAAGCTCTCCATTTCACACATTCGCACCACACAACCGCTCTCTACTTTTCTCTATTCTCAAATTGACATCTAAACTTATCTACAGTTCCGGGTCACTCACAGTTGGCTGCAGTATGTCGTACTTTTTGTTTTAGGGGCATGGCGGGGTTTCATGTCACCCCAGTTGCCTATTCATGTTACTATTTTTTTGTAGGTTTTGTATTGAACTTCATAATTTTGGAGTTCAAAATAGCTTTTCGATCGATTAGAATTAAGATGTGCCATGTCCAAGAAACCGCGACAGAAAAATTAATACAGTTTGCGTAAAATGAGGGTTGCCAATGTCTCCAGAGCACCGCAGTGAAAATTGCATAAGCTGTTTTTAATTTAAAAAAATAAGAACTTTTTCGTAAATTTTTCCAAAAATACTAATTAAATTAATTTTTGTTATGAATTCAATAAAATCTTTTCGGAAATGAAAGTTAAATTTTGAGTTAATTTCTTGTTATTTATTTTAGTTAAATACATTGGGGTGACAGGTCACCCCTGTTGCTATTCGCGTATGGAAAAATTGTGTTGCTATCCTAAGGTTAAGCTAAGTAGGCTGCTCGAGCGAAACTAAATTTTAGCTGCTCTCCAATTTTTCTCTCCCAACATTAGCTAAAATCCTAGCTAAATTTTGAATAGAGTGCGCTGTGGACAATAAGTGTTACAGAAAACAGCTGTTCGTTGAAAATAACTTCCTTCAAAAATTCATCGATGCGAAAAAGTGTTATGTTTTCGTTGCATCTTTCTTTTTCCTTGTCTGCTATTCCTTGATCTCAAATTTATCACTTTCAAATGATTTTTCATCGAGGTATTCATTGAAAACCCTTATCCTTAGTACTTACTTTTCCGCTGCACAAAATCACAACAGGAAAAAAACCAATATGATCTGTCAAAATTTAGCTTGAACAAATTTGCCAAACAATTAGCGAGGCATCATTGGCATCATTGTCAAAGCTAAATTTCCAAAATTTATATATTATGACTAGCGGACCCAGCGAACTTCGTCTCTCCCCAATTTAACGCCTTCAGATAAACTCCAGAGTGATACAATAAAACACAGATAGTTAGTTCAAATTTCAATGTGATTTGTTTGAATGGAATCGAAATCACTAGAGAGCGATGTGATAAACAATATTTTTCGATTTGTTTTCCGGCGTAAAAACAAACAACGAAGACGGTTTGCCAACACGCGAACAGGCAACGTATAGCTGACCGTGAGAAAAATAGGGAAATTCGAGAATAATCCCACATACTTCCAAAGATTGGTCGTGCGATTATTATTGATTGTCGTCGCAAAAGCCAATCGAATGGGGAACTGAATCCGCTTGAATTGGAATAGAATATCAGTTGGAATAATCGGAATTCGTGACTTTCTCTCCTTTAAATTTGCCCTTGATGCTCGTCACATTGTTCATCAGTTTCTTGACGGACAACCGCGTACCGTTGCACAATTTCGGTTGATAGAGATTCCGCAACATGATTATGATCGATCCCACCTTCAGCTGTAAATTATGCGGTGGAGTTCCTGGCACATCAAGCGACTTAAAAATTACGTCGGATAGTTGGTCGTCTCGTCGTCGGTCACGCTGTCAACGGATTTGTATGAATGCAGTTCTACAGCGATTTGACTTTGAATAATGAAATTCAAGCTATCGACGTCATTATTCTTCGCTGCTAATATTGCCCGTTCACTAATCCAATCGAGATTTTTATAATTTTGTGCAATGCCGGATGCAACAGCCAACGCATTTGGAGATATTGACCAAATTGTTGCCAGAATTAAAGAATAAATCAAATCAAAGAATCAAAGCCAAAATTTCGTCGAAACAAATTCAAATTTTTCGCGTTTTTCCGGAATTTTCCGAGTTTTTCATTAAGAATTTATATTTTTCCATTCGAAAAGCCATTCCGGAACAATTGCACACAAAATTCCATACAAAAAAATCAATTTTCGATTTCCCAAAATGTTCTTTCAAAAGAACCATCTCCTGGCAATTACAAACAACTGAAACAAAATTTGAGCCAAATCGGCCCAGCACTTCTCAATTGATGAATTACTATACATTTTTGCCACCAATTTTATATACGTAGATTATAGGTAGATTACGATGATAACTAAATTTTAAAATGTGGCTCAGTAGCTAGATACAATATACACAACAGAGGTTATAAAAATGAGAATGAGCTGAATTAAGACCAGTCGATTATTCATTTTTGTCAAAATTATATGAACAGCTTTCGAGAAATAGTGTTAATAGTTAATAGTTAATAGTGTTAGTTAAGAGTATCTAATCAATCATTTAGAACTCACCCAAATATACTCGAATATTTAATTTGTTTCAAGTCGTTAAAGCTGTTCAGGCTCACAAAGAACTTAATATGTACAAAACTCTAAGCAAATCCTATAATTTATTTTGTAACTTTAAATATTATGATTACATTTTATGAATATCTACCAGTGATGTTCACTGAATCAAAGTTTATCGCTATTTTGAACAGGAAGTTATGGAAGCTTTCTAAATTGAATTTGATTCAAAATGCACAATGTTGTCTTTCATAATTTTATTAAAACGCTAGACAACAAATAAACAGTAAAAATATATAAGAGTAAACGTTTAAAACAGATAAACGAAGAAAATCTAGTAGAAATTGAAAATGTCATTTAAATATCTGAGGGTAAAAATGTGTTTTACCTGTTGAAAGTCTCTTTAGTATCAGAATTTCTTTAAGCAACGTTAAATGCTTGCAAGATATTTTTGTACCCTGCACAGAACTGTATGTATAGGTAAGGTACCTCTATTCACTTTGCCATTATATTTTTAGCACCGAGTCACCGGAGACCTCACAAATTATATTATATTCTGAATCAGGATCAAATTCTATATCGATTTAATCATGTCCGTCTGTGGAAAACACTATAGCGTCCAAATCCAAACGAATCGACATAGGCGAATGAAAATGAGAGGACTTATTTGTATGGTTGTCAGGTTAGTGTGAATAATTGTCTGTCGGTCAAGTAGTTCAGGTACCTCCCATACAAAACCAATATTAGACCTCTGCTGTTGAAAACACGATAGCGTCCAAACCAATCGACCTAGACGAAAGAAATTTTGTGAGAGGACTTCCTTTTATGTTCGTCAATTTGGTTTTGGAAAGGGGCTATGTCAAGTAGTTCTGGTTCCTTCCATACAAAACTGATATTAGACCCATGCGTGTACACTCTATCTACAGTAGAAACTAACTCGCATGACAAACATTTTGAGTTTTATGCAGTGGAGGGTATCAAACGAGGTATCAAATAACACTTTTACTTGTTTATAGTATTTAGAAACGCATTTAATAAAGTCTTGTCAGGATTGGGGTCAAAACTCTGCAAGGGCTAAAATTCTTTGTACAAAATGCTGCTTTTTAAAATTCTTTATCTACATAGATAGAGAACAATAATTTATTTTTTTACTTTTTTTTCTTTGCTTTAAAATTGCGCTCTTGTTTTAGACAATTATTCTGTTAAATTGCTTTTCTGCGTAATGTATTTACCTTAAATTTCTTTAAACATGAATTATACATATACCTACATTATTATGTAGATATTATAATAAGTAAAAAAAAATATTTTTCTTTTATATTCGTTAATTGGAAAAAATATATAAGATGAATTTTATTGATTAAAATTTAAAAAGCAGAATGTAAAGCCGAACAAAAAAACAGAAGAATTTCGAAAGCAGCATTTTTGAATCGCTCCCGTCTTCTCGCACTCGATATCAGGACACAAATGTTTATATTCCAGCTAAAATTATGTGTAGCTTTGAGACAGATACATTTATACATTTGAACAGTAAAAATAAATGGCAGGTAGCTAGGTATTTAATCTTCTATATATAAAAATCTATCCTGATTTGTGTTCGGCCGCTTAAAACTTGAAAACCATCGACTGGGAAGATTGGTCAAGATTGGACAAAAGGGCTTGGTACCGCCCATACAAAAACATTTTTTATTCGGTGACACTCGATAACGTTAAAATTCAATAGCTGCAGTGCCGATTTTTATGATCCTTTTTTTTGTATTCGTATTGCTGTACTTCAGGTTTAGTCAGAAAGAAAATTCCATAAAATCGATATATTTTCATTTTTCGAGTTAACATTATTACATACATACAACACCCACGTAAGTAATAATGTATTAGCCTTACAGTGAACCTTGTATGACTAATGTTTGAGGAATTAAATAAGGTTTCAATATTGATTATCAAATAATAACCAAAGCATGTGTATTTTAGCACGCAAAGCAGTCGTTTGGCATATAGAATGAAGGCGAAATGAAAATGATATTCAATTATGTATGCCAGTGTCCATTTTTATTTTTTCGAAATTAAGCTCTTGGGATACAAACAGTAGATATATCGGTGATATGGGCTTGTGGGATTAGGTGATTCCGGGAAAAAGAGCAAATATTCTGTATAATTAGAGTCCTCTTTATTAACATCGTGTGTTTGTGCACATCACCCATTGACGTTCTTATTATCATTGGCCTTAAATATTTTTTTTTTTGTTAGCTTCCTGACAAATAATAAAAACTTATTGCTGGTACGTGTTGGCAGAATAATAGTTTATTAGGAGGTGTAATTAAAAAAAACCTTATAAACGTATAGTTTAGTGTCAGTTGGAGTTATAATGATTTCGGACTAATTAGGTGGGCTATAAACCGTCGCATAATATAACAGGTTTACGACATAAATAAAAGTTATTAGTTTTTATTATTTTCTAAAGGCTAACACTTTATTACTGGATAAAACAAAATGGTAAGATCTAAAGCAGCATAAATATCTATCCAAATTATATAGATAAAATGTTAATTAATGACTATTTTCCTTTCAATTCCCAGGAGTAATTCCCTACATTATTGCGAAATATTGTGTAAAAGTAGGTACTTTTATTTATATAATATTTATAACTTGGTGTTTATATTTACTTGTAATAATAAATTTTTTCTTCAGAACTACTTAACATGAGTTCAACAACAGATAGAATTGGTGATTTACATAGCTAAATATTTTCATAACAGAGTGAAGGAAAGATCGAATACAATGCACATAAGATCTACATTGCAATCGAGTAATACAAAAAAACTTTGCATATTTATAGGCTTATTTGGAGAAATAGTTATTTGACAGTTGCGTTAGATAAAGATAATAAATTGTTAATTGTTAGTAATTTGTCATGTTCTTTCCAAATCTGCAACCCGTATTGCGCTGAGCCTTACCAATCCTGAGATATCCAGCATCGACTTTATCCCATATCCAACACTTTGTACCATCCTTTGTTGTATCTTTTGGCGTTTGGAAAAAAATATCTATAAAACTTTTTGTAATTTTTATTTATGAATAGTTTTTTTCTACCTTCATATCACAGCATCGCACGTTGCAAAAATTTGCAAGGCAAACACTGAACCAAAAAGGTACGTCATATTAACAACTAAGTTCGTCATATTGAAGAAAAAGTTGTTATTTTTGAGCCAACAACCGTAGTTGTCAATATGATGAACTTGGGTTGTCAATTAAAATTGAATCAATTAAATGTTCATATTGACAATCGCCGTTGTTGATTTGATGAACGCAGTAGTCAAATTGGAGGAATTGATTTTCATAATGAAAATGGCAATTGTTAAAGTGAAGAACTCGATATTCATAATGAAAATCGCAGTAGTCAATCTGAACATCGCAGAAGTTAAATTGAAGAACTCGATTTTCATATTGACAATCGCCGTTGTTGTGATGAACGCAGTCGTTAAATTTTAGGAATTGATTTTCATAATGAAAATCATAGTTGTTAAACTGAAGAACTCGATTTTCATAATGAAAATCACAATTTTCAATCTAATGAACGAAGTACCTAATTGAATTAAAGAATTCGATTTTCAAAATAAAAACGTCATGATTTAAAACACCTGCTAGCTAGATTAAGGAATTTATACTTACAGTGGAGTGTCAACATATTATATTGATAATACACATACATATACAGACTCCAGAATGCGTTTCGCCCCGATGACCCAACACATCGGGCTCATCAGTAGACAAACCACCACCACACGTTTACCGAGACTATCATGTGTTTCACAGTCAAAAGTGAGTGTGAACTATAAACCAAAACGTGTTTTCTTGAGTATTCATATTGACAACTGCGATTGTCCATATTACAACAAAGTTCATCAATATAAAAATGATTAAATACTGCACTTATGTGGTAGTCATATTGACAACCCCGATTTTCAATTCAACAAACGCATTCTTCAATGTGATTACAATGAAAGTGCGTACGTCATATTGACAACTGCGATTGTTAATCTTACAACTTTTTTCATAATTTTTGGTACTAAGAATTGACAACCGCCCGTTCTTCATATTGACTATCCGGTTGTTAAATGTATTTGATATTTTCAATATAATGTTCATCATATCGACAATTTTGTTCGTCAATTTGACAATTTCCAGTTAACAACCACCGATTGTCAATATGACAACCAATATTTTTTTCAGTGAATAATAATTATAGAATTGAGAATTGTTTTGTCCCTAGGGATGCAACATCGCTTATAAAAACATCGATATTTTTAAAAGTGAAACATCGATGTCGAAAACAGCAGTCCTTACGATCGATACATCGATGTTTCTCCGATGTTTTTTTTTAGAAGAACTAATACATATCCACATACACACATTATGTAGATATATGCAATTATTTTAGAAAAAAAGTATTTAGAAAAACATTTTTTATTTATTCCTCATAAGAGAGCTTAGGAACAATAGTTTTGAAATCCTGGTGCTCATAAAGCGGTGCCTTTCTTGAGTAATTGTAGCTTTAGCTTCAGAGAATAACCGCTCACTGGACACTGAGGTTGCCACGATTGTTATAGGTCATCCCAAAGCATCTCCTTTTATGGGACACAACATTTGAAACTCTGTTTTTGCTTTTGCTTGATCTATTGTTTTATTTCTTAACAACAAATTGAAAAAAAAGAGATCTTCTTTTTTTATTTCGGAAAGACTAACAGTGCCTTTTTTTTGATAGAGTCAGCATTTTAAACCCTTTTTGAAAATTTTCTGCGTCCACATTGGCACTGCCAAAGTAGGTACCTACTATAAAACATCGTTCATAAAATATCGTTCATCAAGAACGATGTATGTATCGATGTTTTTTTATCGATACATCAATTTTTCAAAACATCGTTCTATCGTTTGGATCCTTATTTGTCCCACGTGCATTTGCATTAAATAAGACCAATGGTTATGGTACCCTGTTTGCAGTCAAATATTTAGTAGGTTAGGTTAGGTTAAATAGGGGTATGAGAGAGATATCTCATACGGCACTAGGCACCAAAAGGGCCCATCGCGATCCCTAGAGGGAACCAATTGCAGTGACCTACAATGGAAAAACACCTAAACACTTGCCCTTGAGAAAACCCCAATTTCCCTGCAAAAACCAAGTAGCCCCTTGTAGTTGGTATTGTCTATCTCCTCTAGATGTTGGAAGAAGTACCTGCCTAGAAATTTCCTTCTACTACGACATATTGCCTCACATTCACAAAGTGTATGTGTTATGTCCTCTTCGGCTTGCAGGTCATCGCAGAATCTACAATTGTCCGAGTCTGCCAGCCTGAGCCTTTTGGCATGTTTTCTAAGAAGACAATGCCCTGATAATATGCCGATCAGTGTCCTGAGCTGTTCCCTACCTAGTTTGAGGATTACCCTAGATCTTTTACGGTCGTATTGCGGCCAAAGTGCCTTAGATACTGCGTGACCGGTGAGGCCCTCCCACCTCCGGTCGGCTTCCTTAGTTATTTTATTCCTAATATCACTTCTTATGATGCAGGGAGGTGGTTTAATATCCACATCTCCTCCATCTAACATTTCCCCGCCTTTTCTCGCAAGCTCATCAGCCTGCTCATTTCCAGCTATACCGCAGTGTCCTGGTACCCAGCACAGTCTCACTCGGTTCTGACTGCATAATGCCTTGAGCATTGTGCGACAGTTCCTGACTAATTCAGAATTGATGTTTGTAGATTCCAGTGCCTTGAGCGCAGCCTGGCTATCGATGTAGATGGCTATATCCCTTCCGGATACAGATCTCATCCGCATTAGCTCTGCCGCTTTCAGAACAGCCAGAACTTCTGATTGGAAGACACTGCTTGTATCCGGCAGTCGTATAGACATTTTTAGGTCTGGGTCTACGGAGTAGATTCCAGCTCCAGTACCTTCCGCTGTTTTTGAGCCGTCTGTATAGACTGCTACTTCGCAATGTTTAATTACTTTATCCCTTTGCCATTCGTATCTTTCCGGGTATGATACCTCGTACGGAGTGTCGAAATCGACCAGAGGGTGAATTTCATCAGTTTGCACCTGTACGCCAGGGAGTAGCTCCGCTAGTATTGTACAGTGCCCAAAACTGCCCTCTTTAAAATAGCCCAAGGTTGTGAGCCGTAGCGCACTGCTTCCCGCAAGTTGCTTAATATGCAAGTCAAGTGGCGTGAGGTGTAGAAAGGTGTCCAGCGCTGCCGTAGGAGTGCTACGAAGTGCACCCGTTATTGCTATGATAGACGCTCTCTGCACCGACGCCAGTTTGCCGACTACTGTTTTCTTCTTTGTCGCCTTCCACCATACTAGTGCGCCATATGTGAGTATGGGCCTGACCACCACTGTATATAGCCAGTGCACCATAGCAGGTTTTAGGCCCCAAGTCTTGCCTACTATTTTCTTACAAATAAAAAGAGCGTTATACGCCTTTTTGATTCTTTCCCCTACATTTGCATTCCAGTTCAGTTTCCTGTCCAGAATAACCCCAAGATACTTAGCCTTGTCAGACAGAGGCAATTCCACTCCTTCCAGTTTTGGGAGGTTAAAGTGTGGTATCTTATGTTTTCTGGTGAAGAGTACCAGTTCCGTTTTGGAGGGGTTGACGTTAAGTCCACAACCCTTTGCCCATAAGTTGACTTTTCTTAAGGCACTATCCATGATTTCACTTAAGGTGTTTAAAAACTTTCCCTGAATGATAATAACTAGGTCATCAGCATATGCTGTGGCACTTATACCCCTGGAGCTCAGTTTCTTCAGAATGTCGTCCATAACAAGCACCCAAAGGAGAGGTGAAAGGACTCCCCCCTGTGGTGTACCTCTTGTCACCGCCATTCTAATGGAACTTTGTCCAAGGGAGCAGTTTATCTTCCTACTTGCAAGCATGTTGCAGACCCAGATAACTATACTGTGTTCAATGTTCATATTTAACATGGCACTTTTTATAGCTTTGCCCTCTACGTTATTAAAAGCACCCTCAATATCGAGAAAAGCTGCTAGAGCAAACTCGCCCAAGTGTAAACTTCTTTCTATCTTCCCTACTACGCTATGTAGAGCTGTTTCTACCGATTTTCCCTTCATGTATGCATGCTGCGATTCGCTTAAGAATCCATTTTTGCATTTGATCCTGATATGAGCTTCTAATAACCGCTCTAGGGTTTTTAGCATAAAAGATGACAGACTGATTGGTCTGAAATCCTTGGCTGTTGTATGCCCCTGCTTGCCAGCTTTGGGAATGAAAACCACCTTCACTTCCCTCCATGCTGCTGGTATGTACCCTAGTTTCAGACTCTGTCTTAGAATCTCCATAATTTTCCGTATTGCCCTCTCAGGTGCTTTTTGCAGCATGATCGGTAAAATTCCATCTGGGCCCGAGGATTTATACGGTTTAAAGGACTGTATAGCCCACCGCATTTTTTTCCGATTTATGAGATCAACTATCTGCCCCTCCATGTGAGGGTCAATATTGATATCTGTACGACTTTGCAGCTCAGAATCCTCTGGGATAGTAGCCCCGGGAAAATGAGATTCCACCAGGGTTACCAGAACCTCCTGACTGCTTTCGGCCCAGGTACCGTCTTTCTTTTTGAGGTAGCTAGGTACACTCGCCTCTTTTGAGAGTACTTTACGTAGTCTCGAAGCCTTATCTGTATCCGCGATTGATTCGCAAAAAAGTTTCCACGAAGCTCGTTTGGATTTCCTAATTAAGTATTTGAATTGTCTTTTGCATTCAGTATACTCATTCCATGTAGTGTCGTCCCTGACCAACTTCGCCCTATTGTAAAGTTTCCTTACTTCTTTCTGTTTCAACCCTATGTCCCTGTTCCACCATTTCGGCTGTACCCTTTTTGGTGTCTTATTTTCCGGGCATACTTTCTCAAATGCCGTTATAAGTGTTTTGTTTATCAGCTCCACCGCCCTATCCAAGTCATTGGCAGTACTGCCAGGACTGAGTTGGGTATCGAGATTCTGATTTACCACTATCGCATATTTAGTATCTATTGGTTTTTACCACCTCCAATGAATATACAAGCAGTATTACGACTCAGATATATGTAAATACGATTGGGCTCAAGTGGAATATATATATATACTAGCGGACCCGGCAAACGTTGTTCTGCCTAAAATAGCTATTTTAAATATTTCAAGATCTAGTTTGATATTTTTTGGTCAATTATTTTTTTTAATAGAAAATGAAGGCGGATAGCTTCACTGGTTCAGCGGCCATTCTGAGAACGCCGGCTACTGTTACCATTGTCTCTTCTTGGCATCGTTACAAATATCGAACTGTAAATGATCATCACTTTGTATAAATCGCACATACATTTTTCACTATCAATAATTTACCTTTGAAATAGCCAGTGAAGAAAGAAAACAAAACAAATCGATTACTTTTACGTTTTTTTTTCTAAACCTTCGGGTAGCAATTACGAACAAACCCGTAGAAGAAAGTATCCAATTTGGTCGCGCCATGCCCCTTTGTCCAATTTTGGCCAATGACCACTCATAGGCCAATACCTTTGATTGTCTGCAAATTCGAACTGAATTGATTCGGTGGTTTTCGAGATATAAGATTTTGAATGTTTTTTTTTCTATGGGCGGTGCCACGCCATTTGTCCAATTTTAACCAATCTTTACAGCAACACTTCTGGGCCAATACCTAGGATTGTCTGTAAGTTTCAACTCAATCGATTCGGTGGTTTTCGAGATTATAAAATTTTGAATGTTTTTTTTTGTATGGGCGGTGCCACGCCCTTTGTCCAATTTTAACCAATCTTCACAGCAACACTCCTGGGCCAATACCAAAGATTATCTGTAAATTTGAGCTTAATCCATTTGGCAGTTTTCGAGATATATGATTTTGAGTTTTTTTTTTGTATGGGAGGTGCCACACCCCTTTTTCCAATTTTCACCAATCTCCTTCAGTGCACTCCTGGGCTAATACCTACGATAATCTGTAAATATGGGCGCAATAGAGTCGGTGGTTTTCAAGTTATACGTATCCGAACACATTTTAGAACTCATTTTTATATATACAGATATATTTTTTTTTTAATGGATTTTTTGGGTATATTAACAGTATATTACACGAATATAATTTATTAGCTTAGGTGGCATATTTAATTACAAATTTAATTTGGTCTCAGAAGGAAAAGATTCAAATAATTTATTTGAAAGTGATATACATATCCTACAAGCTTGTCAAACACAGAAATATGTGAAGGGATTCAAGATATTATTTCTAAATTAGCTAATATTAACTTAAAACTTATCAAAAACGAAACTGAATTTTCTTTTAAAATTTTATCGTTCATCACCAATTCTTCTTTAATTTTTAGTATCTTAAATGAGTATTGTTTTGTAGCATATCCAGTTTTTGGTATACCAAGTGTAGGGGAAGGTATTGTACCTTGGTCCGGATTTCAGTTTTTTGCCAATATTTTATGTATCGTTTTTTCATTAGTTTTTGTATTTTATTAGTTATTACCTGAAGTCTTATCTATGATATGGCGAAACTAGCAAAAGGATATTGCTTACCATTCTTTAGAAAACTTAACTTTTATCTAAGCTAACCTTAAACGGTCCAAGGTACAAGACGTGATTGTACCTTGGTCCTCGGATTATTGTACCTTGGACCAAAAATATAATTGAATGTTTTCCTATAGTTTAAAGGTGAAAACTTTATATTATTATTGTACTTTAAAAAAGCAGAAAAAAAGCAAACCATTACCTACATTAAGTTTTTTTGAGAACTTTTTTTTTATTTCAAATAATAGTTTTAAATAAAGAAAGTAGCGGAAAAGAGACAGAAAATTGAGCACTACACAACTTCAGAAAAGAGATAAAAAAAATTACTTTTTTCACAAAAAACTATGATTATTTTATTTTTGCCGACTAATGCAGCTGTACGTTCTAAAAGAAACTGAGAACATAAATGAACAGAAGAACAACATTTCACAGAAGAACCGGTTTTTAGCAAGCAGTAAGATTCAATAAGAGTTGTTTGTAATATTGTAATATGATTAAATTTAAGTTAAACAGAACTGAATACTATGCCGAGTAGCATAACTCTAACGGATAAAGTAGATAGAAGGCCTGTTATCTCAGAACTTATTTGAAATCATTCCAAAAAAAGGTAGTCGCAAGTAAGACAAGTAGGCCTTCAAAAAGAACTACATAAATTTAATGTTCCCAATATTACAGAGATCTTACTTAGGTCGACATGACGCTTTTATAGCCTAGGTGAGCCAGAAGTTTAAGAAGAAAAGACGTCTTTTAAGATGCAGTCACCAAAATTAGACAAGAATAAAAAAAGGACTGATCTTGCTACCAAAGCTAAGTTGTCAGTCTTTAATTCTGATGTGTATGTTCCAACTTTGAATATTATCGTCATGAGATTTTGATAATGAACGAAAAATAAGATCGCCGATACAAGCTACCGAAATGAGATTTCCTTTGTATGGTGTGACCCGCAATCATGACGCCATGACGTGTTAATGGTGAAATACTCTGCTTAGATGAGAAGCTGAAATGGTTACATCAAGTCCCTAATTTCTCATCTATCCAATCTCGTCAATGGGGATTTCCCTTGATAATTTAGAGTCGATGGCTGAGAATCGAGAGTTATGGAGGGTCGTACACCCGCTACGTACTTAATGGATAAGGTATTTAACTATTGCGCAAACATACTATAGTGTTACGTAATGTATGCATGTATATAAAATATTCTCAAGGAATTTTGTTCTCCACTGAAATTTTAAGTTAAAGTTCTAGGACGAAATCTTGGAGAATGATGGTAAAGGCCACTTAATTGTCTTCATTTGAATTATGTAAAAGAATAATAAAATTTCAGATTACCTAAGTTGTTTTGTTACATTTCTTCTATCCTACTTAAAATTATGCTTAAGAAGTTTATTTCAGAGTGCTGGTCAAATAGTTCTAAATGCCTTATACAAAAGTAATTGCTTATAACTCATATCTGGTTTTCGACTAGAGATGGTAACTTATACATTTGTAACTTTATTGTAGTTAATCGTAATTATAAAAATAAAGAGACTTTATGAGTTATCGTATACCCTCCAAGGAGCATTTAGCGACTTCATGTGTCATGTGTCATGCGCGACGTCGTTAAGTCGGTTTTGTTAACAGAAAATATTCCGAACAAGTAACATTTTAGAAACATGCTTGGTAACATTTCTCAATTAGGAATATTCTTATCTAGGAATTTTATATCGACGAAGATGCGTTATTGTGACAAAATTGTTTCTTCCTTGAAACATTCTGTCCGCAGTGTGTATAATGTGTGGAGGTGGGTGTTCGCGCACCCAATTCCTATAAAGTAGCAGTGTACCAGTTTTTGTTAAGTTTTTTTTTTTACACACAGCGACGAAACTATGCCCAAGAATTCTTATGTCAACATACATATATCGTACATATCGTAACACATCCGTACTATTTTGTAATTGGTTGAACAAACTTATACATCAAAATATGTCCTATAAAGTTAAGTAGGATCATAAAAGGATTCATATGCCATTTAAAAAACTACATATGTACACCCTTTTATCGAAAAGTGAAAATAGAATTGGATGTACAAAACTTAATATCAATAAATTAAACACTGCCTGACGTTTTGTTTTTTTAGCACGCAAATAAGTACAAATGCCTAAATAGAAACTTCTTTTCAACACAAATTTAACGCGTTTGACAATTGGGAAGTTTTTAGAACGCATAAAAACCACAATTCCCAAAAATAAACATTAAGCATGCAAATAAGAACATATTCCTAAATATAAACTTCTTGTCAACGCAAATTAAACGCAATTCCCAATTGCGATGTTTTTGCCGCGCATATTAGCCACAATACTCAATAAGAAACATTAACTACACAAATAAGACCAAATTCCTTATTGGGCATTTTTTACTGTAACCACTATTCCCAAATAGGAATTTGTTAGGTATCCATTTTGTAATTGTAAAAAAATTGCAAATGGAAAATAAGAAATTTTAAATTCACACTTTTGGTAGATATGGTGTAGTTAAATAGAGCAAAATGTTATATTACGTCTATATAGATATCGTGGATTTATTTTGCACTGAATTTATAATGCTTTTTATCAGAATTTAAAATAGCTTAAATAATTATAGGATCGATTTTTGATTAAATATATATTATTTTGTCAGGAACAAGGTTTTTTTCGAAGTACAATAATAACATTCCAAGGCAAAATGATCTTTCCCATATAATTTCCATAGTTGTTTTCTCTATTTAATATTTTATCCAGTCAGTATATTATTTTGGTAGATACAATAACAGAGATACCTACACAAAATCAATGACATATCATAACATCACAAATTATATGGTATACATACACAATAACAGAATTAAATATTAATAAGGCATTTTTCCTAATTTGTGTTGACAAATGTTACTTAGGCACAATCAGCACAATACTTGACACTTTGGGCTGAAATTGTGTGCTCAAAGATGGTATATAGGATTTGCGTCGAAAACAATTCCTACTTTGTGTTGCGCCACTTCCGAAACGAAAAGCAATCTGTGACTTGGTTGTTTCGAAACATACACCCCTATCGTGGAATCCGCCGGGGGGAATTATTCACGGAAAAGAATATTTTGGTACCGTCAAAATCGCAAAGTGAACAGTTTCCTGTTCGGGAAAAATTCGATTTGAACGTTTTTAACGATATATTGAAACTCTTTCACATTACCTACACGGGGAACTGTTCACTTTGCGATTTTGACGATACGAAAATATTCTTTTCCGTGAATAATTCCCCCCGGCGGATTCCACGATAGGGGTGATAAGTTCCTAAATGGGATCACGAATTGACACCAGACGTCATCAGGCCTAAAATGTGTATTCGAATGTTACTTGGGCTGGTTTCGGTTTGTATAAGAGTAGTGGAACTACTCCTAATGTTGGAGTTTTGGGTAACTTCCCTAGCAAAATACCAGCCGGAATCTCAAGCATTTTTATGATCAACAATTTTATAATCTGCCTAAATATAAGCCAAATATTACTTCAACCCGGGAAATGAAATGGATATACCTACATAATTAAAAAAGTGATTGAAGAATAAACTCCCAAAACCACAAAAATTTACAACCATCTAGTATTCCAGTATAAAACTCTACCTATAAACTAATCTGCACAATTGTCTGCATTCACTTATGTTCCAAGTTCCAACACAGCCCATATATCTGCAGTTCTTAGTAAAACTGAAACAGCATTATCCTCATGAAAAACCTCTTTTTCACTTAAGCTTTGCCTGTATTGAATCCACCACTCATGCCTGGTTTTTATAAAAATACCTCAAATGACTCGTTCAGTGCAGGTGCTTAAGATTCCTTTTTTCCTCCTCACCCTGATGTAAAGCATTACACAAAAAGAGCTTAAGCGCATATAGGTGTGCCAATGACTGCTTTTGTTTTCAGGACCGGTTTCAAACCATCATTATAGGTAGGTAGTCTACTAAATGACACAAGAGATGATTTTCCTACACGACATCCTTTGAATATTAGACAATAGACAATACGTCATTATTATGTCTATATTATGTAGTTACAACCGCAAGCAGATTATGGCTTATATTGCGAAATCTTTAGAATCAATGATAATAAGGATATGGGTGAGAAAACTCAAACTTGTGATCAATGACGGAAATAACGTATTGAACGTCAACGTTATAAAGAAGACAATACGTTGCCCCTTTAAACCTATTGTGATAATTTTCAATCATTGAGGTCCTTATACCCAGGAGGCATGCTCTTCACCAGACGGTTTTGAGTTCGATTGAAAGCTCATATCGAATGCAATTCATTCTCAATATGAACAAAAACAGCAATCTACTGTGACTGGGATGAAAGCTACTTGAAAATAGATTGCAATCTGCAAAAAGCCGCAGTGTACGTTATTTGTGTCTGTGATATTTGTCCTTTAAAAATGTAATCTTCATCGATTCATGGCACCGAGAGCCAGATTATGAAATATTTATTGCTGCATACAGTATGAACTGAGGGTATTTTTGAACTCACGGCCTAGAGCCTTTTTTTTTCATTTTGGTTCAATGGCCAACATAAATTTAGACTTTTAAAGAGGCATCTGTGTTGTCATTTATAAATCAAAACAAAACTTGAACTGAAAATGATTAATAAATTGAGCTAGGTATACCTACAATCATTTTTATATCCGAAAGATGTGCATTTGAAAAGCTTTCACAAATTTAAAAATTTTGCGAATACAATTTTCTCCTTTAAATAGGCAGTGCCCCTAGTGATATCACTTTGGTAAAGTTCGTCGTTGCTGTCATAAATGGAAGACTTAATACATAATGACGACCCCATAGGCCCATACTGTCCGTATCCCGTGTACCATACCCCCTTTTGTGGCCGTAGACAAAGTTAATGTATTTTTCTACGTCCATTTTTAATTTTTCAACGCACGAAAGTGTTGAAAACGGTGTTTTCTTTAGAGGTTTGGTTTTTAAATTGTCAGCACTGCTTCCAGTCACAGTGTCCCTCTACATATTTTGCGATTTCACCATGATTAGACTAACGCAATTTCTGGAAATTCATTTACCCTGGTTGCCCAAACTTACCGTGCGTTACACCCATTTTACGGTCGATACAATTGTAAGGCAACCCTACTCATCGCCAAGTTGGCACTCACACCAACGCACCGCTTGTGCATGATAATTTCCCCGTTCTCATATCATATACTTCGCTGTACTCTTTTGTCACTCGACTCGAAACTCAAACTGCAGACGCAAGCGGTCGTTTTAAAATAAAGGATTAAGAAAATTAACGTTGTCGTTTTTGTTTGTTTTTACGGAACAGATTTCACAATCGTCCATCCAAGTCAGTTATTCGAACTACCATCCATCATTTTTGCAGTATGCATACTCTATTACCTACTACATAATTGATAAATACTACGCATTCACAAAGATGCGTTGTTGCTAATGTGAAGCGTAATTTTAAGGTGGACCCGAATAACCAATTTTAGATTTGCCCAAATTTTAATCTTACAAGATTCCGATGGTGTAACAATTTACCATTATGTGCTTCGGTCGTTAAGTGAATGGGCCAAAAATAATATAGGACTTGATCCTCATTTTTATGCAGCGATAAAGCTTATTTTTGGTTAAAAAGCTACGTCAATAAGCGGAATTGCCTCTGTTGAGAGGACAGTATGTAGGTATTACATCCACTAAAAATCACTGTTTCATTGTAATTGGCACATATTTTTTCAAAGATGATGCCATTGAATTCTTTAGCCAAGATTTCTGACATATTTGTCATTCCTCAGACGAATGGAATACCTAGCTTTGATTTCTGCACAATTTCGCAACATGTCAGAGCGCGCAGCATGATCAACTAATTGTGGAAAAACATTCGTTGAACGTATGATTTCGCCTAACTAAAGGATCTGTGAGTTGACCATCATGATCGTGTGATCTCAGACTCTTGGACTATTTTCTGTGGGGCACTAGAAGGTCGCTTGTCGAGATTGATTGATTCTTACATCATATGTTACAGCAGGAATGAGGTTCGGAAGGGTAAAAAGAACCTGCCAAGGCTACAGATCCCGAACCACCGAAGGCTGCAAGGACGTACAAGAGAACATCATAGTAGAATCGCAGTCGATGCTGCGGATATGGAGGAACTACTTCTGCAGACTATTTAACGGCGATGACGAAATAAATCCCGCTGTCAGGCAGAATGAACCATTCAACCTGGACGATGAAAACCAAAAATTCCATCCACCCGACCTGGACGAAGTAAAGATAGCTATATCTAAGCTTAAGTCCAACAAAGCCGCTGGAGCAGATGGCCTAACCGCCGAGCTATTCAAAGCGGCAGGTGATGACTTGGCTAGAAGCATGCACCAACTCATCAGCATTGTTTGTCCTATCCTTAAGAAAGGAGACCCTCTGAACTGCGCCAACTACAGAGGTATTAGTCTTCTTAACATCGCCTACAAGATCTTATCTGCCGTGTTGTGTGAACGCCTGAATCCTTTCGTCAACAACCTGATTGGTCCCTATCAGTGTGGCTTCAGGCCAGGAAAGTCTACCATCGACCAAATATTCACACTGCGGCAAATCTTGGAGAAAACCTATAGGAAGTCCAAATCCATACCCATCACCTTTTCATCGATTTTAAGGCCGCGTATGGCAGTATTTATAGAGGCGAGCTATATAGACCAATGTCTAGTTTTGCCATCCCTGCCAAAATCGTCCGTTTGTGCAGGATGACAATGGAGAATGCACGCTGCTCCATCAAGGACGGTAAAGAACTCACCGAGACCTTCGATGTCAAAAAAGGATTTAGACAAGGCGATGCGCTGTCATGTGACTACTTCAACATCGGACTTGAAAGAATAGCGCAAAACTCAAACGATAACACCAGAGACACTATCTTTCAAAAGTCCGTCCATTTACTCGCATACGCTGACGACATCGACATAATCGGCAGAAAGCATCGTGATTCCACTGGCGCGTTCAAAAGCGGATGAGGTTACTCTTGGTTGCTTCGAGACGAAAATTCTTCGAGTAAATTTCTGCAACGGCGAACTGTTGTGTGAAGGTCTATTGACAGAGGTGTCTGAGTCATGTAGAGCGAATGGACGCGAACGCTCCGGCACTGAAGATCTTCGACTCCACACCCGAAGGACGCGCAGTAGAGGATGACCGCGACTCAGGTGGCGCACGCAAATGGAAGGTGACCTTAACCAGCTTTGCGTGCGAAACTGGAGACAGCTGGCCAAAGATCGTGCTGGCTGGAGACGCTTGTTGGTTGAGGCCCAGGTCCTCCCTGGTCTGTAGCGCCACCTTAAGTAAGTAAGTAAGAGTACCTCCAAACATACATAGTCTTAAATCTTGTCACCTTCCCCCGTAGAAATTTATTTAGCTTCTGCTTGGGTTACCCTCTAAAAAATCATGCTAATCACGTCAATCAATACGAATATCCCAATAAGCGGAGTCCATTACCAATAGCTTATATATATATGTATAATGTATTGTATGCTACGACTAATTTATCCTTCGCTAAATAATATATCAACAAGGAAATGGCACCTTTCATGTAAATACCTACAACTCGTTAACTGTTCCGGTTTAGCCCAACCGTGTTATGGACCGGCAAATTAGCAAGACTCATGAAAAAGTCATTAGCACGATAATTGTTTTCCTTGTGCCCACCCAGGTTGTGCTTACTTTTCGCGAAAAACTTCCAAAAAAAAAGGTCACAGGTTTTGGTTATTTAATCCTGGGGCGCTCTCTTTTTTGCAAACATTTGTCCGTGTGTAGATATCCATGGCAAGCTATCCACCAAAGTCAGGCACATCCGCGACCCAGCACACCACAGAGTTCAAACACACGTACCATTATAATCCGCCACAGACTGGTGTTCCAAAGAGTCCTTTGACAATATAACATATGACCACGGGTTTGTTTTTTTCCAAGCCCCTATATACCCTGTTACCATAAGCCTGCTTCACGAAAAAAAACGAACAAAAGACTACTACGCTACCCATTCAGGAAAAACATGGCAAAACAAAAAATAACCTCTTCCCGGACTGAGTATACTGTATATATTGGGCCAGGGATAAGAGCAAACGAAAACATCATGTGATAAATGGTAAGCTTGTCCATTACCGCCGAAGATGACCATGGAGCAAAACTGGTGGAAAACACTTTTTTTTTCTCTACCACTCGCACACGCTGCGGAGGATACAGAAGCTGGCCAAACAACATCCGGGAGAGGAAATTCTTTTCGTTAAAACGGATAGTATGCCTTACAAAAACCGACCACCAAGGGATGCACCAGCGCCAGTGCTATAGCACATCGTGAATTGCAACGACACATGACTAATGATGTATAATTCAGCACATTCTGTAGCGAGCTGGGGTGGCATGCATAGAATGCATTTTTTTTGTTTGCCCATACACCCTAAAGAATCTCCGATTTATGAGCGCCATTAGGGTGTTACTAACCATTTGCGTTTATTTTCAAGTTCAGCGTGAATTTTGTTGCGCAAGTTTATTTTATTTTTTCCCTTATTAAATCCTTTCAGGTGGTGTACATAGCTCGAAAAACAAAACTCTACCGTACCCATAAATATGTTGTTTTTAACGGTCCTACAAATTGCCCGTCCATTAGGTCGAGCGAGCGGCAAAACCAAATGGAAAACTTTAAAATCCTTCAGGTTTTGCAGCTGCCCTGCCGCCCACGGGCCAGAGAATGGATGCAACGAAAGATTGCAGTGCGGCCAGGCACCATAATTTATACGATTTCTAGACAACCGAAGATAATGGAAGGTTTTTAATGCTTTCGGCAATTTTCGTGTGATTATGCATTCGATGGCGTGAACTCGCCTCCTTTTTTTGCTTTGTAGAGATACAATGATAGGGGGATTTTGTATGGGAATTCAAACCGTGCTCTGCTCAAGGGTGGAATTTAAATTCGTCTACCTTTTATCGGTGTGAATCCATTAGCAGAAATTTCCTCTTTTTTTTTTTGTGTGATCCGATGTGGGTTGAGAGATACGTTTTAAAAGGATATTTTTTGTTATTTAGATATTCGGCGGGAGCGACTTTAATTATGGGCTCTTGAACAAGTCAGCAATGCATCCATTTTTCATAAAATGCATGCGACTTACGTGACGAGTGGCTTCGCAAAGCTTTTAACTCAATTGAAATGAATGCACCACTTTTCTGGATATTCGAAGGATAATATTTTCCAATCGCTTGTGGAGTCCTTAATACAAAACGATGACCTGTGTCCATCAATCGTGAGAGGTACTCAGTGGCGCTAGATGGAACATGCAGAACCTGCACTATTGTCATTGACTAAAAGAGAAGAATCGGTCCGGATAAAAGCTGTTAATCGCATCACTGAAGGGCTTTTGATTCCACTTACTTAGTGATAGGATAGAGGCTTATGTGCTTATGTACCAAAATGTCCCTCTATTAACCAAATGTTGGTCAACAGGATTATTAATTCAGAACTTGGCTGATGCAAGCTGGGACGATTAGTGTAACGCAACACTCCGCAGGGTGAAGTCCTTTCACCGCAGCTTTGATCTTGGAAAAAAAACGGCTGTAGAGCTATATAGATTATGCGGGTGATGACATCACAAAGGACATCCGTTGTATATGGTAGTTAGTTAGACCTATGTTCATCTACGTAGTCGTTGCGAGATTTTCAGTACTAGACAAATAAAGTACGAAACTTTCTCTTTTTTTGGGAATCTCGCTGAATATCAGAGTAATTTAAAATTTTCTGCGGTTGCTATTGGATTTGTATTGTCACTGGCTTTGGGCCTTACAAAAATATAACGTGTACGTGTGTGAATACAGGTCGCTTATGTTGTCTTAAATTACGTATTTCGATCAAAATCGTTAGAGCGGTTTATTTTAAAAATTATGCAAACAGATACTACAATTTTGGGTTCGAAAAGCACTGTTCTTAAACTGTTTAGCTGAAAACTAAGTACACAGTATTATTCAGGATTTAAGCATTACCCACCAGTTAAATTTTGTATCATAATCTAATATGGCGTTTTCGAGATATGAGCAGTTATTATTAGCGATTGGGGTGGATATCGAAGGATCATTTTAAAGAAAAACTGAGTTTGCTATCTAGTTATGAATGACGATATTACCCACCCTAAAAATAAATTTTGTTAAAATCGTTTACACCGTTTTCGAGAAAGAGCCAATTTTCAAAAGTACCGTTGTTGGACTTTTAAAACGGGGTATGCAGTCATGTTAAGTATACCTATGTTAACTCAACTACTATCAATTTGGGTTCAAATCGTTAGAGCCGCTTTCGAAAAAATCTAAATTGTTTAAAAGTGTGTACAAATTTTATATGGGAAGTACCGTTAATATTAGGGTTAGCATAAAATAAAAAAAACGCCTCCTAGCGGTGAGCCCAGAAACTCTAAATACGAAGTTTGAAATAATATCCGTCCAAGCGTTTAGGAAATTTTAAAAGAATTTTTTTTTTTTTTTTGTAAGTATAATTTTAGAAATATGTCCTGTTCAAAATTTTACGACTACATTATCTACCTATAGGTATTCTAAAAAAAAAAACGATATTTCTATTTTTCATTTGAGATTTTTGAAGGTGTCCTCTTTTTGGTGGGCATGGATCTGTTCACCCTAGGCATGACATTATTATTTCCTTTGTTGAGCTCTTCATATGCACCTCAATAAGTTTTGAAGAAATAACGAGCAGATCGTGGAGATTTCTTCGAAAGCATCAACACTTTTGGCTGCGGTCCAAAAAAGCGATTTTCTAGTAGGCATATAAGCCCCATTGTATGCGCAAAACTATTCAGTTTAACGCTGATCTTATCAGTTTTCCTACAGAACCAATCCTTAGACTTCGTTTCTGCAATCGACCGCACAAAAGAAGTTCTGAATCCTCTAAGAACATCAGAGAAAATGCTGAAGAATTTTTTCAGAGAGGCTTTTCAATCCGCATCCCAACTTGCTGAAGTCTTATTTGAAGTTGAATTAAGAGCTCCAAGAACTTCATTGAAACAAACAACGCATTCCAATCCAGAAACCTCTTCTACTGAAGGATATTAGAGTGCCTATACTGATTCCTTGCATAGATTCGTTATACGGACAGATTCATGGTCAATGAAGACGTTCTACCATCGTTTTAAGCTCTTCTCCCAGGTTTTGCTGCAGTTGAGCGAGTGAATGAAATGGAAAAGCTAACATATTACTTTGATAATGCAATTTCGTTGTCAGCTGTAAACGCTGAGTACATTCTTTTGTGAAAAAAAAAATATCGTCGAGTGATCCTTCTTCCGAAGTTTTGAAATTGCTAGATATTATATGACAAGACTTACCTTAGAGCTATAAACTTCTTGCTTACGGTTTTGGCCACGCTTTCAGTGACCACAGCTAGTGTTGAAAGAATCTTTAACTAAACTATGAAAATGATTAAACAGGATTTTCCCGAAGCGTTAAGCTCACTTGCTATGATATAAATGTTCACTCGGATATTAATGTGGATAACACAAACCAGTAAGAATAGACCGCCGACTTCCCGTGCACCTACCCGATTCCCCCCGGAGGAAATTACCCTGTCTGTGAATACGTGTAAATGACAAAATTAATGGCGGCAATGATTTTCCATGCTATACCATGGGCCTAGGATTTTTCAAGTATGCGTGCGTTAATGGCGCTCCTTTGATTTTGTACAGCACCAATACATGAAAAATCCTGGGCCCGCCGGCAGCTTGTAGGCAAAGTCCGTTATGTGGGAGGAGTCGACGGTCTATTTTTACTGGTTTGTGGTGGATAAGGTGATTGTTCTCATGTCAAAAAAAAAAAAAAATCAAGACGTCTTCTGCTTTGAAAAAATGTGTGTAAAAAAATAATTTATCTAAGAATATTCGTTTCATACGATTTAAAAACTAATAAAAATCAATGAATTGGAATATGTAGTTTTATTTTTTAAAGAATTCCTCGTAAGATTTGGAACCAAGCCCCCACGGAAATAAAATCCTGGCTACGACACTGTATAGGAACCATATGAATCAAGCAACTATGCATTATCCATTTGCAATGAGTATCGATTCGCCTTTAAGTGGTTGCAGGCAACAGCCGTGCTGGGTATGCTTCACTTATTCAATATCCTTGTTAACTCTAATTTTATAATTGCGTCCATCAAAATTGGGTAATAACTATTATTTGCCAATAAATCCTTATCCCTTATTTCCCCACAGTACAATCTACAATAATTGCAAATGCAGCCTGTCGGATATGTTGAACATGGAAATAAAATATTAACAATCAAGTTTAGTGTTCCCTTAGCATGTTATCAAATTACCCCCGAAACCATATAACACTAGTGCACTCGTGTGCATGTGCATGGAGATGGCAAATATTAGTACACAATGGCAATAACCTCCGAAGCCCATACATATAATTCGAAGCACATAATGTACCTCAAAATTGATTTCCAACTCCCTTTCCCCTATTGGGATGAAAACACAATACAATGTACTATGCCTATGCATTCCTATTATTCTCAGGCACCAAACATGAGTTCGACCAAATGATGTTTAATGTCAGGACTTCAATTAAATGAATTCAAATAGGGACATAGTTTATAGGGATTACACAACAATTTAAATGGTCGCTATAATTGAATACTGTGTTCGGACCATGTACTGTACAATTGCAAGTAATTTAATTTTACGTTAAATATAGTTGAACATTTTGAAAACTTTAACACGTTAAAGTCTCAAGTCCACACTACATACAGATGGAATGAATAGGTACCTACCATACAAACAGCTACAAGATTTGCATAGGGAAGCAATAAAATCGAGCATGAATGGCGCCAAGCGAAATTTTACATAAGCGGCAATTTGGAAATGTTGGAAGTGACAGTGCTACGCTTTAGTTTAATTTAGCTTTTCCCTTTTGTTTTCCCCAGGGGTCGAGGGGGTGGGTAATGACAGCTCGTCCTCGACGTCGAGTGAACTACAGGAAGGAAGATAGGATTCTTGCCAAGACTTCGACCCACTTAAAATCGGCGACGACTGGCGTAAATATTTCCCGGCCATGTTTTTCTGTGAGAGAGAATATTTTTCGCTTCCGGTTATCGGGCTATGTGATGTTGTGTACGTGGATCTACGCTTTGATGGAGAAGGGTTATGTTGTTTGCGTACAGAGTAACTGTCTGTTTAATTTAAAATGCTTAGTGATATGCCCAACTGTATATATGCAGTTTGTTGTATTCCCAGTTGGGCTTTAGATGGAGCAAAATGTGTCTTGACTTGCCCTCTGTATAGTATGTATATGCAAACATTTTAATGGATATTTTGAGCCATTGAATGGTTGAGTGGGGAAGGAGTTACTGGCATGGATACTTCCAATTTTAATGTGAGTGTTATAAGTGGCAGACTGAGTTTATTTTATGGATGAGCATAAGCCCCATGAACGACAGAAAGATTAAAATAAGGAAGTGGTTGGCATAACAAACACTCAACAGGCGACGCGCATCAGCCCCAGAGGATGTGACTTTTCGTTCTAAGAAGAATTGTGCCATAGCGACTCTGATTCATAATAGGCCAGGAGGATGAAAATGTCATGCCGCAAGGAATGGAAGTGGATATTTGAAAGAGACGTGCTCTCGCCATGGGTTGTAGGAGGAAATTGTATTTCACGAGTTTATTGTAGTATGCTACTCCAGTTTGAATAAATGTCATGAGGTCCACTCAAAATGAATTGAATGAGGAGATGTCATTAATAATGAACAATAGGTTTAATTTCCCCAGTGCAGTGAAAAGTAGTTTGGTAATGTCATCTGATTGAGCTCATCTTGACTGTTTTTTTTAGAGCTATACTAGATATACTTTTTAACTTTCTCGTATACGTGGTAGAAGATAGATCCTGTTTAAAAAAAAAAAATATTGAACTCGAACTAAAGATTTTAATCAACTAATGCGATAGAAAGGAAACTTAAAAAAAGGGGAACCGCAATTCTGTCCGTTAGCTCCTGAGGTTGGACAGAATAGTTTCAAACTTCGTATTTGGAGTTTGAGCGGGCTTATAGATCGCGGAACATTTTTCATAACCACAATAAAAAGAAAGGCATTTTGTCAATTGAGTTTTAGTCTCTCGACTAGTTTAGTCGACTAGAAATCGTAAGTCGAAAGAGCTAGTGATGTCACTTCTACCACAATGAGTCTGATGAGCCACAATTTCTGAATATTTTTACAATCTACAAAGTTCTACCACGTTTTGTCATTCTACTGTTTATTATTTATTTACTTTATATAGTCTATGAACCTTCACATCTCAATAAGAGAATTAAGGTCAGACGTAAATAAATAGATGGTGCAAAAGGTCCGTATAAGGTATAAGCACCCTGGGCCGAGCCCTGGGCATAGCTTCTTTCAACCATTCGTTTGTGACAGTTTTTATCTTTTGGGACGAATGAAATTTTATGTAGAGCCCGAAAGACTCTCAGATGTTTGTCAAACGTTCTCGAGGGGTGGCGATACCCGGTGTATCGTTTGAAATGCTGGACATCGCGACGGAGGGAGTGCCAATGTAAGAGTCGTAAGCGAACAAAAATTAACAAAATGCGGACATCAAGAGGAAATAAGAACGTGCGTCATTACTCTATGCAAATAATATTTATGTTAAAACAGTCATATTTTATTTATAGAATGAAAACCATACTCGTATCAGTCTTGATAAAAGGCTTTACTTCTGAGCAAAACTTTAACTCAAACCGTTCCTAAACGGAATACTAAGTATTTGCGGAATTGTTAGTACCTGGAACCAGAGCTCGAAAATAACTCTCAACCTTTATTTTCAATTGGTTTCTCACTGAGAGATATTACATTCGGCTTCGACATTAAGGTCTTGCTCTGAGATTTATTTATACGAGTATATAATTACCTTTTCGCTCTTTGGTTGATTTTTATTTTTAAATTTTAGATTTATCACTCCTTAGTTAACTTTTTCCATAAAAATTAAATGGAAATGATCAACCAAAGACCTCATTCTTCGAAAGTAAGTTAAAAAAGTCAAAATTGTATTGAATCCAGTGTTGTCGTTCTTATTTAACACATAATAGCTATTGTCGATTGGGCGAAATTAATTCTGTTGTGTAGATACTCAGGGGCCAGATTATGTAAGACGAAAACGATCGAACGCTTTCGTTTCGACCATAGCAGTCTCTGTCTATTGTCACAGATATGATAGAGACAGGTTTAGTGAAAGCGAAAGCGGTTTTCGTTTCGTTTTTTACAGAATCCCACCCCAGGTTGTTTAGTTTCGATGACTTTGTGCAGGAAGGACAACATATGCTTTTAGAGAACGCAGAAACAGGATCGTAGTAACGCAGACTTTAGACATAACCTAATTACCTAATTTTTTAGATTATTCCAGAGTTATTTCCCAGGAGTGAAAGAACTGAATTTGTTTTCATAGAACTAGGTTTTTGCTGTTCTAATTTTCATAACGACTTGACATATTATTACATAAACTATGAATAAAGAAAATGGCTTTATACGGGATATCATCATCTGAATGGGCAATAAGAAATATTTTAAGAATTTTAGAATTAAGTTTGACTACAAGTAAACTCGCAAGGGTTTTAGCAATACCTTTTCTCATTACTTGGGTAGCCGGGACACTTTTACTTGCACTGAACTTAGACGAGTGTTAACCAATGACTCTTCAAATCACTAATGCAATAGTTATAGTGAAAAATGTACAAATGAGATTTATTTTTTTCTGTCAGTGATATCTCTCAGTGGTTGACCGAAACCATACAAAACAAAAATAAGGGTTTCTCTCTGAGCGTAACCAAAAAAAATACTGTGCAAAAAAACTGATTATTATGTGATCAAATTTAAAATTCTCAAGAACTGAGAGTAATATTAAGACCTTCGAAAAGGTTGAGAGATACTTTCGAGCTCTACCTGGAACCAAGGATTCCATGTCGATTCTATTATAAGCCAAGTAAAATTTTAACAAGCTCATCCCAACTGTACAACTTAAGTGCATTGTTAAATAATAATCGTAAATAGAAGTTGGTAGATATTTCCAGAAATCTACCTTCGGTACTTTTAATTATGGTAACTACTTCAAAAGCGTTCGCAAAACTTGTATCTTAAAGAATCGTTCAGCAAGGATTTATTTCCCCCTTAATCCTCAAAAGCCGTTATATGATAAGAAAAGTACCCAATGCATTCAATGGCACTCAATTAACGGAATAAAAGCACTTAAGTATCGTTGAATTTCCTTTTGAAATACAAAACCGCTACACAGTTTTCATCTTCAGAATAGAATTAATGTTGCTTATATTTCTTTTGAACACTATTTTTAACTTTTTGAGCGAATATTTTCTGAGGAATTATGCAAAAGTACACTTACACAACGCCTTTGTATATTAAATTCATTAAAAAAAAAGGAGACAAGTTTCTTCTATTGAATAGAATTTTTCAATTTAATTCTTGGGGTGCAAAAGCTTGTGGTGGTATAACAATGAAATGAATTCGGAAATTTATTTGCATTTCGTGTTCATCATATGAGTAGCTATTGAATATAAAGTTCATATTTTAAAAGGCGTCTACCAATTTTGGATAGTGTATCTACCTGTTATACGGGTATTTAAAAACTAATTTTCCTGGACATAGTCTAGTCGTTACTGACGCAATCGCACAAATGACATGAACAAGTGAAAAGGTTTTTATTGCTGTTTGTAACTCTGGATTGTTAGCAAATGCCCGTAGCATTGTTAAATTATAGTTTTATAGTAAGACCCCAGAGGTTTAATTGGCTTAGAAAATGTCTGATAAGTAATATTCAAGTCATATCAAAATTCTATACATTGTAAGCTTGAGTAAATTGAATAAATAATGGTGATAGTCTTCATTCTTTCATACTTTAGATGGCGCTCACAGTCCGGGCTGGACCACGGCATCAACCAACAAGCCTCTGTCGCTAGCTAGCTGCTTCCATAGTTACCTACCCACACCTAGTGCACCTGAGGTCTTCATCTACCTACATTTCATTTCATTCTTCATTTACCTATTCATTATTATAATTGTCTCAAAAACTTGTCGTGAAGCTGCGTTATTGCCCATATTTTTGTAAAGAGAGAGAAGCGGAGGTTAGAAATTGGATTTTGATCTTTTTGACCAAGCTGATGATTCTTAACTTATTATAGCTTACTAGATCTTAGCGACCACTCTAAACTTAACTATATCCTTATAGCTATTGCTTTCGGCCTTAAATCTATCAATCTGCTATATTTTGTGCTGTTTTTTTCATTTCCAAGAAACTTGTTAAAACGTAAACTCTTAGTTATTGTGTTTTTCTTAAAGGTTAAAACATTTTCGTCTGAAAAGAAATTATTTTCATCTTCTAATTTGTTCATATTCATCTGCTTTTTTTTGTCAGCTTTTTTTAAATGTTCGTCTGAAAAACTTTAAATTTCGTCTGAAAATCTGAATAAATCGTCAGCATTATTTTTGTCTCTATATTCCCTTTTACTCAATTGTTTATTTTTTATATATATATTTTCAGACGGGTTTTAAATTCTTCAGACGATTTTAAAATTTTTCAGATAATTTTTATATTTTTCAGATGATTACTATTTGTTTTCAGACGTTTTAAAAATTGTTTCAGACGTTTCCAATATCTGATTTTCTGAAGACGATTTCTATTAAATTTCAGAGGTTTTTTTCGATTTTTGACGACGTTTCCAATTTTTTTTCTGAAAAAATACTATTTATTTGTAGACAAAAAAATTCTAGCATTTTCTCTAAACTACCTAAAACTACTTAAAATTAGCTAAGCTACCTACTTAACCTAAATTAGCTATAATCAGGGTGATGAGCAGTGTTCCCAGTTGAAAAAGCTGAAAATCTTGTTTTCCAAAATAAAATATCTTTTTTTCAAGATTTTCTCAAAATATAGAAGAAAACTAACTAGAACGAAAAATTTTAAAGTCAACAGTCTCATAAAAAGTTATATTTTGCAATAAAACAAGACCCAATCTACTGTGTTTCCAAGAGGCAGAGAAGAGACGTTTTTGTACCGACACTCTGTTCACAAATAAAAGTTTCGGAAGAACTGTGTATTAAATTTTTAACGTTTTATTTAAATTTATTAAATTTTCCGTTGACATAAGACTTTATTATGGCAGTTTTCCGTAGTATGTCAAATGGAATACAAAATACTATCTACTCTAAATGTCCTCATTATTTTCAAAAATAGTCAAAGCAAGAAATTTTGTGAGGTGACTTTTTTGTACCGTTTGTATTGAAAATGGGCTTATATGTTGGTACCTCGCATATACAAAACCAATATTAAACCCATGTGTACATACGTCTACTAACTCACAAGACTAACATTTTGCATGACTTGTATTGTATGCAGGTATAAAAGCATCAGGCATTTAAAAAGTGTTAAATGCATAAATGCAGCAACAAACCAACTAGTAACTGTCAATAAGCAATTCGTAACTTTATTTTAACCTAATCTCACACTGAAGTAACATTATTGCCAAAAATTTCTAGCTATCAGGGATATTTTTCCACTATTTCTACGAACTTTATATTAAAAACTGGATTATCCAACATATTTAAAAAAAAATTAATAATACGTAGTATGCGCAAACGACGTGCCATAATGAGAAATATTGCTACATACTACGAAGTAAAATAATTGTGAGCGATAATATTGCGTCTTGCGTGTTTCCTCTTGAGAGTTGCTTATTGATTATTTTGCCTTAATGTGAGAGATGGCTAAGGAATCAATATTTTTGCACTTAGGTCTTTCTACCAACGGAGGTGCACATTTTTAACAATCCCAGTTGCCTTGGTCCTGCTACAAGTAGGTAGGTAGGTAGGTAGGTGTGGCGGTTTATTAGAAAACCCAAGTAGCACTAAGTGCCATTTTGTTACCACAACTCATTTGACCTGGTTGTTAAAGTTTTTCGAAGTGGAGAGTTTATATCCAACCTGTGGAGTTCAAAAAGGTTATAAGTTCTTTGATGTTGTTCTTCGAAACTTCCTCGAGTGATGTGAAGAAGGGTTTACCCAGAGCTCGCTGTCTAGTCCTAGCTAGTGCCGGACAAGAGCAGAGGTAATGAATGATGGTTTCTTTTTCGGTTGCGTCGTTGCAACTACGACAGTGGGTATTATGTGGGATGCCTAATCTGAATGCATGGTCCCCTATAGGCCAGTGGCCTGTGGTTATCGCGATTATCCTGGCTATATCTTTACGTGTTTTACTCAGAAGGTGGGTTGTTTTTTCCCCGCTATAATCTGAGATTTGCTTTCGATAGGTATTCTTCGGAAATTTTTGCTTTGACTGCTCCTATTGGGATGTGGACCGATTCCGCAAGTGAACAGTGGAGGCTTGAACCTCGCCTGGCCAGCTCGTCAGCCTTTTCGTTTCCATAAATGTTGCTGTGGCCTGGAACCCAGATCAGGGTAATCCTGAACTGATCAAGCGAGGCCAGCTCCTCTCGGAATTCTAGTACTAATTTTGAGATTATATTGACTGAGGCGATAGCCTTGATCGCAGCTTGGCTGTCAATGAAAATGTCTATCTTTTGCTTCGGAGCTATGTCCTTGTGTAGTTTGATTAGGCGACAGGCTTCACGGATAGCAAGTATTTCCGCCTGAAACACACTGGCTGAGTCCGGGAGCCTGAAGGATTTTGAGATGCTCAGAGACTCCGAAGAAACACCCGCACCTACTCCACAGTCAATTTTTGAACCGTCCGTGTAGATTGTTAGATTTGCTATAAGTGACTTCTTACACAAATTTTGATGATCCACATACTAAGAATCATTCTTATTCTTAACTTCCTTAAACCAATTTAACACAATGCTACAAATAATTTCCAGTGCATAACAGAAGTCGTGCATAAGTTTTTTTTTTTCACTGACAATAATATGGAATAGAAAACCACTTTCTTTCATAGAAAAGCCCAAATGGATAGTTATAAGTAGGGCAACCGGAATCATGCAAGAGCATATTTTTTTTTTCTGGAGGTCGTATTTTGAGCCCTATTCGTAAGGGGATTTTTGTGTATATTTTGGTATAAATGCATATTTTAGCATATTTTACATTTTAGAGCATATTTTTGTCATATTTCAGCATTTTAGGGCAAATTTTTTAATTTTTGCCATATTTGTCCTTTTTTCTTAATTTTTTTTTTGTTAAAAAAATAATGGCATAAGTCAATCCGATCACACTTTTTGACAATAGAAATCACTTTTTTTTCTAAGGTCAGGATTCCTTCTTTTTCAGATTCTACTTTTTATATTATCTACCTAATAAAAAATATAAAAAAAAAGTTTTTGTTTTTTTCACAATTTTACCACCTTTTAATAGTTTTTAGAGCATATTTTTAGAACATATTTCTGTTTTTTTAGAACATATTTCCGGTCGCCCTATTTATAAGTTTATGACAATAGAAACACCGAGAGAACATTCAATTTACTAATAAAATAAATTAAATAGTCTAATAAAAGTGATGAAAGTGGTACTGCAAACTACATAAGCCATGTCCTTGGGTGCCATTCTACAAAAATATTCTCCTGAAAATGAATTTAACGCCGAAAAAGTTAACTGATATAGGTAGGTGTAGCGCTGCCAAACGGCACATTTGCACGGCACGGAGAAATGATTAGGCAGCAAATCGATTAACTCTGCTATTTATATTCAATGCTTCTGGTAGCTATAAAAACGTCTTCGTTATCGGGAAATCGTAAAATCCTCAACAAAAAAAATGTACATGTACTTACCTTACTATTCCAATCAATTGGCTTGCATGACAACTTTTGTATGGAATTCTATGCTATCCAAAATAAATGCAAAAAGAAGGGAGACAAATTGTCCTTTTAGTAGACAATGCGTCCTGCCACAAAAAAACAGTTGAACTAAAAAACATAATATGTGTCCATTGTCCAATTTCTCTCACCAAACACAACCGGCCTGATTCAACCACTTAACCAGGGAATTATTCACAGTTTCAAATCTTACTACGAGCAGATAATGATAAGAAAGCAACTGGCTGTCTTAGAAAAAGGTCTTAATCTAAAACAATTTGCCAAATCAATATCTCTTTTGGATGCATTGTTGTTTGTGAAGAGACCTTGGTGGCTGGTTACAGGTCGTATACGTATGGATATTTCATTTTACATGCATAAGTGAGTGTTGACATAAAGTTAATTATTCTTTTCAGGTGGAATTCTGTTTTGGCGATGGCGAACATCTTTTAGAATACAAAGAAACAATTGTTCTTGAAAACACTTTAGTTGACGTGGCAATAAGTCCCGAATCCCGATGAATTTGCTAGTTTTGAAGATTGTGAAAATGACCTGCAATGCTATGGCCTTCTCACCGATGAAGCAATTGTGGATGGACTTCAGAAAGGATTACATGAAGACGAAGAAGAAGAAAATTTGGAAGATATATTGTATGGCGACATATATAAACTCCTTGTACGATCAGCGACTTTCTGACCGTTTGGTGAAGAAATTTACTTTGTCGACTTCGTAGGAAAATCCACACCAATCAAGGGACTTGTGGGTTCAAGGCTTTTTCCGGATTCCTTTGGTGAAATGGCGATTTGTCACGACCGAAAAGACTGCGTGAAATCAACGAAAAAAAGCGTGATATGCGACGGAGCGAACAAAACTGCAGCCGTGAAAGACAAAACAAGACTAATTTCGAGTATACAAGCAAGAAGAAAGTGATTTTTTGGTATAAAAACTTAACGAAAACATATTCAATAAATATGGCTAGCGCTAAATTCAAATTTTTTAGTAGTAAATTTCAATAATTCAATTTTGGCTTTATATAATTCAAAAATATTTAGATGATGATGATGAAGTTGTAGATAATATGGATGAAGTGCTCCACCATTCCTAATATAAAAGAAGCATTATGCGCCTTAGATATGCTTCGACAGTTTTTGTTGTATAAAGATATTACCACCCATGATGTCAAAAATTTGGAATAGAAAATTATGTATTAACCTTGAAGTACATCACATGAATCAGATGAAAATTACAGATTATTTTAACTATATTTTCTTAATTGTTTTGTGCAATACATATTAGTGTAGGTACTGTTTATATGTACTGTTTTTCGGTCCCGTTTGCGATGACGGGTTTTGGAGGAGGAGATTTAACAGCGAACTCTACGAGCTCTACAGCGACAACGACCTGGTCAGAAAAGTACGTATCAGTCGACTAAGATGGCTAGGACTTGCAGAGCGATTGGACAATGTACGGTTAGGAAATCGCTGAACAACCTTCTTGAAGTAGATAACTGGATTCAGGTGAATGCCTCCTTTGGGTTCTTAAGTACCCAAAAAAAGCAGAAATTTTGAAGAGGTAGTTATCAGGGTGACTAAATGACCAGTTTAGTCATGCTGGTCTTGTAGTAAAATATACTGCATTAACAATAATGCAGTGTAATCTTAGCTTAAGTGGTTTATATAGCTGCAGGCAATTATCGGCTTTCCTTACTACTACTACAAATTAATATTTTTACACAGTCACTGATGTGATGTGGACTAATAGTGGCAGAATAAAAATCTTTTATAGAAAGAATGGGTCGTATTCAACTGCAGATGATTCTTAAAAATGCTTTTTTTTATCAGTCTGACTACCAAATTGTCAATATCATAAATGTCATTCCGATCCTTAAAATGTTTCGACAAATTTATCTTTATTGCTATTTTCGAAGGTGGTGAGAAAATTGTACCTAGGTATGGAAATATGTAATACTGTGCGGGTTAAGCACAATTTTGTTTGTACAAATACTTTACCACAAACTTCCACTGTAATATCTCCTATCCTGTCCCAGGAACAATAATAAGAATTACTATAGCTATGACAAAAGCTGGACATCTGTGCAAAGTTCCGCTTGGGGTAAAAGAAACCACAAAATAACATTCCATCCCATGGTGCTGTTGTAATTATCATCTCACAAATTGTATTCCAGCAGCCCGGATCTGTAGTCCTTGTGCATGTGAAGTTTACCATTCTATAGTGAATAGTGAAATATTCCTTCCTTCTATATTCTCATTCTTATTCCACATTAACATGCATTCTCGGCACAAATAATGAACTCGGTCAATGACACACGGAATCCGGTACCTATCGCATTTATCATTCCATACAGCTATTAAAATTAATATGTCACCCACTGCCTGCGCAAAAAGAGATTCAGGCTGATTCGCCTCCTCCGCACCACACACAGCCGTAGCACATACCTACACACAATCGGAATGTCCTTAAAATCCAATAACCTAAATTCCGTTGTAAAGCCGTTTTGTGCGGTTGCCAGACTCCTTTATCCCTTTCCCTTTCAATCGCACACGGATACAAAGAATATACGTATACGCAGTAAGCCTCTCTATTCAGGTACACACGTGCGAGTGAAAATTCCACCCTTGCCACATAGAAGAACGACCACGATGAGGACGACTACGATGATGATAGAGATAGGAGAGAATGACAATGGAAATTGTCGCAGGGAGTTTTATCCCTTTTGCGAACTCATATCCTTTTCCTGATCTACAATTATTCTGCTGGTGGTTGGTGTTTTCGAAAGCCTGGCATAGTATAGTTACCTACGAGGATGTATATAACGAGTAGAGAAACAGTAACAGTCACTTGGGACTCTTTCCAATTCTAGGCCATGGACATACATACATATTGGGCATTTCGTCGAATATATACAGAGTTATCAGTCGGTATGCGATATGCTTGGTGGAGGACTGCCTGTTGGTATGATGTGGATTAACGGCTAAACGGTGTTACGGCATTTGAAACTCGATAAGAATTGAAACAATTGAGTACGCGTTTTGGCATTTCGATGGAACGGCACATCATGCTTGTGAACACAGTTGCGCACGTGGTGGGCGGTGTGCTTTTCACATTTCAAAATTGGATTTAGGTCTCATTTGGTTTTCGTTCTTTTTTTTGTGTAATGTCGGTCACCCGGGAGTAATACCGATTCCATGCTTGAAGGGATTTTATTTCACAGTCGTGAGACAACGCCTGAACCAAAGAATGGTGTGAACTAAGAGATAAAGGCAAAGCAAAACGGATGATATTACACACGAAGCCACATCGTTGGCACTAATGTACCATCATCAGTGTGGTGGTATGGTCATTTGGAATGAAATTGGACAATTGGACATTGAAAGTGTCTTGGAAGAGATTAGGTCGCCGAGATTTTTATTCTCTCGTTTTTGCCATCACAGCACGAAACTACGACAGATTCGTCTTATATAGCCTTACACTGCTGGTGTATAGTCACGAAATGAGCAAATAAACGTACGTCAGTCTCGAAGGCCATCTCCGTTTGTATAATCCGCCATTTAGTTGAATAATAAAAGGAGCTCATCCTCCTTTGAGGATAAACGTGTATATTTCCATGAACATGACTATCTATGAAAGTCGGTGTGCCTACAAACCGAGCATATCCATCAGCGGCTTTACCTTAAATCAAAGGGATGATGATGACTGCGTGTATTTTTGCTCGTAAAAGGATATTGGAAAATTAATGAGTTTTTTTTTGTTGCTCTTGAAAGAAGGAAAATTGCAGTTTTTTTTTGTAGGTTTAATATTTTTTCACGTTGGAATAGTGCGCCTACAAATTGCTGTGGCAAAAATGGGGACAGAATAATCGAAAAGTTTTCTAGGACAATTTTGTTGTTGTAGAGAACTCGTAAACTTGGGAAGTCATCATAGTTGAGAGGTCGGAATGTAGATACTTTTTCGGGAAGTCCGAAACAAAGGTGTGCAAAAAGTAGTTTTTGGTTTGGCAGTTTTGCAATGACATCGATTACTTTTGAAATGTATAAACTAGAAAATTTATTTAAATATCTTAAGATGACATGGGGGTTCAACGAGAGAACTTAGATGAGTAAATAGAGAACTTTTCTCTATATATATACCTACATATTTTACTAGCTATAGGTACCTGCAGAGTCCCATTCTCAAAGATCTTTACTTGTAAACCTACTACTTAATCGACTGAACCAAAGAAATAAGAATAAAATTAAATAATTTCGGTGGCGTATACGTACTATTTTTAGTCAACTTAGATAGTTTTTAAGGGTGTTTTTTTTAGATGTTTGGTTTTTAAACTGGCAGCACCGTTTCTACAGATTGACTACTTTGACAGTTGACAGTTGAAAATTGATTTGTGGTTAGTAAGTTTTGCCATTTTACGATGAATAGATTAAACCTAGGAGAACGCGTGCAAATTCTGCAGACTTATTTTAAAAATCATGGTCCGGTTCGCTAAAGTTATCGTGCGCTACGTCCATTTTACGGTTGACATAATCGTCCATCTGAGTAAGTTGTTCGGAATCATTTTCACACCACGTACACTCTAGTGGATAAAACGCATCCCCAAAGACGACGTACAGTGTGAACAGAAGAAGTTATTGCCGTCGTGGCCTTGTGGAATCATCGGCCCATATTTCTTTAAGGACTATGCCGGCCAGAATATCACCGTCAATGGAGAGCGCTATGGGAAAATGATTTCTGACTTCTTCGCTTCTCAGTTGAATGACATTGACGTGACAGAGCTTAGGTTTCAACAAGACAACCGGAACCGGGAAACATTTGCTGAGCGCATAATTTCACGAAATGGACCTGTGAACTGGCCTCCATGATCCTGTGATCTTACACCTTTAGATTACTTTCTTTGGGGTATGTAAAGTCACTGGTCTATGCCGATAAAACAGAGACGTTGGACGATTTGGAAGTCAACACTCGCCGTATTATTGCTGATGTACGGCTCCAGTTTCTCGATAAAGTTGTCGAAAATTGGACTTTATTCGAATTAGACGTGGAGGGCATATGCCTGAAATAATTTTTAAGCAGTAATGAGACAAAAGTATCTATTAAAAAAAGCTAATATCATTGACATTGACATTAGGTTCAAATGTTTTATTTCATATTGAATTTGTAAACCTCTAAAAATCACTCTTACATGCTTTCGGGTTATAAATTAATTTCTTTAAATGTGGTAATGTGATGGATTGCTAGGTTGAAGGTTGGATATTCCAGTACAAGGCCTATCATAAAATATGAAAATACCTCTGAATGCGAATCACGGATACAATATTGGATTATTAACAGGCTTTATCTACCTAGGATCTACTGCGAATTCTAGCAGTAGCATAAGCAATAATTTCAAGCGGGGTATTATTCTTTGTCAGTGCTTTAGCTCGAAGAATTTTCGACAGCACTTCAGAGGAGCAACGCGGCAGATTTGAAGTGATCCGTTCAAATGAAACAATCCACCGTATTGTTGGTTGTAGGGAAGGCAATATTTAGAAAGAATTTTTGGATTTTTACTTCCCCTCTAGCACCTTTAAGAGAGGCTTTGTCATAAAATATGAACAATTAGCCGTATTAACTTGAAACTTTGTATGCCAATAGATAAGTCAAAACTATTACATATCTAATTAATCATTGTTCAAAATTCGTCCTATAAGGGTTGAAAAAAGGAGGTGCAAACTTTTCTATTTCGAACTTACTACGCTTAACTTGCCATTCTATGTAGGTCAACTCTAGAAATCCTTTTAATTGTTTGGCAATGCTTCACCGAGTATTTAGAGCTCACATTCATCTTTCTGGTCCATCCAGAGGGAAAACAAACAAACTTATATTTGATCCATTTAAGATTACCTACACTTTGAGTGTTTCATTGAAATCTATCCAGTAGGTTTCGGGCTTTTAGGAGACAAAGAAAATTCCTTCATTTTATTACAAGTATAGATATCGATTTAATGTGCACCCTCTGCATCGCCCTCTCTCTCCATGATTTTGCTACTTGTTTATACATAATACTACATTTCCTTTCCTTTGTTTCCCTCTTCCTATGGAATCCAAACAACTACCTACCCCAACTCTACACTGTTAGCATACCACATCTCAGAATGAAATTCTGAAATGAAACCTGTTTTGTATTCTACGTCTCTCCTCTTATGAAGATTATTAATATACCCCATGAGCATGACATACTGCATTACGCACCCCATCACCATCCGGTATCGGGCATACGATCATTTATACATCCCTACATATACAACTACTGACCATAGCACTCACCGCGAAAACAAATCAACCCTTTTCGAATGCGAGGTTGAGGTATATTTACGTTTGCTAGTGTGGTTTTGTTTGTCGTGTCGCACGATCGCAAAAGCATAAACATCCATTTGTAGCAAGGTATATGTGTATGTATATATTTTCACTTCAAAAAATTCTTTTTAGCTAAAAACTGTTCCTAAGGACGTAGCTATAAACGACATAGCGTATAGTAGACTCACAGTCTTAAGGAACATTTAAAAAAAGTTTCATCGAAATATGTCCAGTAGTTTTCGAGTTTTTAAGAGCCAAATAGAATTCCTACAGTTTTATTATATGTATAGATTCGGCCAAATGCGAACAAAATTACTTTCTCGATTGCAGTTGTGCTTAGTGCGGTAGTTTTATTTTGCGTTCTAAAAATAGAGTTCTCACTCGTGCGGCGCGCGGGCATAATCGGGCATGAATGACATGCTGATATGTATGACGAAGTTGAATTTAATATAGGCAATGGATATGCATAAACCAAACTATGTTATGTACACATGTACGTACATATAAGGAGTTTGTGATGCGTATGTAGGTATGCACAATCGTACATTCATATATGTATTTGATATCTTCAGCTATGGAATCGGTATCGGTATGAACGCGTAGTAAAAACAATCAAATCATACCTGTCCCAAATGTTCATTTATTTGGAATACAATATTATGTCCATTGACTTAGGACTTTGGAATATTGCATGCTGGCTCAATTTTGATGACAATCCAATAATCATATCAATAACAATATCACACTCAGTAACCGGCAACCGCTGGTGTTTGTGACACTAATTTGTTGAATATTTAAATATTTAATATTTGTGTCAATCTTTTGTCAATTCGAATTTAGTTACGTGTGTGGTGTTTTTTTAATGTTTCTGTTATTCTTTGTACATATGTACTTACCATAATCGCCTTATTTTTGATAGTCTGGTAGGTAAGTATGTTCTATTGTAATGTATGTATGGGTATCTTGCACGGCTTGTTGTTTTTTAGTCTGGAACCTAAGCCTTAACCGACCCTGACCTCCATATTTTAATCATACATATTGTAGAATGTAGATATATTAAAATCCTTGCTATGAATGAATGAAAAGACATTGAAAAATTTAAGTATGTGCCTTTTACTGCTTTTGAATTATTAAGAATTATTCGATCCCCGTACTGTCAGGTTGTATTATTTTCAAGCATTAAATTCTTTTGAAAAAAATAACACTCAAATCCGTTTAGTGCATGTTACATGTTACATAATGAGTAATGCTACATCATATTTCTGAACAATCCGGTTAAGGGACTATTCCAACATAGATCGAGAAAGGAACAGTCACTGTGCGATGGTTACTGGCAGTCGCAAGGGCAGGGCACCTCCAAGCGTCATTGCGTCATAATATCCACCTTTTCATCATACAATTGTATCACTTTGCAATGGTAATCCGACCTTATGTCACAATTTTATCTATCTTTCTTCCAATTCCATTGTCGACACGACAATTTAGTAAGCATATGGTACATAGCAGCAAGACAAGTAAACGCCCAACGCATCAAGCGTCCCGATTCTGCTACCTACCGAAAAAATATTATTTCACTCCATCCCTAAACCCCCTTTAGCTTACAAGAAGTAGGGGTAATATTTCAGTGGCTGATGAATTGCAAGAGGTGATGATAAGAATAATCCACTTAGAGGCTGAGTCGCAATCTCAGCGACTTGTCAATTAAAACACGAAATTGGCTCCACAGACTTACGGGTGGTCTTACCCAACATAATTATCATCATTCAAAGAACACCTGAAACATGAATATATTTCATCTCATATCGCCAAAGAACGAAAACAGCTTTCACCTCGCACATTAAACCCATTAATTAATGACACCAATTCTTAGCACTCACCTGAATACATAAAAAGGACGAACAGAATCAAGTAGCATTGCGCCATGTTGTGGTTTTTCTCTTTGGGGTTCAATTATCGTCGTAATCCCATTTCTAACTGAAGTTTCAACGAATCCGTTCAACATCTGCACATGGTGTTTGGTTTGGTCGTTTTTGTTTTATATTTTGCAAGACTTTTCCTTCTTCCAATAGCTCGTCTCTCTGCACTCCTTAATTCGGTAGGAATTTGCTTCGAATGTGAAATCTCTTTTTCAGATGATCCTTGGATTTCAGTCGTGACGATAACATAATTACAACACTGTGCTTTTCGCCACACTCACATGTAGGAGAAGAAAATCCTTGCGGCTACTTTGACTCCGGAGTGTGAGCGATCCTTCCCAAATCAGCTTAATTATTAACAATTACTTAGACAAGCCAGACCCTCATCCTATTAGAAGGTGTACTCGAGAATAAGGTCGGTGTGTACTGTTGATTACTTAATCCAATGAAGATGTTGCACGGGTAATTGCTGTCAATTGAGTAGCTTTCCTCCTGGGCTAGTTTTATGAGTGTGCGTGTATGTCGCTCTGAAAAAAAAAAAAAAAAAGGAAACGTATTTTACTTTCGAAAATGCACATGGCAGAGCAAGTAAATCTCAGAACTGTATAAATACATGCTGACAATCAATCATTTTTCCAAAGTGTTTTTTTTTTCGGGCTATAGGATAACACGCTTAAGCCATCAAGGATACAAACAGACAACAACGGATGAGAGACAGAAAAAAGTGATTACAAAAACTTGAATGAGGATTGCAGGAGCAGTAATTTCTCAACAAGGCGTAGTGTCTGTGCGCCCTGACAGTCCTATGCTGGGAGGAGTGTTTACGAGGAGAGAGTTATGAGTTCGGAAAGGACCATTCATTTGGATATAACATGGCTTTTAGGGGGTTTTATTTTTTGTTTATTATTTTTTTTTTGCTCACTGCATTTTGAGAAACATTTCGAACGTTCTGTGTTTACGCTCTTTGGAAGTGTTACTAAAAATTAATCTTTCTTTTCGTTTTTTGCCCACTGGATTTGTCGCTGCATGTGTGTACAGATGGGTAACTTGAATGAACTCCAGTAAATGCTTATATGAGAATTCGGCATGCTCTAAAGTAGAATGTAAAATAATCTCAGTTTTTTTAACAGGCTCGATGTAGCCTGCTATCGTTTAAAGCAATTATTTTTCAACAGTTTTCACCAGATAAGTTGTATTGAGTTACATCGCACCTTTTTACAGTGTGACTGTCTTTCAGGAATACAAACAAAAAACGTTTGCACTAAGTGAAGTACAGATAAAATGAAAAACGAATTCGAAAATAAATTGCTGGCCGATTTCAGCCTACTGCTTGTGTGATATGCACAAATGTTACACCTTTCCAACTTGAGTGAGGAATCACTTTCAGCATATATCCCTGCCAGGTGCACTGTTCAGTTGACAGACGAAGTTACGGTGCATTGCAATAAACCATTCACACAGATGTCAGCATGAGGCGCGTTGTGCATAGTGAAAATGTTTACTTTTGATATCTGTACTACCGTATATTTCCCAAGCGGAAACACATTCCTGAAAGCAATATGAGATTGCTTGGAAGTTGGAAAATGAATACGAAAGCATCTCCCAAACGCAATATGGAAATAGCGAGAAATCTGTCAAGGTTTCCGACTATATTTCACTGCTGTCATATATTACCATATTTATTTGGGTGTTACGAGTAATTTTTGTTTTTTACTTAATAAACTGTGGTAACGACTATGGCTTGCCGATATTCCAAAAGTGATTTAACAAACGATATAGATAGCAGTCGCAAATTGTTTTAGGCAGAAGTTAGCTGGAATCACAAAACTCTGAAAAAATAAACAAAACGCCTTAAAAATTCCCAAGAAACGTAGATCGAACCAACAACGCCCCAAAAAAACCTAAAAACCGCCATCAAAACAACCCAAAATCATGTCAAAAAATTTCATCGTTTAGTTTAGTTTATTCCATCAAACAAAGTTACAATACTCCAGTGATTACTTGATACAATAAATACAGTTACTATGAATGGAATTGATATTAAAATGGAAATTGATAGCGGTGCGTCCATTTCCGCGATTTCTGAGGAGGTTTATCGACAAAATTTTGGTCAACTCAAGTTATCCGAATCAAAGGTTTCATTAAAAACATACGATGGAGCTGTTATTAAACCAATTGGAGTATGCAAGGTAAATGTTCAATTCCGAAACGTGACAAAAGTAGTAGACATTTTTATAATTAAGAATGGGGGTCCACCGATATTAGGTAGGGGTTGGATGAAGGCATTCAACATAGGCTTTGAAAATATTAATTTTTTAAATCATGCACAACATCTAGATAGCGACCTAGTTAACATTTTAGAAAATTATAAAGATCTTTTCGATGAAAGTCTAGGAACTTTTAAATATGGCACGGTTTCTTTGAGACTTAAAGAAAATGCCACACCCAAGTTTTTTCGGCCAAGGAAATTGCCATTCGCAATTAAAGACAAGGTCGAAAATGAAATTGACAGACTTGTTAGCTTAGGTATTCTCGAGAACGTAAACTATAGTGAGTGGGGTACTCCGATTGTGCCGGTAATGAAAAAAGACGGCACTGTCAGGATATGCGGTGACTACAAGGTCACTCTGAACCCACAATTGGTTCCCTATCAGGCACGTAGCCAGGGGGGGGGCTTGAGGGGCTGAAGCCTCCCCGAAACGCTAAGCAAAAAATTAAAGTTAGTGAAATAGCTAATTTCTTCCGCAACCATTCAAATGCAAATATAGCTTTAAAATATGTCACTAAAAAACACGCACCAGAGAGCCGAAACACTCGACTTCTAAGCTTTTTTGAAACATTGAAAGGCATCACAGTATTATTTCCTTTGTTGAGCTCTTCAAATGCATCTCAATAAGTCTTGAAGAAATAACTAGCAGAACGTGGGCGATGTCTTCGAAAGCATCAACACTTTTGGCAGCGATCCAAAAAAGTGTTTTCCTAGTAAGCCTATTCACTAACTATTCACTAAGTTTAACTTAACGCTACCCTTATCAGTTTTCCTACAGCCCAAATCCTTAGATTTCGTTTCTGCTTTCGACCGCACAAAAGAAGTTCTGAATTCTCTTAAGAACATCAGAGAAAATGCCGAAGATTTTTTCAGAGAGGCTTTTCAATCCGAATCCCAACTTGCAGAGGACTTATTTGAATTTGAATTAAGAGCCCCAAGAACTTAATTGAAACAAACAACGCGTTCCAATCCAGAAACCTCTTCTATTGAAGCCTATTTTAGAGTGTCTATACTGATTCCTTGTATAGAATCGTTAATACAAAATCTTACGGACAGATTCATGGTCAACGAAGACGTTCTACCATCATGTCATGTCAAAAAAAAATCAAGACGTCTTCTGTTTTGAAAAAAGTAATTTTAGTATGTTTGTTTAGGTACATACAATTTAAAAACTAATAAAAATCAATGAATTGGAATATACAGGGTGTCCCAGTTAAGTAGTATAATCCTTTAAGGGAAGATTTTCATCATATTTCCCGTTTTATTTATTTTATGAAATTTTCATCCTTGAGAATTTTTTCAAAAATTATGTTTAGCAACTTTTTTTTACATAGGATCAATAGAATTTGTAGTAAACGCCGTTTTTTTGTCAGACAAAAATGGTCAAAAAGAGACTCGATATTTCTCTAAAATCAACTTTTTCTTTCATAGCACCCCAGAAGAAAAAATCCATTGGTGTTAGGTAAGTAGATCTGGGTGGCCAAGGATTGGGCCAAATCGACCAGTTCATCGTTCATTAAAAGTGTGGTTAAGGAATGGATTTACCCCGCTGCTACTGTCACAAGGTTGTTGAAAGAACATCGCTCTGCTCTGAAAAAGAAGAACATCGTCAAGGAGCTTCGGCAATCGTTCTCTAAGAAATTCAAGGGAATTAACTGCTTGTGGAAGAACGTGCGGGCCTACTAAAGTGTTTTCAAACATTTACGCTAAACCTCCTTTGAAATAAGCACACATTTTGAAGAAGTTGTTCAAAATAATTAAATTCTTACCTTTGAAATGATGTTGTGTGTATTAAATGGGGATTGGGGTCTGACCAATGGTGCAAATTGTGGAGGTTTGCAGCTTTATAACTTTGTTTATGAATTGCCCTTCGTCAGTCCAAAGAATGTTCTTGAGGACGTGTCCGTACCGGTGCTAAATGGAAAGGGTGTAACCTATTACTCTGGAGAGTTCTGTGAATCCTGGTTCTGGGACGTTCCAATTGCACAGCTAGTCCTCGGACCTGACTAAAGGCTTAACTTCCACAGCACGCAAAATCCTACCCTCAATTTCTGCCGCCGCTGCGTCTAAACGTCGTTTTATTTTATTTTTTTATTTCGCTGATACGCATCAGTACCGGGCTACATGGTGTACTTAAAAAGTTGCTTAACATAATTTTTAGAAAATTTCTCAAGGATAAAAATTTCATATAAAAAATAAAAATTTATTAAGTAAACATTTTGAGAAGCATTTTAAGTAAAAATATGTAACAACAAATTTTCAAAATGTTGAGTTTAAGGAGCTATAACTCTTTTGCAGCTGCACACATATACCTTATGACTTGTATGCGCTTCTAAATTGTATTTTCAAAATGCACAAAACAATTTTTGTATCTCTAATAGTTTAGAAGCTATAGCGTTTTAAGTGGTAACACCTCCAAATTAGAGGTCACATGCTTTGAAGGGCCATAACGGGAAATATGGTGAAAATATAACCCCCCTGCCATACAATTTTTTGTTCGGCGGAACTTCACGAATCTTCCCTTAAAGGATTATACTGCTTAACTGGGACACCCTGTATTTAGTTTTTTGTTTAAAGAATTCCTCGTAAGACTTGGAAGCAAGCCCCCCCCGAAACAAAATCCTGGCTACGGCCCTGTTCCCTATCAATATCCATTTCCCAGAATTGAGGAGCTTTTTGCAAAACTGCACGGGGGGCAAGAATTCTCTAAGATTGATTTAGCAATGGCTTATCAGCAACTCCTTCTAGATAAAGACGCGAGAAAATTGACTACCATTTCAACGACAAAAGGTTTATTTGAATTCACAAGATTGGTATACGGTGTTGCACCAGCACCTGCCATTTTTCAAGAAAAAATTGAATCTTTGTTAAGTGGAATAGATGGAGTTACCATTTTTATGGATGATCTGCTAACTACCGGGAAAAATAAAAAGGAGCATTTGAAAACCCTGTCATTGGTACTGACCAAGCTTCAGGAAGCCGGTTTAAAAGTGTCTCCACATAAATGTGAGTTTTTCAAAAAATCGGTCTGTTATCTTGGTCACGTAATAGATAAAAACGGATTACGTAAAGACCCCACCAAAGTAGACGCAATCATGAGACTGTCAGAACCGAAAAATATAACTGAACTGCAATCATTTCTAGGTGTCGTTAAATTTTACAGGCAGTTCATGCCAAATTTAGCGACAACAGCAGCGCCTCTTTATGATAACCTGTCTGATAAATTTGTGTGGGGAATACCTCAAAGGAATTCCTTTGAGGCAATAAAAAAAGCATGTCCGCAGATGTTTGTCTCGCACATTTTGACCCTTCTGAGCAAGTTAAATTGATAGTGGACGCAAGTCCAGTAGGATTAGGTGCTGCGTTAGTTCATCAGTATGCTGATGGTAAGGAGCTTCCAATTTCGTTTGCGTCTAAAAGGCTATCACAAACGGAAATGAAATACTCCCAGATTGAAAAGGAGGCTCTAGCAATTGTTTTTGGTGTAAACAAGTACCACCAGTATCTTTTTGGGAAGAGATTTGTTTTAGTGTCAGACAATAAACCCCTGATATCAATATTTGGTGAGAAAAAAGGAATTCCTGTTATGACCGCAAATAGGCTGCAGAGATATGCTCTTTTCTTATCCGGATACAATTATAAAATTCAATACGTGAAGTCGCAAAAGAATATAGCAGATTTCTTTTCTCGTGCAGTTGACAACATTGAGGAGTCAGAACTTAGCATTCCGGGAATGATTTCGAACGATGTTTTTATAAACTATGTTACAAATAGTCCGGTGTCTGTTACGTTCACTGACGTCCAACGTGAAACAGCAAAGGATGCAACTTTAATTAAAGTTTTAGACCTAGTTCACAACGGTTGGCCGCACAGATTAGCAGATTCAAGTTTAATTGATTTCTTTCGAAGAAAAAATGAGCTTTCGGCTTCAAAGGGTGTATTATTTTGGGGTTACAGGTTAATCAGTCCTGTAAGCATGCAAGAACAAGTTTTACAAGAGATGCATAAGTCTCATCTAGGAATTGTAAAAATGAAAAGCTTGGCTCGAGCATATTTTTGGTGGCCTGAAATAAACAAGCAATTAGAGTATTTAGTGAGGAGCTGTAATCAATGTTTGCCATATACAGCACATCCACCAAAAAATGAGCTAATTTCGTGGAATTGGCCAACCAAGCCATGGGAGACGCTTCATTTAGATTTTATGGGTCCAGTTTTTGATAAATATTTTTTAATATTGGTGGATTCTCATAGCAAGTGGATCGAATGTATTGATATGAATAAATCTATTAGTAGTAAAAGTACAATCGAGAAACTAAGAACTATTTTTTCGCGGTTTGGGCTTCCAAACCAAGTCGTGACCGATAACGGGACGCAATTCAAATCGGAAGAATTTGAACAATTTTTAAAAAATAATGGAATTGAACATTTAACTTCACCAGTTGGTCATCCAGCTTCGAACGGGCAGGCGGAAAATGGGGTTAAAATTGTAAAAGTAGCTTTGAAAAAAGCTTTGCATAATACTAATTCTACTCATAATTTAAACCAATTTTTGCAACGTTTTTTGCTTGATTATCGCAGTTCCATTCATAGTACAACTGGTGTAAGTCCGGCAAAATTAATGTTTAATAGAAATATTAAGACTCGCTTAGATTTGATTAATCCAATAAAGTCTAATCGAATTATAAATATAGAGCATGTTAAGCAAAATGTAAAAAAAAATCAGTTAAAACAAAAAAGTTTTTACAGTGGAAAGGGTAAAAGGAAATTAAACGTTGGCAATTTTGTAATGACTAAAGACTTTAGTAAGGCAGGTAGAGTTACCTGGATAAAGGGAAAAATTGTTAAATCTATTGGTAAACAATACTATGTTGTTAACGTACTATCAAAAAATGTTAATTGGAAGAGGCACATTAATCAAATCAGAAAAATAGAATCTAAAAATAACACTGTTCCAAGGGTTGTAAGTGATTTATCACATAAAGTCGATTTGATTACTAAAAATGTTAATCTTGAAAAAAATGATTCGTTCAACACAAATTTGGCAAAAGAAGAAACAGTTGAAGAAAGTCCGTCAGAAATGCCACAGGCAATAGTGCCAGATATATTACCTTTACCAGAACCAAAATATCGTATCTTAAGAAATAGAACAATAAAATATGTTTGAAATGTACCAGAGCAAAAAGAGGGGAGAGTTGTATTGTATAGGAGCTTAACAAAAGACATTAAGTATATAGTATGCCGTTGCTTTAACCTTCGCGTTCTATAGCTGTACGTTATGTGCACATATTATTCTAATATGTCAGTCAGTTGTCTATCGACCGTACAATGCAACAGATCTCTTTCTGCTCTACCAACACTATATTGTAGTTGTTATATATCGCTAGTTTTAAGAGTTAAATAAATGAAGTAAATCATCTCTCGACTTTCATTGTGGTTTAAATTCGAACATCACAGAAACAGAAACACATCACACTAATTCTAATGATAGGATATTATGACGTTTTAAAAATAATCTAATTGAGTGAGTGCTTTTTTTCTTAAAAAAAAAATAAAATGTTCTTTTTGAAAATTCTTTGTTGCAATTCGCGGCAAAGGGTGTTTTCGTTCGCGGAAAAAAGTTTGGAAAACGAAATTTCGTTATTTAAACTGTTTACAAACATTCAACTGATGGCTGAAATTCGTGAACTGCCGCTACCTAGAAAAGCGTTCATGTGAACTGACTGTCAAAACTTGCGAATATTCGTTCGTTCGTAGATAGTTGATCGCTCTCATGTGAATGGTCCTTTAGGTATTTCTGTATGGCGCCACTCATACAAACAAAAACAATCGAAATCTTATATCCCGAAGCCCACCGAATCGATTGAGCTCAAATTTACAGGTGAATTTAGGTATTGGCCCGGGATATTTCCTGTGAAAATTGGTCAAAATTAGACAAAGGGGCGTGGGACCTCCCATACAAAAAAACATCTTCTATGGAGTGAAATTCGATGACGTTAGATATAACTCGATAACCGCTGAGCCGATCTTCATGACTTGTATTTCTATACAGTCGGCAGTTTCCTGAAATAAGTCGACATTTCAATGAAAGTTACCCCCCAAGGCTCGAACCCTCGCTACGCCCCTGGTAGTACTGTCTGATGGTTTATTGCTCTCAATGCCGAGAGTCACTGACTTACGGATTTGGAGTTTCCCAGTTTGGAGTTAATCGGTTTAAGTGCTACTTGACTCTCCGTCTCCGCACAGAAGGTAATTTCCATTGCTGGTAGTTCCCTCGCTAAAGCAGTTTGGGCCGCTTTTTTAACCGCGTAGCTAAGCCTCTGCGTCGAAAACACTGCACTAATTTTCCAGTCGGTATGAATTTCTGATACTTAGTTCTTCTGAGAAGACTCCTGCTCTCGTTTCATTCCAGTCCTTCCTTTCCGGTAAACAAACTTTAAATATCTTGACAAAGTCATTCATTTGTTTCTTGTAGTCCGTGTGTGGCATATCCGCTCTGATCAAAGATGTAGCGAGTGGCCAACCGATTCGGGCTTCCAAATTTAGTTCTCTCTTAGACTGGGAGCCCCTTTGGCTAGCTTTGCTACGTTCTTAGTGTATAGCTCGATAGTCTGTATGTTCAGCAACGTTTCTAGGCCTGTTGTGATTTTAGTGAACTCGTTATGGTAAATGCTCCATTATTTTCTTTTATAGCTATAGTCATAAAATCATCACTTCAAATAGGGTTGTTCGGGGTTAGTGGTCGGTTGATGGTTGATGCTAACCAAATATTTTTGAATTGTATCGCATGAGCTCTATCGAATGGTTATTTTATTATTATTATTTTATTCTATTGTTTTATGCATATGTGGGTGGCACTGATGTGGTGGATACAGTCATTGCTTGTAATCCAAGCAGCGCGGGTTCGACTTCCGTTGGGGAACAGCAATATTCTGCCAACTACTACAAAGAGAAATGAATCAGGCAACTACTACATCAAAAAAAGGATACTTCTGCTTGGAAAGTATAATGGACCGGGATTGGTCTGAGTGCTCCGAGATTTATAATCAAATATTTTAACAACAAAAAAAAAAAATAAAATAAATCTGCCTTTATCTGACAAGCAAAAACGTACCGAAATTTACGCATTTACTCCATCGATGGGCAAAAATGACCGGAAACTCTTTGAATTTTCCACAAGTCTTTTAGCAAAATTACATTTTTTACTCAACTCATCAAATTATTTCATCCTTTAGGGCTTAGACAATATGCAATCTACTCTCCAACCTTTAGAGACGTTGCACATGGGCATAGCATAGGTACTACAAAAGAGCGGATCGATCAGCCCTATCGTCGTATCCGTTCGGAACGGAATTTTCTCCGATTTATACGAAATCGGAGAAATTCCATTCGAGGTATCCGTTCCAATTCACTTTCAGATGAATGTAGCGCACTTCGCTGCATTGCCATACCGCGTTATACCATTAACTTTTGATAGCTACACGGCAAATTTCTTCCGAAGTTCTCCGCCAACCAATTGCTGGGAAATATTATGCAATTATGGAAATGTTAAACTAACGCGTTTGTATAATTCATTTATTTTGTTCCGAAACGGATATCTTGAACGCAATTTGACTTCCGAAGAGATTTGACTTCATTTCGAAAGAAGGTATTAACTGCTTGGAAAAAAAAGAAACATAAAGCTGCTCTTCAATCTCAAAACCCCGATTTTAATTTTTTTACCTACTGAAACTTCATAGGCGGCGAGTCGATATTGAATTATTGAGCGAAAATGGGGAGTGAAATTTCAAGAGAATGTAACATTTAACATGTTTCGTTTTACGAGGGAGAAGAAATGTAATAACGTAGGGAGAAGAAAAAAGTGAGCTATACCTATACTATAAATATATATCCAATACAGTACATCCATATGGAATATAGCCACGCAATATGAATTTCAATTTCATTCAGGGAAGTTTCTTAGTTTCCATAAGAAGAGGGGATCAAATAGGACAAGGATTATGGAGAAGAAGGGACATTCTTCTTTTCTTACTGGTCTCTTTACTTTAACAACATGCAGAGGAGAAAGATAGAATGATAACAACGGTCTATCGATTTTTCGAGACTAAACTATTTTTTTATGTCTTCCATTCTTCATTGATTGCTTAATGATTATTGTGTATTGCGATCCGATACCTTTAAAGAAGTTTCACTTATATCACGTATTCGGACCTGCAAGCGCAGATTTTTTTTGTATTTTTTTTTACCAATAAGGAGTCCCCGGATTCCCCTAAAATAAACAAATTCTGAATCAGGATCAAACACTGAATCCATTTAGCTACGCCCGCATGTATGTTTGTCTGTCTGTGTGTTGAGAACACGATAACGTATGCAAACGAATCGACCTAGTCGAATGCAATTTTGTGAGAGGACCCTCGACCTCGGGACACAATCAAAGCAAAACGTTATACCTCTAGACAGTGCCGGCTTTAGGGATGGGCGACCGGGGCGGTCGCCCGGGGGCGCCGAAATGTACGCGCGTCAGCTTAACTTCACTGAATTTGAATACCTATCTCTATCGATTTAAAGAAAAACTAAACTAAACTAAATTCAGCGTATTAAATTATATGAACTTATATTGTAGGAGTGAGTATGAATTGAGTACTCAGCATTTATCTACCACGACCTGTCATTGTGTTGCTTGTCTTGTCGTATTCCTTTCTAACTTATGTGGGGCGAAAGAGAGGCGCACTGAGGTACCAAAGAGCCTATTTAGTCTATTTTAAAAAGCCTTTTATATGTTTAGAATAACGGGCAACACTTCCGGAGCGCTTGAGGTGTTTTATTTGGGGGAAAGTTCGAATAATTATTTTTCTGAAGTGAGCATTTTTCAATCCAGTAGCGTCATTAATCCTATAGATTCATAAATTATATTCATTGTTACATCGTCCATAAACATACGTCTGTGAGACCCCTTACCTTCAAAGTTATCTTATTTACTCTCTATAAAGATTTTTTTGCAAAAATAAACACATAGGTTAGTTTGATGAACATTTATTTTAAATAAAAAGAAGAAAAAAAAATTAAAATTCTTTCACCCGGCGAAATCTTGACACAATTCCCGCAATGGTCCCCGTGCGGGCAGATGTCGGGCGCCGATGAATTCATACCAGACACCAACTAGTTTTCGTTTGACGTTTCAATTAGCTGTGTAACTAGCTATGAAATGTTTGCGGCGACCAGACTTTTATTTTACGTGCTTGCGGTCTACAATGTCCCAAACAAGGGTAACTAGTTTGTTTGGACTCCACTGTCCATTGAAAATCAAATTGCAGAAAACCTAGACTTTGATGCCCAGTTTTACAGTCTTCACTGAAGAATAGTTAAAGTTTGAGTGGAGAAAACCAGATAAGTGTCACTTTTTTGGGTTTCACAGTGATTTCAAAATACTCACGTCAAATGGTACAAAAAACTTGGGAGCACTTACAAAAAATGTCTTCTACAGTATAATTTGATAATATGTATATTTGAATTTAAATATGGATTGTGATCCCCAAAGGACGCCTAACTTAAGTGAAAATAACGTAAAACTACACCACTAAACAATTCGCCATTATTCACAGTCACTTCCAAAATCGAAATCATAATTTTAATCCATATTTACAAATTGTTATATTTTTAGAATTAAATCAACAAACACAAAATAGATATATATTATTTTTTTTTTTAATTGCCACCTGTAAGAGTTACGAGAAGGTAAAACTTAAGTGTCCAATTTTGGGTCACTTTGCAACTGGGTATTGTTGAGAATTTATGATATTCTATAGCAATCCTGTTTTTATTTGTATTTAAAAATATTAAATATTTGTATCATTCCTATTTTGTCCTTCAACAAATAAACTTGTTTTCTAGATAAAAAAAACCTTTGCTTACGCTTCAGTTTCTTAGAGGTATGACAGTCTTATCAGAGAATTTGCTGACAAAAATGTTAGAGAAATAAGAACTTAGTTGTTTGGTATTTTTTTTTTATTTTTTTTTTTTTTTTCATTCAAATATGTTTCGTGACTAACTACACCTTTCTATTAATTTAATGATAAATATGATACACAATTGAAAATACGTTTTTTTAAATTTTAATGAAATATAAAAGGGCGCCAAATGCATGACTCGCCCGGGGCGCCTAGATCGTTAAGGCCGGCCCTGCCTCTAGACCTACACACATAATGGTGAATGTCTCTTTTTTTGTCTTGTGTTCAACTAAAATGGTTGATAATGCTTACACGTGAAAGATACAGAGTTCATAATTCAGTGTAACTAACCAATGTAGCTTTGTATAGTAGCGGATTAATTTAATTTTATTTTATTTATCCTTGAAAATTGGACGTAAATCAAAGCCCGCGTCTTACAATCACCTCTTATTTATACATTCTTACATGAGGAACATATACTTCCTCCATAGTTACATCACGCACCCTTAAATGCAACATAGTACAATTTAGTGGAGGATCGTGGCCATGAAATAATTTATTCCTAAGTGAATCATATTCATAACTCAACTCTGACTGGTATGTAAATGTAACAAAAGTTATTAAACCACACAGAGTTCGCAATGAAATAAATCCTTCAATTGTACATGACAATTGAATTGCAAAAGATTCATATGAAACGGGTTCCATATAAGCAATTCCAAATTCCAGAACAAGACTGAACTGTCAAAACAAACACAGAAAAAAAAAATCAGTCGCAAATTTCTCTCTCTCGCATTTCAACATTTTTATTTGGTTCACATATTTTTTGACAGATATAGGCTCTCGGTATTATTATCCTTGAACGTTTGCCTACACATTTTTACAAACAAAAATCTCTGACCAGCAGAACGCTGTAGAAGGAATAAGAAGAAATGATCTAGAAAAGAAAAATGGAAAATAGACCAAAGCCTGCACATCACCGCTGAAAGTCACATCCTTTCATTAATAGTCAACGATGCATGTGGCAGGACTTTATAAGCAGAAAAAAACTACTGTCATGAATTGGATGGAAAGAGATAAAACAGTCAGTCCTTTGCACAAAGCCAGACGTCACGGAGATAGACAAACGGGCTAGATGTGACCGATGATGGGATGTAGGTCTTAATCCTTTCTGCCAGAAATTTACATTTCCCTTTTTTGCACTGCAACTTTGCTATGGAAAGGGTATCGGATTTAGACAGCCATTATACCTTAATGGTTACTGAAGTTATCACTTGCTAAAGGTGGCATTTCACAATTCATTTCCTTGTGCAATTTGTGTGCATAAAGTGTGTTTTTTGTTTGTCCATGGATTTGTATGCGCCTGAGTCGAGTGGTTAAGAGGAAGGATTTATTGTCTTTCTTAAGAACTAACTGACTATGTGTGTGTTTAGTTTCACCCTTCCTATAGTGTTCTAAACCCTACGTTCGCATGAATCGGATTAGCAAGGTTTAGCTATTATCCTATCGTTTTTGATGTAGAGTTTTTCTGAAGATTGCTCCTTAAATGAGTTTGATGGTATTTTATTATGAATAGTTAAGGATATTATGAGTTGCATTCAGAAATAATGAGTTACAATTAACGATTTAAATAAATATGCTATAAAGCTAATATTTCAAACAGATGTATTAACAAGAATTTCTTAGAAGGATTAAGAATATTTACCAACATTTATAGTTCAGAAGAATAGTTTTTTCTAAAGACTTCATTGAGTCTTATTTCATAGAGAATACAAATTGACGTAAACTTGCAATAGAATAGCATCAACTGGTTTTTTGTTTGTAGGTTTCATATACTTCACGAGTATGTCTCGTAGCATAAGGATTTTAAGCGGGTTTACTTCGAAGACACTTTTTCACGATTATCTAGGTCCCTGAGCATAGCTTATCCTTAGGTAGAACCAGACTATTTTGTAACCAATTTTGTAGACTTAGGGCTAGTTTCAAGACTTGCTGATAAAGTCTCGGATAGACTATCTAGAACTCATCTGTCAGCTAATCCTTAACTTTAGATTTCAAAGGTTTCGGATATCTGAGAGATATATTCTCGGATAGAGTATCAGCCGGTTAAAGTGGCTGTTAAATCCTTTATCCGGAAATAAAGAAATTGTTTATTTGGAGTGACTGGAAAAAATATAGTTTCAAAACATTCTTTCGTTGACAAGCGTAGACAGCAGTCACAGGTGTCATAACATGGATTTGTTTGAATTTTTAGAAGACTAGCTAATTTGAAGAATATTACGATCAGATTAACCGGCCCCGTAGGAACAGAGTATTTCGCCCAAAGCGAAATTATTTTGAAACGCTCGACGATGCAGATTTTAGAATTCGATTCCGGCTTACCGAAACGGAAAAGGTTATTCTCCTAAACCTTCCTACCATGCAAGGGCGGTCAAATTGAAGTTGCGTCCTTTTCTAGACGTTGGTGGTGTGGTGGAAGCTTTAATTGTAATGATTGAACAGGGGTCTCATCGCGTAAGAGCACTACCGTCTGACGATATCGTTTCGGCGATAGTTTTGCTTCATGTAACCTTTGAAATCACTGTCGTCTCGACGACATCGTTTCGACGATCAAATATTTGCTTCGTGTATCTCAATAATTGACAGATCACTATCGTCAACACGATACCGTTTGCACGATAGCTAAAGAGGTATCTTCTTGAATTGATTTGTATATTTTGCAGACAATTTTAAGCTTTTTGCATGAATTGTAAGGTGAATAATTGACTAAAAATTGTTTGTATGCTTCAAAATATATAAAAACTCATCCAATGTAAATATTCAATTTTGTTTCTAATAAATGACAAAGAAAACGAAAATTGCAAACATACGAAGACGGAGAGACAATAACAAAATGTGGAAGAGGGACTGCTAGTATGTATCTATATAATGGTATGAAGACCTTTTTGTAGATGAAGATGGCGCATAGCATACCTTATGCACAAACCAACCCTCATTTGCAGAGAGAAAAATGACAGAATATCCAATATTTTTACCAATTTTCACTTTTATATAGCAAATAATTGCATACTTTTACCAGAATCAGCACCTGAAAGTTACCGCAAATTTATATAAAATAAACGATAGAGGACACCATGGTGGTAGAGTTAGCGTTTAGTGCTATCGTCGAGATGATGATCGTCTGAAAAGTTACGCGATGAGACCCCAGGATATGCTGTCGGCGGCTTTAGTCACTAGTAGGGTCACCCATGACCATGACAGACAGACTGTTTTGATGAACAGCGAACTAAGAACTACCCAAAAACTCTTTGTTAGAATGCTCAATAAGCCTGTAGAGCTTATTTACTTCCCCCTCTTCTCATTCAACAATTTGCTCATTTCAATCAAAGCTTTGTAAATTTTTGCAATAGAAAGCTTTTACTCGATCATTCATTTTTGAGTACATCAATATTTGTAGGTTAACTAACAATGCAATTCCTCATTTTTTTTTTAGTAAAACTGTTGCGCAAAAATGTTACCAATGAATAGGTACATTATGCAAATCCTGCAAAATATCAGTTTTCTCGATTCACTGTTAGAACAATGCGGACACAATTTTTCCATATGGATATACATATATATTGCTCTCATCAGACATGAGTTGAAAAATCTGCAGCACTTGACTTTTACAGCTCTGAAGTAGAAGTTATACCATACTCCACGAGAATATTGTATGTAGGTACTCCACATAGACTCATAAAAAACTACACATAAAAAAAATGAAAACCTTAAGATACAACTCACCAAGAGGCCTATGACTATGACTGTTCCTAGAACGAAAACTAACGGTGTGCTATCACAACCAAACATACTAAAAAAAAAAGGAAAAAGAACCAATCCGCAACACGTTCGCTATGCAGTTGTCGGCTAGTTAAGTTTGCTTGCCATTTCTCTTATACGTTTTTCGCTTTTATGGCCCAACAATTGACTTAACAAGATGTATCCCAGCAAAGTACGTGGTGGTTAGCAAAGTTCCTGATCAAAGGGCTTGAAAAAAGCCGGAATTCCTGTGAATGGTGTACACATAACGATAACAATACCCAGCTGAAGGGTCTTATCGCACAGTCAGGCAGGAGAAGATGTTCCATTTCAGCGGGCATTGTTTTCATCATCATAGAGAGCTCACCGAGAGAGAATAGTGTAATAGAAAAAGGCACGCACGCACACAGAAATGAAAGCAGGCATCACCAAAGGACTTGGTTTAAATTTTTTATTTGGTTCACCTTTTTTATGGAAGTTATCTTGTCTGGTGAGCGTGAGCGTATACCTATTCAGCTTTATTCTACTGCTGACTACTGATTCTCATTCTCAACAGTTTATAATCCTTGAACAATAGCACCCTATGGATGCACGAGACTGCGTGAGTATTATCGAAAAAAAAAAAACATCGCTCCCCTTCATATGCCGATGGTTGTTATCGTCTCAGCGGCTTTTTCTGATTTAACATGCCTAACGCAAACAGGAGTAACTCCAGATACCTACCATAACGTCACATTTGAGCCAAAAACACTAAAGTCCTTGAATCGTATTTTTTTTTATCTAGTTTAGAGTTATTTTCTGTTTTCTATTGAAGGCAAATGAAAGTGATGGCTTCCTTTCATGTATGTAGCTATGTCTGAATGTCTGATGACTGGGCTGTTAGCTTTCATGCATTTCTCGTTCGTTTCTTCATTATTTATGTGTCTGCTCCTGAATCCGTCTGTACAGTCGACTGAAAAGTTGAATTGTGTCAATTTTACGACAGTCAGAAGAGCCGTAATTCGTAAGAGTGTTCTTTGGTTTTTATTAAAAAACATAAAGATGCCTTTTTCGACTCAACGTTTGGGGGTATGCTTCGGCAGGAACTACATTCTGGTTTTGGATTTATGTGTATCGTAGGTGACTTGAATGTGATAAATCTAGAATAGGTACTTGTATTTGGTTTTAGTCTCTCAGATAACAGCGAAAGTCAAAATGTGACTGCAGTTTAATTTTTAATTTCGTATATCGTACTGGATTTGATGAACATTTAAGTCGTGTCATGAAACATGTAGCCGTTACGAATGTAGGGTAAATGGAAGGTATAAAAGAACGATAAGAGGTGTTATACTTTTTATTTTATTACCTACATTAACCTAACAGGCATATCAAATTGAAGGCTATAGACATTGTTAGGGTGGTTGTTTGTGATTCGAGTGGGAAAGTCAATTTTTCGGCTGGGAGCTTCAAAGTTTCCCAAGACTTGTGAAACATCTCTTCAACGGAATTCTAATAGTTATATTCACTAGCTGAACTCCCGAGATATTACCATGGGGTCCAGAACGATGCCTATAATATTTTAAATAGTTCATCCAGCTAGCCAGAGGTAAGGCCAACTTTTTAAGCAAGCAAATAATGAATGATGGCGTTTGAAGAAACTTTTTGCATCAAAACATTTTTTTTTTTTGATCGAGGAAAAAAGTCAAAAAATAGACTTTTACAAAAGTTCCAAATTTTCAATGGGTACTTAATGGCTTAATGAAAGTTTTGTATCAATCTGAGATCTTTCTCTTATAGGTACCTATGGTTCAAATACCATGGACGGGGTCGGTGGAGAAATTTAATTTGAAATGCTTTATGTGAGCATAGAGGATTTCAGCATCACTTAACACTTACTACTTAGCCTGATAAGCAGACATTAAACAAGATTATAATGATGGCATTACAGAATGAATTTTCGTAAAATGTTCGAAGATTTAAAGTTGAACTATACGTGCAGTAAAGCGACATCGCATCAGTCGTCTAAGATGACTTGACTACGCTTTATCCCGCAGATTTCGATTCTAACACGGAGGTCAACGAAATAGTGGATGACTCTGCCCATATGTGGCGCAAGTCTGCCCAATTAGAAGCACCTAGCAAAAGACCAGAGTGGCGTATTTGTTGAGGTCCAGGTCTACTCCGCTCGATTGTAGCCCAATATGATAAAAGTAAGTGCCTAATATTTTCCCAAACTAATTTGTGAACTGTTAGTTTCGTAAAAATATTAAAATTTTTTCATACTTATGAATATTGTTTATATAATTTTTCAAATTAGAAAAAAATTCATTAACGGCCATACTAAACCAAAAATTAAACCCGAACCCATAATATTCAGTCGTTAAAACAAAATATAAACTCAGTTTTTAATTTAACCTTGTCAGCGTTAAATCCGACTAAATTTAAACTGAACTCCGGACCCAGAGACCAGTTGAAATACCTACTTTAACTCGAGTCTCGAGTTAAAACTAAATTTCATAATATTGGCTAAATTTTTTATGTCGCATTTTTGACATTTCTTTGCTTGCAGAAGGCTGAAAATAAATAAATGATAACAGTATAAGAAGTAGCAAGAAGCTAAAAAAAAATATTTCATTTGTGAAATTGATCAAATGTTGATGTCCTCGTCGTTAGAAAACAAAATTAGCGAAGAGTTGATAAAAAAGCAGAATTATGGTGAATCAACGTCGTCCTCATCTAAACTCATGCTCTTTGAATTCATTACCATTTAATTAATTTAATTTCACTTTTTATCCGATTATTAATTCATTCATTCGACGTCGGGTCTTGGTCTTCTGCCTCATCGGTAATGGGCGAGAGTGTACGAATTTTCGTAATTTTCATCAATTTTAAATTAGGGACAAACAACATAAAACAAATGTCATTTTATGTGAAATTTGACGTTACATAAGTAGGTTATAAAACGGGTTGAAATCGGTTTAATCCTGCAGGCTTAATGCATATTTTAAGCTTTAAATTGTCGAGTTTAAAAAATGCTGATTAAATTTCTCGGTTGTAGAATTCACTTCAACTTGAGCACCTAGAGGGAATAATATGATCGTAACAGGGAGAAGTGATAATGGGTCTGTTATTATATTATATCAGTAGGACAACCTTTTTTAAATAAGGGAACAAAATTCGCGAATTTGAAGGCATCGCGAAAGACCCTCTCAAAAACTCAGCGATTAAAAATATCTGCTAAATCCTCCACTATGAAACATGCAACCTTTTTTACAACCAAGAGAGGAATACCCTCAACTCCAGATAATTATGTTGACATTTTTAAGGAACCAATTTTTATTTATAACTCAAGAGGAGTTATTCAGATGAGCTGCTAAGGATATGCTTCTTGAATAAGTCTATAAAAATTGTGTATGAATTAGAAACATCTCTACGCGAGTAAACTTTATTTATAATGAAGCTCACATTAGTTGGTTAGCGTTTTTGCAATTTATAACCTAGCTGCTACAGAAATCCTTAAGGCTTCACGGAAAACTCAAACATTCGAGAAATATATAAAATCAAAAATAAATTAATTCAATTCAATTGAGGATCAAATTCTGAATTGATTTAGCCAGAAAAGGGCTATATCGGTTGAGTAGTTCTGATACCTCCCATACAAAACTAGTATGACTCCCATGTGTAGTGTAGGTAGGTACGTACTGACTCACATGCCTACAATTTGCATGAATTGTATGCAGTGGAGGGTGGCCAGGCCGATGATAGTGACCGTTCCTGCTCACTTTTCTGTTTTCAAATATTATCATCCATGCCTACGATGATCATCCGTACTGTATTTCCCGGGGCAGTCCTGTATTTCAATCGACTGTCCCGATTTTTTTTAGAGATATTCGGGACGTACAAATGCCCCGTATTTAATTTTTAGGCCCGTACTTCCAATATAAATTTAAGATTCAAACATTTTATTAATTTAAAAAACATGCATTTCCATACTACTATAACTCAGTCCATCGCTGATACTATTAAACATGAAAGGCACAGTGAGACGCATTTTCAATGACGGTTCGCACACGACACAATAAATGTATTCAGCATGTCAATGACATGTTCCCGCAATAGTCCAAACAATACTTTTACGAAAGAAAAATTGGAAAAAAATTCCCGGAAAATTCGAAAATTCGAGAAAATCGGAAAGCGTTTTTATTTTTGTATAAGCTAGCGACTTGAATGTTGGATTGGCCATCACAAAAAAGTCATAAAAAATTTATTAAAATTTAGACATTTAAAAAATCGAGAAGTGACTGAAAGGCAGTTTTCAAGTTACGTTTCACCGGATGTTGCACAAATGTGTGCAACATGTTTTGTGCCTTTTGTGTTGTTTTTACGTCATGAAGGATTTAAGTTAATAGATTAAGTCGTTCCTTAAATAAATAATAATTTATGGAATAATCCAATACAAGAGTTTTATTTCTTCTCTGTTTGTTGTTATAATTTTCATATTTCATTTTGCCCCGGGTTTGGCTCCTAAAATTATGGTCACCGTATCCATGCCACACTTAAAAACAACGGCGCCAACTTCACATACCGTTTTTTTTATTTATAAACTTTGTTAAGATTAATTTAATATACGAGCTTCGCCATCTATTTTCCACTCAGTCATGGCTTCAATTGCGAAAACTCGTAATTAAATTTTATTAAGGACTTCTCCACAACATGCTCTCCTACTCCGACCATTTATGGCAACAACTCGTCGTCACATATTCATTAACCGCATAACATCAGCACTTTTCCACAAAGTTTTTCAATTAAATGATGCCCTAGATAACGCAACCAAAAAAAAAGAATATCTACACGTTAAGAACGAGCGTGCGAGAGGGATCTGAAAAATTTCATAGAAAAACAGCACTTGTATTTCAATTCAAACTTATATTCATTATATATCAAGATAATATCGCCACAACGTCAATACCATAACATCTCACTGTACATGTTAACAACTTTACCGACAGACAGCAACAACCCACCCTATGGATACTCATATCCATACCTATATAGCTTATTGCACAGCGTCTAACAACGAATTTTAGTGCTTCACTTGAACTTTCACGATAGCATGTATCCTACCTAAAAATCTCCTGCTACTCTCGTTTTTTCTGAAGTTATTTTAAAATCGGTAATTAAAAGCCCATTCGAGATTAGCATGTGAGTATCTACCTCACTGTAATTATCCACAGACTAGGTACATTCCAGCAATGGAATGGAATAGGTTGAAATGTGATGTAAGTGCATACGATGGCGACGAGACGGGGCGCAAATTGTATTCAACATTGCTTTAACCTGGGAAGCTAGTCAGCTGCACGCCCATATCGATATCGAGGCTGTCTTTAGCACCTTTCAGCTATTTCATCAAATCCCTATGGATATATTTTTTAAGTGGTCTTGTGCTGCACAGTGCAGACCAATCCCATAAGCACTATATACGCAATTCAATTTTTATCTATCTACTGTATCTAGGCGTATCTACACAAGTATAGCATTCCTCGAAATAGGATAAAAACTAGGAAATGGGAAATTAGTTGGTCGGAAGACACTCATTTTTCCCTCCTTTATAAGTGTAATTACAGTATTTGCCTTCGCTGTTGGGTGTTAGCGTCTGGCACCGCTTTAAAATTCATTGGGTAAATTGCCCCTAGTTGCACCCCAACGATGATTGCATAGAGCGAATGTGCGAGAGGTTGGTCCTGTTGTATAGTAAAAAACAAAGGGATACCGTTGTGAAATTGCATTGTTATAGAGTTGAATAAAGTACGAAGGAAGAAAAAAAAAAAGGCTGAAATGGAATAAGCGCACGCCTGCTAGCCAAAGCTCCTCGACTCAATTAAACTACATACATACGAGTAGGTATATGGTGCATCAGGAAAACTAATTTCGGAATGCATACATGGGTCATCATTTTTTTACACGCAAATTTTCGTATTTTTCTTTGTGTTGTTTCTTAGCAATTTTTAGCAATTTTTTGTTGTTGTTCCATCAACACCGGTTAGATCTGTAGCGACTATTTCTATAAACGCCCTTTGCTAAAGCTCACTCATACACTCCCATTTTTAATGGCCAACTTGAACGTCCAATATCTAAAAGTCATAAATTAGATTTGCGGTCGACCGACGTTACTCTGCACTGCAGCGAGTTGTTGGCATTTCACCGATAGATACTGCTGGAGTTGTAAGCACTGTATACATTCTGCAACGCAATACTAAGCTGCGCTGTAATTTAAGACTTACGATAAAGTAAGCCGATTTTAACCAGCACCATCTAACAGTATTTGAGTGGTCTGGTGGAAAATGTAATACCTTATTGATTTCAATTAAAAGCAAATCAGAGTGCAGGACAGGCAGGATATAGGAGTATCATGTGCGAGCGGCGCAGCGGCTGTTTCGTGGGATGTTTTCGCGATAAGGAGACTAACACCGAGTTGCTGCGGCAGCGATGGCAATAAATTTTCGAAGGCGAATAAGTCGATTTATTATTATGTTAGCAGCGAGACAACTAATGGGAAAACTTTCCCATTAGTATTTTTGGCCTAAACATGGGGCGAATAGCAATTAGGTGAGCGGTAATAATATGTTATGTTCGTATGAGCTGGTATGGGTCAGGGAACTTTTGGCACAAAATTAACAAGTAAAGTATCTCTATTTAAGAAGATTCATTACTTGATGTTATTGGCAAAGATGAGCATTCATTTTTGGCGATAATTTTAACGTGATACGGAATTAAGGACTTTTGCGCTTCCCTACTTCTTAGAACCTTTAATGTTGCAGGTTATTGTATCGATACATCATAACGTAATGTATTGTGATAGAAAATTCTTCAAAAAGTGTGAGGTAAGCGTAGTCTTTGTTATTTATGGTGAATAAGGAAAAAATGTTTTCTGCGAAACACATATCATTTCTGTCAATGGTCGATTTATCTTCCATTTTGGTTAATTAGAAAACGTCTATTATAAGAAATTCACTGGTCCAAATTAGATACGTTTTGCTAAATTAGAGATACTATTTGAATTAGAGCAGGAGGTTCATTTTCATTTCGTATTTTTCCCGTGACCTTTACCCCAACCGATAAATTGTGCATGTGCCTTCCTTATCTATTATTTACCTATAGAAAAATTTGCACTTTGTTAGTTAGATAGCAGGCGTCAGATAGCGAGTAACTAGTGCGCTTGCAAGTATTGTCACAAAAGCGGAAAAAATTGGCTTAGTGGTGAATGAGCGCAAAACAAAATACATACTGTCAACAAGAAGGGACACACAAAATCAAAGAATCGGACAGAATGTCACGATAGACAGCTATAACTTTGAGGTGGTTAGAGACTTTGCCTACATTGGCTCCGCTATAAACTCTAATAAAATGACACCACAGCAGAAATCAAATGAAGAGTTACACTTGCAGTTTATTTAGCCTAAGAAGGCAACTGGATTTGTTAAGATACACTAAGGAGACTATATAAGACCCTAATCGTCGAAGTCCTTATCAATGGCGCCAGAGGCATAGACGTTAACAATGGTGGATTATGATCTTCGTGATCTTCTTAACCCGCCAATGGTGACGCAAATTTGACTTTGATCAATGGTGACGCGCCGGTCTCACAGACCGGGTTTTTCAACTGAAGATTTTTCGAAACGTGTTACTAATAGTTCATATGTTTTTTTTTTATTTATGCTCTTTGACAATAAAACAAAGATATTTAATCAATTTAAGCTCTTTTATTTCAATATTACAATTCAAAAAACATTTTTAATTAGAGCATTAAAAATAACAATGTTTTTAGTAATACATTTTTAAAATTAAGAAAACAATAAAAAATCACATATTCATAAAGGAAAATAACGTTTTTTAGTCTTTCGACATATGGAACTTTTACAAAATGAACAAAATACACAATAAAACAATAAAAAAAAAAATAATCAAGGTAAAATAATACGAATAATAAAAAATTATTTTACTTACATAAACGGTGGCGCACGGTCTCACGGACCGGGTTAGTAAAAAAAATACACAACGTGTGCTCACTACGCAGTTTCAACGTCAACTGATGGTGGGGGACGTGCAATACGGCAGCTACTCGAAATTGCAACAAAAAACAATGAAGTTGAGGTGAAGAAAACCGAGAGAACGACAATAAACAAAAACACCTCGTAGCAACAACAACGCACAGAGGTTGGTCTTCTCCTCCGTTCTAATCACCAGTTGGCGGGCTTGTATTCGTCGCTCAATTAGCGCAAGTGGTAGTCACTTGGTCAATTGAGAAAATCGAGGTGCAAGTTCACTTCCTGACAGGGGAAAACAGAAATGTCTTCCTAAGTGGATATATACGGAGAATTGACTGTCAGAATTCAAAACTATTCAAACAATCACTTAAAAGGAGTCTGATGATGAATTAGTGGTGTAGTTCGAAATAGCTATCATTCCTACCAAAGTGACTGTGTCTACGAGTTGTTGTTAATGTAATTCTCTCAAACAATAATTCAGAGACGTAGAATAAAGTTATTCGCATTTTTTAACACACCCGGTCTCACAGACCAGTACGTCACCATTGGCGGGTTAAAACTCAAAATTGCGATGCCCAATATTGGAGGGCCAAAATACAGAAGAAGACTGCTTTTAACGCGAGTTTCAGCTTCGATAATACTCTATGGGTCCCCGATATGGGCCGGTGCAATGAAGACCAAATCATTCCGAAAGAAAACGGAGGCAACCTACCGTATCAGCGCTCGTAGAGTAACTAGCATCTTTAAAACGACGTCCTACGACGTCCTATTGACATGGTACCAATTGACCTCCTTGCAAGAGAAGCACAGGAAAAATACCTCGTCAGCAGAACAACGGCAGGAACATCAATGACAACAGGAGATAACACTTTACCACAAAGGGTGGAAAGTTTAGAAACTTGGCAGCAGAGATGGGATCACTCTGACGAGGGAAGATGGACGCATAGAATCATACCCAAAATCGACGATTGGATCAACAGAAAGCATGGAGAGTTAAATTTCTATTTGACACAGATGCTAACAGGTCATATGGATGTTTTAGGGCGTATTTGTACAGGTTTGGGCACGATGACAATCCTTCTTGCCCATGCTGTACAAGAGCTGTTGAAGACGCGGAGCGTGTAATGTTCCACTGCCCGCGATATGAAGAAGAACGGCAAATGCGGAGGGAGAAAATTGGCGTGGAACTGACACCAGAAAACGTAACCGGTCTGATGCCGCAAACAGAAGGAAGCAATCAGCAATACTGTTGCAACCACCATGAAGAAGCAACGCCAAAATGAGCAACAAGGTAATGTAATGCGGAGCATGCAAACCTGAATATGCCGAACACTTAATACTATGACCCCCTCGGGATGTAATGCTTGACGGCAGTCCCGCGAGGAATAAGGGCTGGAAGAGGTTGGGTTTTAATCAGTAAAAATCTAACATAACTTCTTATTACACAGCAGTATCTTATGCAAGATTTCCCCTCCGACTTACAAAAAAAAAAAAAAAAAAAAAACAAAAAAAAAACCAGTAAGACAATTATCTTCGACTATGCCGAAGCTCAGATACCCGGTACTATACTATTACAGTAGACGCTCGATATAGTGAACTAATAAAAACCAGGCCTGTTCACTATATCGAAATTGTTCACTATTTCGAGCGGGAGTTTTTAAATGTTCAAATAATCTAATTTGATATAAATAAACACATACAAACGTTTTGATTACAAAACACTAAAATAACAAAAAAAAAAAAAAAAAAAAACTGAGATGAAGATATTTTTTTTGAGGAACACAGAAATAAATATCATTTTTTTCTATAATTAAATTTTTAAAAAATAATTTGTCACCTTTATTAAGTGTCTTCTTCGCCATCGTCGAAGACTAATCGCCACCTGTAGGAGCTGACTGCATCAGTCAACTTCATTTCGACACTCTAAACATCCCGTCAGAGGCAATGACTGTTAAACTGTTTCGGTCACCATTCACCTTTGCTTTCCCTGAAGGAGAGACTCTAACCCTTTTTTTTGGTACCAAGCAGTATGGTGGTTTGCTTCAATCAAGCTCTTCTGGTCAACACCAGTCTTTGTCTCGTGGACAGGACAGATTGATTCAACCACCCATTTCTGCCATGTATCAGACTCTCTCTCCTCAGTGGTGGACTGTCAGAGGCAATAGACAGGGGGTAGACTGCTACCGTTACCCTCCGTCTATACCCGAAGACAAACCGCCACCAGGAGATGCTAAATTGAAACATGTTTAACCAACTGAGTTGACTGTTTCAGCCATCACGGTAAGATGTACGGAGATACCTTTCTTTAAAAGAAATTCGTAGGTAGCAATAGTGTTCCCACCTGTAATGTCCGTCACATAATTTTTCTGGCCACTTTCTGTGTCCTGTTTTTGGGACAGTCTAGGTGGCTAACCTAACCTTCATAAATAAAATATCAAAAAAGCACACAAATGAAATGCATTGCAAAACGGGAACATGTTTCTTTGACTTTTGCGAAAAAAAATCTGAGTTCACTATATCGCGATTTTCATAGTTCACTATTTAGAGTAGTCTGTGTAAAATTTTGGTGGTTCACTATATTGGATAGTTCACTATACAGAGGGTTCACTATACCGAGCGTCTACTGTATTGTAAAATAAAAAAATATTTTAGTATTAAAAAATTATATATTTGTATGGGAGGTATGGGTAGTTTTTATTCGATCAAGCTAATTTTTTGTCAAAAATTTTTAAATATTATTACAACAATATGTGCAAAGTTTAAACTTGCTATCTTTACTGTAGCTATTTAAATTTAATTTTTAACATAAAAAGCTAGATATATAAATCTGATATTTTTGTATGGGAGGTAGTAGTAGTTTTCATCCGATCTTGCTCATCTTCGAACTTAGCCTCAGTTTGGTGGATAAAAGCTTACGTACCAAATTTCAAGTCTATAGCTCTTAAATTACGGCCGTAATCGTGCGGACAGACAGACGGACAGACAGACGGACAGACAGACGGACATCGTTTGTCACACCTAAAACGCCTCCTTATGGGCGTTACAAATGGAATGACAAAGTGAATATACCCTCACCACAGTGTGGTACCGGGTATAAAAACCCACCACTAGCGTAATAAAGCAGATAGTAGCACAATACTAGAAAAATATTTTAAACTTTATTACCTTTTATTTATTTTTATTGGATAAGTTGTACAGATTTTTACATATACTTTAACTTTAGAACATTGTGATCCCAGTGGTTCAGTGTTTAATAGGCTTGACTAGGGACCACGGAAAAATTAGGTACCTACATCGTAAGGATTTTTAAACTCTCGCAAACGTCTTATAAATACCCGAGAATACAAATTTTCTGGAAAAGCTTATCAGCATTTCAGACTCAGCATAAAATTGCAGGTTCCTTTCTATATTACCCTATTACATCAACTACTTATTAATTTAATTTTAAACTTTAGAATACTCTTTTACTAAAAGTTTGTCATCAACAATTTTACTTTAGAAGCCAAACTTGGAATGAATATTCATAAAGATCTTTGTTTCAAAATATTTATGTAGATGGTAAATTTTCTTTACACATGTGTAAAATAATATTTGTAATAATCTGCGGAATCCATGAACAATTCGGGCAGGCCGCTTGTTCAAACTCATTATTATAAATGCGAAAGTAACTCTGTTTCTGTCGGTCTGTCTATTTGTTACCTTTTCACAACTAAGTCATTCGCAATGTAATTTGGTAAAGATGAGCTCTGGAGCCTGAATAAGGACATAGGTGACTTTTAAGGTACATTGAATACTTGGAAAGAGAATGGTGAAAGGTTTCATCAATGACATTTTCAAAACTTTTTTCTGCAAAATAAAATTTTAAATGTCCTTTCCTGACAAATATAAGAGCTAAGGATGTGTACCGTCTTTCCTTAAACACAATAAAATATATTAAATGCACTTTCAGCGAACTCCTAACCCTCTTCACATGTAACAAAAATAATTCCCTTCTGGAGTGATCGCAGTTATTTAGAAAGGAAGTCAATGTCATGGCATTACAGTTACATTACACTAACGTTTCTCACTATTCGCTTGTGGCACTGGTCCATTCTATTTATAACTATGCCTTTAAAACTTGTATACTTTTATCACAGTTTTGATTTCTAAACTTCAAATTCTATTCCCAATTGTGTCAGTTTCTCACAATATGGAATCGACACCATTGGATAATCCAGTTGACATGAACACTTATCCACCTATGCACATAACCAAATATACCCAAAACGAAAAACATAATCAAATGAAGCTTTATGGGACTTTCGAAAAAGCACTCTTCCACCTTCAGCCGTCACCGTTGATTTGTATTAAAATCTCATTTGCATTCACGCTATAAGCCAGATACGCGCAAAATGAGATTTTAATGTGTTCTTAATATCCAACTCGCAAATGTGCGGGATCCCAAAATTGGATATGACCTAACTCGTGTGCCAAAAACGAGGCTTAAAAAATCATATTAACTGGTACAGAGAAGGATTTTATTCTTCATCTCACGGCAACGCTGCATATACCGACTCACATTTTTTGATTAACATGTGTGTAAAAAGATTACTTTAATAACACCAATCCTGGTGTTCCGCGTTCAGATGTATAGAAGGGTAAATAAATGGATAACAATGAAGTTAGCTGCACACTCTGTGAGAAGCCTATTTGCATGCAATTACTCCAGATTGTTCCGCACAATGTACATGAAGTAGACAAACTTCCTTTATTCGCAGTCTGCTTTCATTTTCAATTATTGAAATATCAACAGAGTGGAAAGCAAAAGGACACAATTGCAGTCTACGAATGAATAGAGGTTGCAACTGGAGCTTTGTTTATGTCTATTATGACGGCTTAACTAAGCGCAGATACTTTTATGCCATAACTGCAGTATCCTGACAACAGAATGCAGAACGTGTGCAAACAAGAGGAAATGCTGTCAATTTGCCGGGAGCTAAAACTGTGTTGTAACGAACAATCATAGTCGTCTAAGTTTCATAAGGGATAAAGTGGCAGTGCACTATGCAGTTGTAAATGGGGTAGTGATATAGTCACCTGATCTGCATGATGTGGAAACTAGTATCTGAAAGGGGAATTCAAATAGACAGTCAAATGTAGCACACATTGAAAAAAAATAATAATAATGGTGTAGTGAGCCTGGATTATAATGTGACAGTAATATCAAGAATATTTGACAAACAGAATTGCCTTAGAAATCCAACACTACTCTAGGGATATGCTTAGCGCTTATAGGGGTAGTTGGAAATACGATCTCTTTGTATATTCTCACATTCCGGCATAAAGTACACAATTTGAAGTATTTGAAAGAAATGCATTCGTTTATTATATTCTTTTTGAGCTGAAGAGGGTTCTCTCTCTCGGAAAGTGAAGCACTGAGGTCTCAGGCCCATTGTGCATACCACTGCGATTTGGGGAGTGATTAATTTACTGGCTACTCATGCAAACAATTTGCTGCCACTTATAAAGTTAAGAATGTTAGCGGCTATGATGTTACCTAGATCACTGCAATCGTTGAGAAAATAGTTAATTTTATACTTTTCTGAAATTGGCTGGGGCAAATACAACTGCAAGGAAAGTGAGGATGGACTCATCCCCCTCTGATATATATTTGGTTGATTACCAATCGCGATCTTAATATTCTCTAATATACTCGATTTTCTTCTGCATTACTAGGCATGACCTTTGTAATGCAGTTGCATTGCTTATATGTACAAAAAATAAGGAAAAAGAACGCGTGATTGAAGGACTTGTATACTGATAAACAGCAACAAATTTACATCTGAAAATACCCTAGTCTCTTCTACATTGCCATGCATGCCCTTTGTCATGCAGTTGCACTATACCTTTGCATAATAAGTTTGGTATGGTCTCTGTCTTTATAGTTTGCCTTTAAAGTTATTTTTTTACTGAATAAAGATAGACCTATTGTTAACAAGTAGTCAAAGTGTTTCGTGTACTACAAACTGAGATATACCACACCCTCTTCACCTCTACAGCTTCTACAGAAGTTATTGTATAGCAGACCAAGCATTTGTGCATGTCTGCCTAATATGCAGTGCCCGGAGATAACGTTAATGACATTCGAGATACTAGATCAGTTGCGTAGCGTGGCTTGCGGCTTCTTGTGACAGACCCAATTTATGCCGCTCCTATAGTAATATTTTCACAGACTAAAGAAAAAAAACCTTTGTCAAATTAATTTAAAGAGCTATCTCGCGCGTGCTAGCGCTTGTTGCTATATAACCGCCGCCGAAGAGTTGGAAAATTGCCGCTCATATCTCAACGAGATAGATGCAGAGTAAAACCTCACCCTCTCCTGGGTTCCTGCGACTTAAAAGATAAAGTACAGTGGCTTAGAGTGGGGGGGAAGGGGGGCACAGGCCCCGAGCGGCACTTTGCTAGGGGCGGCAATTTGGAGCGGTTACATTTTTTTTTTTAAACTATAAAATTTACAAAACGGATTCTTTTTTCAGACCTACGAATTTATTTACAAAGTGAGTAATCAGACATTCCTTGTGTTGCTTAAAAACAAAATCCAATGAACGCTGCTCCCTAGCATGTAAATATATTTTATCGGAAATGATAACCCTGTACATACAAAGTATGTATAACACAGCTCTAATCACTTTTTGAACTTGGTTTGTTTACATTCTGCTGCTGTTGAGCCAAATTCGGTCACTTTCTTTGGTACTTTAGAACACATATATTCATTTTTTTCCGTGTCCACACACCGTTGGGAAATTCTGCTTTACAGTGCAAAACTGCAAAACGGTGTATCATATAATTCGTTTGCTATAAATGCAGGAGTGCCCCAAGGATCTATTCTATCTCCAACTCTATTTCTTCTCCACATCAACGATTTGCTTGGATCGAAAAATAATAATGTCTACAGCTTTGCTGATGACAGCACTCTTATATCCTCCATCTCGAATAGTGGGCCTGTGAATGCGGCTACATCACACAGTCAGAGATGTGAACAAATTAGTTCTCTAAATGATGATCTGGACAAAATCTTGAAGTGGGGAAAAGACAACTTGGTTGTATTTAATGCAAACAAGACACAGCTCACAACATTTTCTAGGAAAAATGCATCAACAGTTCCTCAGATCCAAATGGATGACCACCCAATCAATCCCAAAGAATCAATGCACCTTCTAGAGGTCACGGTCAATTCAGGAATCACATGGCAGGACCACATAGCCTATACCGCAAGATCGGCGTCCGCTAAGTTGAGCTACCTATTTAGAGCAAAGAGGTACTTTAGCCCCAAGCAACTTCTCCTTCTCTACAAAGCACAGGTTAGACCAGGCCTGGAATATTGTTCCCATATATGGAGCTCGACCGCAAAACATTCACTTAACCTACTTGACAGCATACAGAGACGAGCATTTCGACTTATTGGAGACCCTACACTCACATCAAATCTTCAACCGTTGGTGCACAGAAGATAATTCGCTGACCTATGCTTGTTCTATAGGTACTTCCATGGTAGATGTTCCGAGGAACTCAAAGACATTATCCCTCGAAATGCAACTTTTGGGCGCCCCACAAGACAGGCTGCTAATGCTCATGACCATACAGTACACTTGACAACCGCGAGGACATCAACTTTCCAAAACTCTTTTTGTTACAGGACAACCAAACTTTGGAACTCGCTTCCTGGGGATATATTTCCAGAAGTATACAATTTGCAGCAAATTAAGTGCAGAACTAACATATATCTGCAAGCATCTCGGGCGCTGTTGAAGCGTTGTAGGTTCGCCTTTCCCGGGATAAGTATTACAAAAAAAAAAAAATAAAAAATGGGTATGTAATGTACCAAAATAAAAAATAGTAGCAATAGTAGTGGACAATGGATCATTATCAAAATACGATGCGTTATTAGATTGGGCTGGTTACGCTGGATGAGTGGTTGTTGCATTGATCACGCTTTAGTAACCTTAGTTCTTGGGATTATAGTTAGCTATGAACTGCAGCATTGCTAGTGGGGCGGATTCTGGTACATGATTTGGGAGGCTTTGACTGAAGAGCCATGTCCTTGCCTTCGGTATGTGAAGAATTAGAGTTGGATCCAATGACTTTAGCAAAGCTGCTGACCATGTTTCAAAAATTCTTCCGACGTACGAATTGATAAAAACTACTGTTTTCTGCTTGTCACAAACTTAACAGATCTATTTATTGTTAAAGCACTTTAGCTGTCACCATTAGGGTCCGAAGTGCCGGTCATTTCACGCCTACTTCTTGAAAGCCTTAAGTTTAAAAATTCATTTTGAAGCTACCCATCTTGGGATACGAAGGGTGACCTGTTTCGTTCTTTGAAATCTTCAAATCATTTTCAAAACTCAAAGTATCTATATACCCAAATCCTATATTACCATCTTCACCCACTCGGCTACCTCTGAGTCTGATGGTTTTTGAAAGATATTTTCAAATAGAGATTTGTACGTGCTGCAATTTCGCATGTAATTGGTTTCTCGCAGTTGGAAAACTACCCTGCACAGTTTGCAAAATTTTACATTAAATATTAACTTATGCTAACAAATGCGGACCCTTTTCTAAATATGTGCAGATGACTTATTTTAATATCTAGCTCAGGTTCTAAACTGTATCGCAATTCATTGATAAAGCTACTTAAACTTCACTTCACGTTATTTTTCTATTTCTACGAAAATAGTTCCGTCATAATAACTGTTCGAATATGCGATCACGTTCAACCGGTTATGAATATTTAAACATCCGATCTTAATCCAGTATTCATAGTCCCACTAAATGTATTCCATTCCATTCTTATTTGTGCTAAAATTGCCCATTTCCGCCTGCAGGGAGGATATTGGTTTCTCGAAAATATTCGATTCAACAATCACCCTCATACATTCTTAGTTTCAGTTTAAATCTGACATCGTTTTAAGCTAACATCCTATAGCGACAATTGCGACGACATAGTCTTTTACTTTGCCCCCGCAGGCAAATCAAATATGCCGTACGTGCATATATGTGAAGCCATAGACAGTAAACACACACACAAACAACTTTTGGATGGTTACCTTATGATTGTCACGTTGAGCACAGTAATGACATCGTGAGCTTCTAGGTTTTATTTTGTTTTTTTTTTTTGCTGCCTTTTATTTCATATTTTGCAAGGATATCAAATTATAAGGGAAAATAACAGGGTGAAAATAAAAAAAATATATATAAAGTAAAAATTTCGAAGAGACAAAAGCTGAACGTTTTCCTGTTTTCCAAAATACTTCACGTCCTGAATGTGAGAGCATGTGGGGGTGTTTGTACTTTTCATGGTACACAGTGCTGTCAATTTACATTGGACCTTTGCTTATTTCAGTTTTATTTTTATTTTTTATTGTTTTTATTTTTTATGCTTTGCTACAGTTTCTTTTATTTTTGTTATGTTGTGCTAGGTAGGTAGGTACCTATCTCCTTTTTAAATATCCTTTTTAAGGAAAAAAAAAATATAACTTATCACCCACTGGAATGCATGGCATATACGAGCGATGTTTTTATTTATTTATTATTTGTCACATGACATGTACCTATAGCTTGCGAGAACTGATATACCTACAGTTTTTGTACCGTTGTGGGTTGGGCCCGCTTAATTGTTCTCTCAATTATTGTGTTTCATTGGATTAAGTTTTTTTTGTTTTGTTGCCTGCAGGTGTAGGAATACAGCTTTCTTTTAATTGTGTTTGAACATCAATGGAAAGGTACCCCAATTGTATTTGGTAAATAGAATTTTCGTTATAGTCTCTGTTTTTGACATTTTCCATTAAAGCCATGGACATGGACAGACACAGCACACAGGGGCAGGAATATAAAGCTTAGGGAATATGTTGGTTGTTGGTGTTACCCTTAGAGAGACGGATAAATGCTCGATATTTTCTTAGTCTTAACCTCTCCGGTTGGACAAAAACAAACATGACAGCAGAAACGTCGATAAAAGGGTAGATATGGCTATGGAGCATGGGATTTGATGGTCAACATATTATTCTGCATTTTAAGTTTGTGGTGAAATATAATTTTACATAATTCTGACCGTACGTGACCCTTAAATATATTTTCAAAATAAATATAAACAGTAGATCGCAGATTAAAGCTTAAATAAGGTTGAATGGAAGGCTTATCAATAATAATTGGGCCTAAAAAATTGAGCCCCTCTCTGCTGAGGGTTCAGTGAACTAAAAAGAACACATTAAGCAGTCCTGTTATGTATATTTGCAAGTTTTATATGCACTAGAGTGGTTGGGTATTTTATTAATAAGGTACCTCTATATAGATACAGTGATGTTTGCATTTAATCAAAAGCTGGGGTACACTGGGACATACGACTATAGGTATACGTAACGTAGGAAAATAGTTAGTAAACAAAATATGTGTATAGTATCTAATTAGAAATTTACTTACAACCGTTAATTTCTGTGTAGCTGGGATTGAGATCTAATTCTACTCATGACTTCAGTGTGAGCTGATATCAGTCCACGATTCTGACGTGCGCAGAGTTATACCGCGATTTGCGGTTCCAGATTGAGCTGAGGCTGGTGTCTTCGTCTAGGAATAATTTCTGTATCATTAGCTGATAAGTCTGTGTCGCTGAACTATTTTCGCTTGAACGCAGATCTTCGTCGGTGCATGGTTCTTTCGTGAGGTGGTATTTACATCTATGATATGGGAGTTGTTCAAAAAACAGTTTTTAGGTTTCCCGATCTAAACAGTATCCCGAAAATCTTAAAAGCGGCGAGACCACTAATAGTCTCGTGTAAGCATAGTGATTCAGAAATTAGATTTAGCTTTAGGCTATCACAAAATGGACTATTTTGAATTCTAACAAAACGACCACACCTTTTTGGCAGCTTTCACTTTTTTTTTATTTTTTAAGGGAGATTGGAAGTGTGGCATTCGTCAAAATTCGTTTGTTTAATGTTTGTTCGTAATTTGTGTACCCTCTACTCCGCAGGAAAGCATATTTGCCATGTCTGTCTTTCTGCCTGCTTGTCTGTCTATCCGGGTGTTGAAAAGACTATAGCTAGGGTCCAAATGAATGCCACATGACAATGGTAAGCAGGGCTGTGACTTTGAAACACTATTGGCATTTTTGAGGGCTCCTGGTGATCTAGAGAGGGAATCAAGTTTCGATGAGTGCAACGTTGTCACAAGTGAGCTGATTTATACGGTAGCAAATGGTCAGGCCTTAAAACTATGTAGTTGTAGGCTGTTTAAATTGTTCCTCGTGTTCGGAGGGAATTTTGACATGTGAGTTAAAAACTCAAATACAAAAGCGAAAAGTTATCCTTTCTTGATTTTGAAGATATGTCTGTATTCGCTAGACAACTGCTGGCTCTGCATCTTAGTCTTAAAAAATGTAGAAAACCATAATGTTAGCTGGTAATAAAGCAAGGTGCAGATTGAATGCGGGAGCTACACAATTTGAAGGCCCATTTATTATTAGATAATTCTATAATTCAACGGTTTCTAATCTGCACCATTAAAAATAAAAAATAAAATCCAAGCCCAATTTTGCCATCTATTTTTTATTTTTATTTTTTGTTATTTAAGCGAAGTGCTGAGGGCGATAATTTCCCAAGCCATCTTTTTAAATGAACCAGTGCACAAAATTATCTTATGTAATTCCAGAGCTGTTCAATGTTCAGCTCTGATATTTTTAGATATTTTGTATGTCCACACTAGACATTAATGACTTAACTTGAGTCTTGACTGAAATTATGTCTCGTGGATATTGGTTGTATGCAAGCGTGGTAGTTGCACTGAGCATCAAACCCCCAATCAATTTTGATCATGTTGCGTTCGACGTAAGGCACTGATTGGTAAATTCAAGGTGGCCACCATATAATCGGAACAGAAATTCGATATCCCAGATGCCGTTGCAACTGAAAAAAATATATATAGTTGGCGCAACAGGTTCATAGAGCACCGTAGGCCTAACTTCTTACAATCTTTTACCAAATGGCAAAAAGCTACAATGGTGCGCCTTATCGAAATGTCCGAATTGCTTTTTCAGGACTATTTATATTCTTTGTTTTTTGATAAGCGTTCGCTAGAGGTAGGGTATATAGTGAGAAAAGCTTTGAGTTGATCTTTATCTTTATGTTTTCCGAGCGCTGAACCTAAGATCCCCGCCAGTAATATACCTATATCCTATACTAATCACTAAGCAACATTTTACAATAGGTATTTCAAGATAGATTCTACCACAAAACTTGCGAAGTTGGATGTGTGTGTGATGTATCTTCTGCAGCCAAGAAAATACTATTCGCATTTCGTTCGCTTCGAGTTCAGATGAGATCTGTATTCGCTGACGAATTCATCTGGGGCGAATATAATTAGCAGAATACCCAGCAACTTGCCAGGACTTACCATGAAGAAGCAAATAATGCAAAAAATATTACTTAACTCTCATTCTGCAAATTTAAAGATCTATACGACCGACGACGGGTTAAAATAAAATAAAATTCATAACGACGAATACATTACCAAGATTTGGTCGAAAGAATTTCAAAATGTTCGCTCCAGGGTCAGCAACATCTTGGCTTATAAATTAGTTAATGATCACATTTGTATACAATCCATCTTCTTGTGTACACAATTTAGCCGACTATTATATGAAATTGTATATCCCTTCCATTCGTTTCAAAGCTAAGACGCATACAAATAGTTACAAGAAATGAGCCACTTTATTTGAAGTTTATTTAATTCAAGAGTGTGCCGGAATTTTTTGAAAAATTTTTTACCACAAAATCTCCTCCTTTCAAATTTAAAGACCTCCATTTATATGCATAATACTCTTAATCGATAAAAAAAAGTCCTTTAAATTTAAATTCGCAATAGGAATCCGAAATTGTTGCCGTTTTCTTTATTTTTGTTTTTGTATATTTTTATTTAAATCTCCGCGCATTCCTGAATACATAAAAGAGATTCCCCATTGTAAAGGTGAAGGACGACAAACCTGACAACAAACAAGAAAGTGGAAAGAGAAAAACCTGTCAAAATGTCACGAATAAAAGATTTTATATGTTTTCTGTCCTCTCTGGAGCACGCAGGATGACAAGTGTGGCAATCTGGTTGCGAAATTAATATGACTGTCAAGGTATTACAATTTACATTGAAGCTAACCAACCTGTAATCTGATATATTGCGGACGGAATATTGATTATTTATTCTGACAGTTATGAATTTAAAATTCAAAAATCAATTCATCAAAGTAAATGAATTGGACAGGGTAAGACAAGAGCTGGACCCGACTGCTAAGCAATTCAAACCCAATTCCAACTGTAATAGTCGAATGGAGACTGATCCACAACGATTTCAGTTCCAGGAATGACAAGCAATTATCCTTTGAGTGGATTTCCGTCAAGATATCTGAATGTATAATCCTATCCATGTTTTACTTTGTGGGTGTCCATCAAATAATGTCATTTCAACACAAACTGAGGTAGGGTCACCAAGGCGTATGAGCAACATCAATTAGGCATGCACTCGTAGTAAGCTCAACAAATATAGAGGGTACGAGGTGCTGTGGGTAGTGGCGATGATAGATAGCGTTTATTATCTATATCTACTTGTACCGGGGTGCGTTGGCAATGTACCCTTTGCCTAGAAGTCAGATACATGCGTTTTGAAGTGACACATCGCATAGCAGACAACTTTCTCATAATTGATGGGTGTGGTTGAATATTTGTAAGTGTCACACGCAGCCTATTATCAAGTTAACCGCAATTTCGTGCAAATGGTTGCTATTTTAAGTTGAATGGAGAGCTGACGTTTTAATGAGGTGTCTAGTGGTAGTCGGTTTTCCAAAATTTAAGTTCATTTACCTTAACCTTTCTGCGGCGAATTAAAATTTCAGTAGGTATGCTTTAAGGTGTGTTGTATGTCTTTATATATGAACACCTGGACAAAAGGTAATTTTGTAATTGCCTATGCCATGGTTACATTACATTACGTCTATCCTGTCTTCGGCAGAATAACACAAATTTACTACAAATTTAGAAGCTCTTTGTGTCTGCTGCCTTGTGTTAGTCATAGAAACGTCATAGAAAGTCAATTTAGCTACTTATATTTAAGACGGAGGTCGAATGCTCGAATACATTAGAAAATGGTTTCTCTGCCAGGAAAGACCCCTTAGCAGCTGAGCAACTTAGTTTTTTTTTTTCTTAATTTAATAAAATAGGCAATAATATCTACTTTTATATTATTTAAAGACGTATACGAGATGACCTTAGCATAGCCTTAAAGTACCATATTTGTAACAGGCCTTATGTTTTGCCAAAAAACATTTTTGAATTGTGTAACTATATGCTAGTGAGATTGTCGCAATTCGTACTGATGAGGCAACCCTGTCTAGGGCCAGGTTCAGACGACAACGCAGTAAAAATTTAAAGAAAATCTTGGTGAAAAGCAGATGGCAAATCGCCTGAATTTTGACTGCAAAACGTTGGCGATAGGAGTTGGCCACTTCGACAAAGATGCGTTCGAAGAAATGATGAATACTGATTATACATTCAGCAGGGAAGAAGCGGAGACCTTGGCCCCACAACTAATGCAGGAAATCACCACAGCGTGCGATGCAGCAATGCCTAGAAGATCAACTAGTAAAAGGGGTGGACCTTGTTACTGGTGGAACGACGAAATCAGAACGCTTAGAGCAACATGCCTTAAGGCCCGACGCAGATCACAGCGATCCAGGGGAAGGCCAGAATTCCAAGAACGATTAGCCACCTTCAGGCTAGCAAGACGGGATCTCGAAAAAGCCATTAAGGACAGCAAGGCGAGATGTTTTAAGGAACTCTGCGACGGAGCAGACCTAGACCCCTGGGGGATGGCTTATAGGATTGTGATAAAAAAGCTGAAGGGCAGTAAGTCCCAACAAATATCCTGCCGACAATGCTGAGAAAAATAGTAGAGCACCTATTCCCACATAGGCCGTCTACTTCGATGATCACCATAAGGGAGATTAGCCAAGAACGCATCCCCGCAATCACCACGAAGGAACTAAACGTTGCATGCAGGAATATACCTTAGGCCACAACAAAGCGCCCGGACCCGATGGCATCCCTAATATGGTGCTCAAAGCAGCTGTTCGAAAAAGACCAGACCTTTTTATTGCAACGATGCAAAAGTGCCTTGAGGAGGGGGTTTTTCCTAAGCCATGGAAACTTCAACATCTGGTGTTGTTACCAAAAGGAAAGAAGCCACCAGAAGAACCATCTTCGTATCGACCAATATGTTTGCTGGATAAAACGGGAAAAATCTTAGAACGTGTCATATACGGCAGACTGCTCGAGGTGGCCGAAGATAAAGGAGCTTTGTCAGACTATCAGTATGGATTTAGAAAATCGCGTTCTACCGTCCATGCCATAAAGGCGGTAATAGACACAGCAGCTGAAGCAATACTAGGAAAAAGATGGAGAGGGGGGACAAAGAAATACTGCGCGGTTGTGACGCTGGACGTTAAAAATGCCTTTAACTCGGCGAACTGGTCATGCATTAGGAGGTCGCTGGCCAGAATGGAAGCGCCGGTGTACTTGCGGACCATAGTTGCAAATTACTTTACCGATAGAAAGTTAAGGTATCAGACTGACAATGGGGTTAAGTACTACAACGTTACCGCGGGAGCACCACAAGGCTCTGTTCTAGGACCTCTCTTGTGGAATATAATGTATGACGGAGTCCTGCGACTAACGCTGCCTCAAGGAGTTAAGGTGATCGGTTTCGCTGACGATACCGCCGTGGTAACGGTGGCCAAACACATTCACGAGATAGAATCCGCTACGGATGAAGCAGTTGCCAAAATAAAAAAATGTCTGGAGTCCGCTGGCTTAGAACTAGCTGACCACAAGACCGAGGCTGTCTTGATAACCAGCCGAAAGTCTGTGGAGTTTGCAAATTTCCGGGTTGGGAATCAAACCATTAGGTCTAAGGAGTCTCTAATGTACCTGGGAGTAATGCTCGACAATAGGCTAAACTTTAAAACGCACATCCAGTACGCCGGCAGGAAGGCCTCACAGATGCAAGCAGCTCTTTCCCGAATGCTACCAAACATCGGTGGACCTGGATATACCAGCAGGATTCTACTATCCAGAGTGGTTAGCTCAATACTTCTGTACGCTGCACCGGTCTGGGCGGGGGCTCTAAAAACAAACGAAACAAGGAGAAAGCTCTCATCAGCATATAGGCTCTGCGCAATACGAACAATAAGGGGATTTCGAACAATCTCAGATGAAGCAGCTTGCGTTATATCGGGAATGATCCTCATCGACATTCTTGCCAACGAGATGCAAAGGATCTACCTTAGGCAAACAGCCAACCGGGAAGAGGTTCCTAATAGAAGGGTCAAAGTAGAAGAGAGGGAAATATCGATGGCACTATGGCAAGCCAGGTGGGATAACACGACAAAAGGCAGGTGGACCCACAAACTGATCCCCACCATCAAGGTGTGGACAAAAAGAGCAAACGGGGACTGCAGCTACCACCTTACGCAGTTCTTATCGGGGCACGGCTGCTATCGGAAATACCTTCACCGATTTCGTCACGATAGCTCGGCTTTCTGTCCCGAATGCCCAGACGAAGAAGAAGATACGGAGCACGCAATGTTCCATTGTAGGCGCTTTGCAGGGGGAAGAGCGAACTTACCAAACCCCCAAAGTCTAATAAGCCATATGCTAAGGTCAGAAGATGACTGGCTGGAGGTATGCTCCTTTATAACGAGTGTACACGAAGAATTACGGAGACTTGAAAGACTCAGAAGAGCCGAAATGGCGGACCCAGAGGATCTAGCATGAGTTGCTAACCAGCCCCGCGAAGTAATACCTAACGGCAGTTCCGCGGGGAGAGTGCTTGAAGGAAATAGGGTGTGGATTAGTACGTCAGGCGCACTCCTGGCATCGATTATTCGGGTTTGCGAATCGTGCATGTTGGTAGCACGGGCTACCGCATCTTTAGAAGATTACCACATCCATTGGCAACAAAAAAAGGAGTTGGCCACTTTGAAATAGAAATAATACAAAATTAAAACCTTCAGAACTTTTAAATCATTGATCGAAAAAATGTCTGTATGAGTTTTAATAAAAAATATTTCAATAAAAGAAAAATCTGTTTAAAGTCTCTACCTTGATCAGATAGATACCACTTAAGCCTACCTATAGTTAATGATTTGGTCATCGCGTGCTCTTTTGTTTTTTTTTTTTTAAATCGAATTAAGAATCAATTCCGACCTCTGCTTTTCAATATTTAGATTTTGGATGATTAAAATTGTTTTTTTTAATTTTTGCGATAGCAATTTTCAAAGTAGGTATCTTGGAAACATTCATGTATAACAAAACAGACCGAGGAAAAATTATATGAAGCTAGCGGTATATGAGAGTTACAACTTTTTGATGTTTTGGGCGCGACTCGATTACTATGAGATATTCAGCTGTGTCAGACCGCAGCTTCTTTCTGTTTGTAAAAGGACGTTTTCTATAATAAAAGGGCATTCCGAAAGCACTTTAGAAGTTTAGAAGATAAGTACCTACCAACAGAAAGCAGGACTACATAATCCACATACGACTGATTTCAAACATCAGCAAAAAATAGGGAGCCAACTAACGTCCACCATAACAGGCAGTGCAAAAACCAAAGCCGCTGGGCAGCCTTTGTTAACACCGTTCATAACACAATTACCGTGTATTCCACCTGCACATACAATGATCGGTTTTTGATCATTGGTTTCGTAATTCTGGGAATTTAAACAACAGCAGTTGGCCCTACGAACTCCCACTATAGCCAAAACGAACTAAGTCCCAGAAAATTTGAGATTTTGTTCATAGGAACTAATTCCCACGATTTTGAGGAACTAAGACCCAACTAAAAATGAAAAAAGTCCGAATATAAGAATGAATTAAAACCCAATAGTGGGACTTTGTTCTTTATGAACTAAGTCCCAAATTCCAACTTCCAACCCGCAAATCCAGCAGTGACCCCAAGCGAGGGGTTGCAGGGGGCAGCATGCCCCCCATACACATACCACATGATCTTGATCTTCCATTTGATCAACCCCCCTGCTTGGGGTAACTGTTGCATTTGGATTAAGTGCGAGGTTTGGGTGTATGTAGGTAAGATTTATTTTTTCGTCAAAACAAGTTAACCCTCTACTGCATATGGAGCCATATATGGACTTTCATTTTCCGGCGTCGATTAGAAGTACTACAGAATAGTGACGGGAAATAAACCGTTATTAAGTGACTTTGTTATTGTTTGTGTATGTGTAGTGTGAATTTAATTTCATCTTTTTTACACAAGCGACAAAATAATCGCTGTCATGTTCAAACGTGTTCATCGTCAATAAACGGTAAGAATAAAGTGAAATTAAAATATTTATTTTGTGTTATTAGTACGAATATACGGAAATATAATATTTTTTCCTTAAATATTAGATACTGGTGAGTGAAATATAGTTATTTGTATTTCAATTATCCACGGGCAGTTCATGGTACAATGCATTATTTGAAATGTCCATATATGGCTCCTCATGCATTCACTGAAATATTTGCCAAATTTCGTAGTGCCATATTTGGCTTCTTATGCATGCAATTTAGGTAACTAGCGTGTCGTGTTTTTTGTACAGGTGAAGATTTCATGATCCCAACAAGGAGCTTTTACTCTAATCGGAGGTTTTATACTATTCCTGGAGATGGAGGCAAAGTGACGATGAAATACTGGAATCAGAACCAGAAGATGACGCAGCGGAAAATCGAGAAGATTTGGTGATAACCCGATAAACGGATGAGAGCAGTGAATATGATTCTGAAGATTATGTGCCATTATCTAATCTGAGTGCGTCATGATTTCCCACTTAATGCTGTTCGTTTGGATTCAGTCGATCATTTTCCAGAATGGCAACAATCAAGACAACAATGTAAAAATATGTAAAAATTATTGTCAGTACAGGTCTTTTATATTCTGCACTAAATGCAAAGTACACCTATGCATATATGCACCTATACACCAAAGACCGAAAAATTGAAATTGTAGGTAAATAATTAACTCCACATGATTGTAACTATATGTTGCAATTAATAACTTCATGAATTTTCTTATTTATTTCTGTATTTTAATGCCCAAATAAAGTTTTTTTTAAAGACAACACTATTTGTTTTAGTTGCATGAAACGCCATATACGGCATAATTTTTTTTAGGTTGAAAATGACTTCCTGCATATGACGCCATTTATGGCAAAAGTGTTTTTTTTTTAAATTGACAATTTTTTAAAAAAAATTTTTTATACATCTTCTAAGTTTTCAAAATAGAAAACAAAATTGGTTAAAAAAAAATTTTTTTTTCACTGGATCATAATGCATGCAGTAGAGGGTTAAATTAACTAACTCCCACTTCTCTCAAATTGGGACTTAATTCATTGAGAATTTGTTCATAACTACGAACTATCTCCCAAATATATGAACTAAATCGGACTGAATATTTGGTGGGACATAGTTCATTTGGCTATAGTGGGAGTGAGTTCCAGTTGGGACTTAGTTCGTAGGGCCCAGCAGTCTATCGAAAACATTTGCAGAACATAGTCTGGGCGTTGATTATCAATAGTCAATCAGACACAGGACAAGCTTTAAGCATACCAATCGGTAAATAAGACTGCGCTTTGAAGGGATCGCTTCAGCGACCACCTAAATAATTAGAGATAAGAATACTCAGATACTTCGATGCACGTCATAAATTATTGTGTGCATGGATACACACAGGCCTTGCCATGAAAGTCCTGTCGGGCAAGACAGGTCAATTTAAAGTGAATAAAAAATAGAAGGGATTCTCAGTGTAATCTATACCTGTCTAGCCTAAAACTACTTTCAGCCAAAGCCAGCTGATAAGCTTACCTTTTCCTCTACAGAAAGCCCCCTTATCGTAGGTACCTATAGCAAAATTTGCTAAAAGGTGGGTACCTATTCTCACCTCGGTATTGCCGAATCCAACTGAACTATATAAATATTACAGCGTTTCAGCCCTAAATACCATGTCATTAATCAAATGACAAAATACAAAAGTATAAATCTAAATCAAATGCTACTTATATACCTACTATAATAAATTTCAGAGTCTCGCCGCTTCGATTTAAGGCATACCGAAATCAATGAAACGTTCCCAATTTCATATTGATACTGTTGTCGGAAGTACATACATTTGCCGTTACACATTGCCATTACACATTGCCGTTCAAACAACCCATCCCACATACCATTCTTCGTTTAGCTTCTCTAATCCAAGAACATTGCGATGAAAAAGATCCAATTCAGTTCACAAAACAGGTCGTAAACCTCATGAAATAAGCTTGTATTAGAAAGTCATAAAAGAAACCCACCATCGAACCATGACCTTGTTAAGAGTTACACTTCATTGTGCCTGCGAGTGTACCTTTCCAACCTTTGATCTGTCATTTATTTTACGATAACGCATCGCTCAAACAACCACCAGCCCTCATTCTAATCAATTTCCATTCAGTAATTTTATTTCACCGATACCTAGAGTAATTTATTTTTGTTCCTCTCGCACTCTGAAATTTAAAACGAGTGCTCCCCCTAAACGAATCAAGTACCTACCTCTGTCGAAATTTATTGCTTACGGGCGTCGAACAAAAAAATAAATAAAAAAAAGGTACACAAAACACAACCCCCCAAAACAAAATGTGTGCATCCAGCCGTCATTTGCTGTCATCCCATGCTGAAAGAACATACCCTACTCTCTTATTCATTGCTCACCTTTTGCCTTGTCTTCATGTTTGATTTCGACTCTTGTTTAAACTGCTTTCAAAGAGCCCAAACAAATTATAACGAATACAAAGGTAAAAAAAACAAACTCATTTCAGGATTCAATTTACGAGTATTTCCATCGTAATTTCACTTTTACGGAAATCTTATATATCTTTGTATCTATCTGGGAATCTGTGTATCTGAGATTGCCTACTCGTTTGACATTGAAATATATTTTCCGCCAAAGGGACCTTACATAATATGAGCGACTTGCAAAACAAGCTGTAGGTGCATGTAAAATAAAATTCTCCTTAGTCGCCGCCGACGACGACGACGCCCACGCCATCCGATGGGAGTTCTTTTATGTGGAAGAATTTGAGGAAATCGAACTGATTTGTGGTTGACATGATTTCCTTTTGAGGTTCAGAGATGGAACTGGTGCTTTCGTGATTATGGAAAAAAACCGCATAACCATATAGTATTTTGTTACAAGTTCCACTCTCCTCTGTTAAGGGCTGAGCTCCCGCAAGCTTCACGATATGTGGGTGGAGAATGAAATGTCTATGCCGATAGGAAATCAAAGGTATCTGTCATGTTGATGGGGTTTCCTGCTCTTGGTGCGGAAAAACACACAGACGGGAAATCCATGTCTCATTCATTGATGCTCTATCAGTGGTTGATTCCATTTACTTATGAAAAGTACTAGAAATGAAATAATTTCTCAGGGTATATTATCTCGTCGGATATAGAATGGATTTGCAAGTGCGACGTTTCGTTACATTTTTTCTTATTCTGGCATCAATTCAAAATTGACGGAGATATCTGAATTTGTAACGGTTCACCGCTTCTGATATAAGTAGCTGGCACACGCAGCCGTGTATCTCTCAAACGTTGCCAATGGTCTCTGCCTCAGTTAGCAGAAAAGATTATTCCTACACGAGTAGATATCCCTATTATGTTCAGGTGTTGCCTAAAATTTTTGTGTTGTGCTAGATAAATGGCTTCAGATTTTTGACACCATGATAGGATTGCGGGATGGATGGCATACCGTATTCCATCGCAAGGAAAATTAAGTCCTCCGGTCAAAAGGTGATTCTCCCAAAGCCATGCGACCATAGAAACCCACACGAACGTGGGCTGAGCTTTTACGTGACACAGTCGTAGATATTATCTACAGATTTTGATACCTAGTTTTTTGGGGGACATTTTTTTTAGATGGATGTTGTTATGACCCATATTGGATTTGAACGACTTGAAGAACTTGAAAGGTGCCTCTATTAGTTGTCAGTAATCTAATTAGCTATTCTTAGCTAGAATTACCTAAGCAATTTATAAGTATTCATGTGAACTGACATAGAAAAGCGTAAAAGGAAATTCTGTGTATTGCTGTACGTAATGCCGGATTTTGGTATTTGTATTTTTGGACTACAGTCAGTACATACTATTGGAATCTTCATTTAGCTATATACCAGCACATGGAAACTGCAGTTTAAATACCTTTCGATACGCAAGAGATCTGAGTATTGTACATTAATATTTTAAGGCAAAGCAGGGCTTTAAAGGAAAAATATAAGGAACTGAGAACACATCTATTACCTGTATGTAGTAGCAGGCGGCTTCTTGCCTTATTTTTGGCTTCTTAACCTAACCTAGAAGTCTGCTATTGATCTTTTTGTGTTTCAAATTGTCCGCAATTTTTTTGTTTTTCGTTTGCTGAGTATTCGTGAATGCAATGACGTTGATTATTTTTGTAGAGTCATGTATTTTTTTTTTTATTTCTCAAATTGGGTTCAATTGACTTTAAGTTTTGTTCTGCTCTGTATTTTAATATGAAGATTATTATCAGCTCTCCCTTCTTGGTTATCGTCCAGCACTCTGCGCCATACAGAAGAACTGACAGGATAAATCACGTGGAAGATTCATTTGAAGCGGTGTCACCAGAAGAAGATCATTGAATTTAGGAAATCAAACAGGACTTAAAAGAAACTAAAAGTTTATTCATTTAGGTATGACGCCACGGGATAATCATCATCATGCTCATCTTTGTTTTAAATGTCCAAGCATATCCATTAAAAGGTTCGTAGCTGTGAGAAACTCAAATGCAGAGTCCATAGCGTTCGATCTTCCGACGCCTGGTTGTTAGCATTCTCTTCCTAGTACGTCTTGTCAATATTAGGGACATGAATCATAAATTAACAAACCACCGAAGCATGTTCCGCTCCTTTCCAAGAAGTAGCTCTAAGAGTGGTGGTCCTTAAGGTGGGTGTCCACTTGCGAAATTAAATAGTGCAAGCACATCTCGAGTGGAAACTCCCAAGTGTACCTTACCTACACACATTCTCAACATACGAAAATTTTAAGAGCTATTTGCAAATCGATACACTATCGGAGACTCAGGGCCAGTTTCAAAGGTTCCGGATAAAGTTCCGGATAGTCGACACATAACACTATCCACCATATAAAAACTGATGATATTTTTTTCTGTTTCATCGTCGAAGTCTATGATAAACTGCGAAAAAATTTATCAGCCACTAAGTTTTTTTCGATACATAAGTCATTTTTTGTCTTTGTTTGTTTCGTGTTTCTAATATTTTTTGTTGTTTTTGGAAAGTAAAATTACCTTTATTAATTTAAGGGAAGAACAAATTGAAGCAGCGAAAATCCAAAAAATAATTCTAACAGAGAAGAGCAGGTATCCGGATACTCCGTTTGCAGCTGAGCTTTTTTTTTAAGCTGGGTCCCCAACCAGGCTGACTATCGGCACGGCACAGTATGATACCTTCGTCCAGGCTAGAGGAAAGGGGTATATAGGATAAGAGTAAAGAGGAGGGTGATATGTGGATAGGAGTAGGAGAAGAGGGGGAAGTAGATAAGCTCTCCAGGCTTATCGAGCACTCTAATTAAGAGTTTTGGGCAGTTATTAGTTCGCTGTTCATCAAAACAGCCTGTCTGTCATGAGTGACCTTACTGGCGACTAAATACGCCGACAGTATAGCCTGTTGAATCATTACAACTTATGTAAGCCTCCACTCCACTCCAACAAAGTCCAGAAAAGGACTCAACAGCAAAGTGACCACTCGTTCGTGGTAGAAAGGTTTAGGAGAAAAGTGTTGGTAAGTCGGAATCGAATTCTGAAATCTTCATAGCCGAGTGATTCGAATTAATTTGGCCTTGAGCGAAATACTCTGTTCCTACAGGGTCGTGTAATATGATCGTAATATTCCTCAAATTCGTCTTCTAAAAATTCAAACAAATCCATGTTAGGACTCCTGTGACTGCTGTCTACGCTCGTCAACGAAAACATGTTCTGAAACTATTTTTTTTCCAGTCACTTCAAATAAATAATTTTTTTATTTCTGGATAAAGGATTTAACAGCCACTTTAACCGGCTGATACTCTATCCGAGACTATATCTGACAGATATCACCATCCGAAACCCTTGAAACCAAAAGTTGAAGTTTAGTTGACATATTAGTTCCGGATAGTCTATCCGAAACTTTAGCAGAAAATCTTGAAACTGGCCCTAGCTCTCAGAATTAAAATATATTTGTCTATGTAAATTATAATGTCAGCCTTAGCTTAGTGAAGTTTGTCTTGATTGAATTTTTAGTATAATATACACGCTTTTGACATAATTCCAAACACTTCTTCCTCATTCTCCTTGTCGGCCAGTCAGTCAGGCCATTTTGTATAATTAATTTTAAGCCAAATAAATCTTAATAATCTTCAAAGGAAAGATGTTTATTTAATGAGTTTTATCTCGAATTCAACAAGTGTCAGTTTGGCAAAACGGAGAACATCGGAGAAAACAAATTCATTCAGAGAAATTTTAGTCTATTGAAACTTTGTGAAAAACTACGGATAAACCCTTTCTTTACTAAGTGCACATATTGTTGAGCACCTCCAACTTGATTGAAGCTGCCTTCTTAAAGTAATCCCCGCCGAATTAGTGACAACGATCTAGGTACCCATGGTTTAACGTTTAACCCAGTGTTCAATAGCCAGACTTGCTTTGGGGTGTGTATTATTTGCCTGACACAAAATCTGCTTAAAAATAGGAAAAAAACGGACTCGACTGTAAAATCTCAAAAATATTACCCCCAAATTGGCAACCATACCTGAGAGTAACTTTCAGGAGCTTAATTAGTACTCTGAAATAGACAAAGCTCCTGGACCATTTACTTTATACGATCGGAATACCTACACTCAAAAATTCAAGACTCCTTTTCACTTCCATTCATATTTGGTCTATTTTCCATTCAGGTCGTATTTAACAGGGTGTATTTAACATCCCCAATTTCTACACCGATAGACCCATATTAGCTACATTTAAGCAACTTGGTAATTCACGTCATAAACATCTGGATTAAAGTTCATAAATCGTCGCTTCCACTCGCTGTACCTACATAAAAATGAATTATTTCGAAAAGTTTCTATACTATACTCACTGAGCTGAAAGTGCTAAATTGCCATTCTACTAACCCAGGTCGTGAGAGGAATAGCAAGAACTTACACTTCATTTAAATATGGTGTTCGCGTAAAGATATTAATTACATACCTGCATTACCTCTTGGATAATGAATGGTTTAATGTTTGCACTGCACTCTTCTTAAACTTCTAAGGTCGAAGATAAAGCATAGGGACATAGTAACTGCACCCAGTTAAGCAACCAATTTATGGCAAAATGGAAAGTTGGTGAACATAAATATTAATACAATGTAGTAATAATATTATAGTTCTTGGAAGGAATTTTATATTATTATAAGAAGTACATTGTATTTGTACATCGATTGTAAAGCATATTTCTAGATAAGCATGTGAGAATGTACTTCTGATGGGGTTTTCAAAGTAAAAGGAAAATATTACACCGAAGATTTTAAGTAAATAACAAATTCGTAAAAAGCTACCCCTTCAGTAAGGCAATGCATTTAAAAGTGAAGAACACTGGAATACTTTGTACTGGCCGCCATATGTCTCTGCCGAACTTTATTGCATTGTTGAAAAACTAACAACAAAATGGCAGAAATGTACCATATACTTGAGTATCATACACTTGAGCCCCACTTCAGGTCCTTCTTCAGGCTAAGCGACATCGGCAGTCCTCGTTCTCAGTAGAACTGTAGACCGGAGAAGACGTCTTCCTGAACTAATAACCCTGGGTCGTAAAAGAAATAATGGTGTTGATGTGAAAACAGGGCTCCGGTTCAAAAGGGAACACTCAATTTGTTGTAAAAAAAAGTCTTCTAACCAGGTTATTTCTAGGTGCACTGATATGACATTAAAAACCTGTGTTTAAGGTGAGCACTGAGCTAAGTATCTAGTCTGGGCAAGTGTTCAGTGCTAGATTTTGGTGCCAATCGTAGCTGTCATTTGTGTGAAGTCGTATTTTTGCGAACTATTTGTGCTACTATGAAAGGTACGATTACACGGCCATTTTTTCGAGTCATTTAAATGACGCTGTGACGTCAGGAAAAAATGTCGCATTAGAGTGACATTCAAGCTACGATTCGTCATTGGTCATTTGCGAAAAAATGGCGATCACACGAAGTGATTATCATCATCATTTTTGTCCAAAAATCAAATGACGGATGCCATTAAAATATGACGAGCGAAAAAATGACGATCACATGGCAATAACTTGCCTCATCAAAATGACAAATGTCAGCTTTCCCATTATTTCAATTTTGCGTCATTTATCTGTTTTGCGATCAGACGGTAATGATAGCTACTGTCATTTAATGTTTTTCTCGCGGCGAAGACGCATACGTGTGACTTTTTTAATTAAACTAAATAGCAGTGAAAAGAAAAAAAAAATATTATAATAAATCGAAAATGTCAAAGAGAACATTCGATCGCTGCGATTCCTTTTCCGCTAATTTTCCTATCCTGAATCCCGATTCATTACTGCTTTCTGCGTTTTGGGCAATTTTTTCGAATTCGTTGTACCTTGTCTACTATTCAAATTCAAAAACATTCACATTCATACTTGACGACGATGTTCGTATTCCATTTCTCTCAATAGATAGATACCGAACCCGAACAACACAACCACAAAAAAAAAATAGAAACCAGTTTATTAATTACTCGCTTTTGCCCGCGGCTTCGCTCGCGCAGTCCTCAGGATTTGGTACACAAAGATTCCTTCAGTCAGTTAGTTCCTCTTTTATTTTTATATATCGCGCAGGAAACCTACCTAAGGAGCAATTAGTATCCCTGATGAAATATGTTTAACGCCCTATTGGAGAAAACAGTTCAAAGAAAACAGTACTTGGTGGTGAAGCGCCGACATCTCAAAACAGATCATACTATGTACAGCAGACTGAGCCACTATCTACGCGACAAAACATATTTCTTTGCTGGCAAATACACCGATATGATGAGCACCATCTTAGGAGCACCATCTAAGGGGGAACTCTTACCCTGCAACATACTATGCAACATATGCAACCAAAAAGATCGTGAGGATGTGCACCACTTTCTAGTTGAATGACTCCATTCTTACAGAATTCCGCTTTAATATCTTTGGAATACGTACGCAGGAGTTGGATGAAACGATAAGCATATTCAACGGCGATAGGGATTGGGACGCATTGCAAAGTTTCAAATTGATACGACGAATACGACGGTTCGTGAGTTAAGAAAAGGACCTCCTTAAAAGGGGTCATCACCAATAACTCTGGCCCCAAGCAAATAAGGTTCTCGAAAAAATAATAAAAATAAATAAATAAATAGTTGGCGCAACAGGTCATAGGAACCCTAGGCATAGCTTCTCACAACCATTCATTTGTTTGAGATTTTTATTTTTGGGGCCAATGGAAGGGACCTACAATTTTATGCCGAGTCCGAACCGCAATTGAGACGCTTTTTCAGGACAGTTGTACACTCTGGTGTTTTTCAGACGTTCGCGAAAGGTAGCGCAGGTGAAAAAAACCTTAAGAAGTACTTAATTTAACCAGGGACCCCTCGCACAGTAGTCCAGCACACTAACAAGAACCACTGAGCCACTTCGCCCACCCAAAAAAAAAAAATAATGCAGAGTTAAATTTATAGTACGTCGCGTCATACATACATTCAATCATCTAGTGAAATATTTATCTTAAAATTGACATTACTCATCGTGCTCAGCTACATTTCTACGGTTGGCTGGTTATTTTTTTATGATCCCAAATTATGGTATTCGAAAAGAGCGAGTGTCTTCTTTTTTGTGTGATGGTCTCCCATAAAATGAATGAAAAAGTTCATATATATTCTGACTATCGAACTCTATCAACTCTATCATTTCACATGATTCACAATTGTTTAAAAAAAAACTGTCCAACAATATCAAACTCATAAGAAAACAAAACTCGACAGTATGTATTCCCTAAGAGCCACTCCCTATAGACTTAAAAAGTGTATTCAACCGTAAGAAACTTGATTGATTACCTCCCGAACTTTTTATTCGCGCCAGTTTTCTTCTTTGTCCATGTTCATAAATGTTTATTGTGTATCTACAAAATGTTAAAAAAAATTCAGCTTTCATCAAATGTGTGCTCATTTAAACATCAATCTTGTAAGATTTGTGTAAATATACTTTCGCTGTCAATGAACACCGAACAAAGGTCCTGTCAACATAAAACGTAAGTCATGGTGTGCGGATGTTCGAAATATTCGTAACTGACAGCTCTGGCTGTTTAACTCTCTTCAATTGGCTAACTTTTCTTAACCATCATAACGTTTGTCATAAAGCAAGGACATTGACTCTGACAATAAAATTGCCAACATCATCTTTTAATATTATGCTCTGCACAATATTTTTATCACCGGAACCCAATTTAAGTTTTAATGCTACTTTGACCACAGTGGCATAAAATGAAAAATCAGTAAATACCCTCCCTGGGTATATCTATATAGCTCGTCGAATGAACGTCATTCGTTTTTGTTCTCATGGTGAAAACGAAGAAGAACTAAAAGAAAATTATTTCCACTTACCAAACTGGAATAAACTCGATAATGAGTTCTACATTATCCTGATGTAGATGGTGATGGCTATGCTGATGGTGGATGGTGCCCTCCTATATCTAGTCATTTGCGTTTGAATTCAACCAACCCCATACCCATCATAGCGAACTTTAGCACTACTTTCTGTTTTAAGCACCTACACACGTACCACCTATACATAAACCAAGGATGCTTGCTCATCCTTTAGAAAGTGCGAGAGAAAACGTAAAATACGAAATGCACCCACCCGGGCAGGATATACACTATATACACCGTAGGTACAGTGTACACATCCTGTAATGACTTGAAAATCGTTTGTACCCTTGGCGAATTTATGTACCTACGCTATGTGTGTGTATCCGACTGCGACGACGACGTGCGATTGAAAAGGACACACGAAGCAAAATGGATTCGAATAACATCTCTATATTCACTTGGCAAACTGAGGTAAGGAATAAGAAGTATAATACCTACCTATATAGATTTCGCTCATTTAATTCGCATGAAGTGGAAATTAAAATGTTTTACTCGTGTCCTTGGTTGGATGGACCGACTCCGGTACTCCACTCCCCTTCCCATCCCATCGCACTTGTAATGGCCTTTACACGTCGACTTGTAACCAGTGAGAGGCTGTCTTGAATATAAATTGCCAGCAAAAGTAGTATGTGTTGTTGGCGTGATCTCACACCAAACACCATACCTAGACCTACCGCGCAGTAATGAACTCCGACTTGTAGCCGGAACGGTTCCTGTGGGAAATAATGATTCGATTTGTTGAATAACGTCTTAATTCGATTTTTCACCAGGGAAATTCTTTTATTTTAATTCTTTTTCTCATTTGCGCCCACACAAGGTTGCCCTTATTGCGTGATTTGTTTCCGCATCTAGGTCGGTGGAAGTCTTATTGTGCACAGGCACACCTTGCCTGGGATAAAATGGTAATTTTCATATTCTCCCTCCACAGTCGGAGGTGTACCTACTCTGTATAGAACATGGATGAAGTAGTCGACGTCTTAACTCTTAATTAGTTCACAGCGTAACACGCCTACCTGTATCCCGGAATAAAAGTGACAAAGAGAAAAGGTAGCACCTTGAAGGTACCCTAAGTAGCAAGTAATTGAATAACATCGACGGAGGGTTGCTGTAGTTGTAGTATATACGGAGCCCAGCAGGAGTACCAGGTCGATAGCGTTTCTTCAACGCAAATGAGCCGATTGAATATAAAAGGAAATCATCATTACAGAGATTACCTTTTCCGGTATTTGTTTTGTATTTAAACAATGGGATAATCAAATCAAGTGTAACGCTATTTTTGCTATTTGGATATGACCTCTTACAGGTTGGATGGGATTAGAGAAAGGACAACAACAAGTTTGTTTTGGTTGTCCTTTTGTTTTCGAACTCTTCCTCATTTGGTTGGCGTTGGATTATTGTGAGGGTTGTGTTGTGGGGTGGGTATGAGTATTGGGTATGCTTAACATTTTACGTGTCATGACTTTTGATGACATCCAATCTGAGGGAGGTTGAGTAAGGATGTTTTGGGGGATACGCGCTGAGAATGCTGGTCCAGTGGATATTTTTAAAGGAGTATGGTTACTCTCTCTCCTACGAAAGGAGAGAAGGTGATCTGAAATAAAATCTTTAAAAATTGACAGCAACGTGTTTGGAATCTAAACTGATTGAAAGTGGACCTATGGTTTCTTTTCCAGAGATTAAATAAATCTAGTCTAAAGCTGGATACATTTTTTGTTTACTTAAGTTCTAAGAAATGAAAAAAGACATTGATTTGATTTAGGAATTGATTGGGGGAATGTATGAAACGGTCTCAATTTGACGTCTGTGTCTAATAAGCATAATCAATTATGAAATCTTTTGTACGATAAATTTGTTGGTATAAGTATACTCACTTTATGTAAAATACGCCCCTTTAGAGAGGCCACAGTGCCAGAGCCTAATGCAATCTCTATTAAGTTAAATACTACAAGTACACTCAGAGAAAAATCGCAAGCTAAAATCAAGTATGCTCAAGCTTGATTTTAGATTTTTTCATTCTTACGTGCTAAATCTTAATATGACACCAATTGTTCTTGAAATAAGCCGAAACAATCTTATTTCAAGCTTGTTCATGATTGAAACAAGCGCAATAATACTTAAAGTGCATGCACATGTACTTTATTTTGATTTCTATTCGTTCCTAAAATTCACACTCACTTACTGAGTGAATTCTCATAAGGCAACATTGAAAATTTAATATTATTACCTATGTTATCTACTGATGTGAAATGTGAATGAATGATGTGATGATATATTATAAGATGGTAGGTAATTAAGATCTTAGGTTTAGATCTTGAATACCCAAAATACATTTTTTTCAGGCATCGCATAATGTAAGAACCACATTCTAAAATCAATCCCGAAACATCTTGAATACCCAAAATAAATTTTTTCAGGCATCGCATAATGTAAGAACCACATTCTTAAATCAATCCCGAAACAGGATTGAAGTAAGATTTTTTGGTCTTGTTTTAAGAATTTTCGAGCTTAAATCAATCCCGAAACAGGATTGAAGTACGATTTTTTGATCTTGAAAAAACGAGCTCAAAATAAGATTTTCGTACTTGAAATAAGATTTTCCGAGATTACCATACTTTCGTCAACGAACGAGCTTGATCTGACACTGATATTCTTGATTTTAGCTCGTTTTTCCTCTGAGTGTACACACCAATAACTAGTCTGGTAATGAAGGGAATAGGGAAAGGCCTTACAATATAAAATACATTACATTTTCTTCTTGAAATTTTCTCCACTAGTCCATTCTCCACGTTTCACATAGAATGTTCATGAAACAATGCTGCTATAATATCAGCTTAAATTTTGAGTCTAGACTATTTAAAATAATGTTCACCATGTTCCCGGCTCATCTTCAATGGTATCCGAATTTGGGAAATCCTGAAGGTAAATGTTAAAGATGAAAAAAAGGATTGAACCCAGCAGAATACTTAAAGACACAAGGAAAAAGCCGGACTTCTCGAAACCAATAAAAATGAAAGTATCATTAGTAACATTAAATTAGATCTGCAAAAAAAAATCTAACCAAGAAAATCAATTTTTAACTTAAGTTACACCACTTTTGCTAGCAATGGGCCCTTCGAGCGAAATCTATTAATTGGTTGTTCTATTGATTCATTGCCAACGCAACACCGCATAAATTCTCTTCAGTTACCCCAAGTGCTGGCTGTGGCTTAACTTTAGATCTCCGTTTGCGAGTTTGTGGAGATTAATTTCAATACCGCAGCTCTTTTATAACAGCAATTACTGATGTTGACATATTAGTTTGTACAGTATTTATGTCCTGCATTTTAGCATCTGTATTTGGTAAACGCGAAAGCACTTCATTTGGGTTGAATGCAAAACCCCCACTTTTTTTTAAACTCTTCAACTAGAAAAGCATCCTTTGAAAGTTGTTGGGATTTGTGGGTATGATTGTCCTTCTATGAATGTAGGATTTGTCGCCACGCTTTTTTATATAGAAGACTATAGACGTCACGTCGAAAGTTGGCAACTATATCAGCTAGTGAAAAATGACTTATTAAATTATCCCCCGGGATCAATTAAGCTGGTATTGGAAATAAAATAATTAAAAAAATAGTCCTTAAAAATATTTCCTTCGAACCACCCAGATTTGGTACGTTTTTTGGGTTTTAGATGGTCCATCTTGCATCCAATTTTCCCATAAGTGTTCCGCTATATACACCACATACAAGGTACATTTTTTCCCCTATAGATCGGTCCTACAAAACATTATCTATATATATATAAAAATGGTGGCAAAAATGTATAGTACATAATTCATCAATTGAGAACGGCTGGACCGATTTGGCTCAAATTTCTTTTCAGTTGTTCGTAATTGCCAGGAGAAGGATTTTACAAAAGAAAATTTTGGGAAAACTCTCCGGAAAAGTCGGGAAATTGGAAAAATCGAAAATTGATTTTTTGTATGGAATTTTGTGTGCAATTGTTCCGGAATGGCTTTTCGAATAGAAAAATATAAAATTCTTAGCGGAAAACTCGGAAAAACCCGAAAATTTTGAATTTTTTCCGACGAAATTTTGACATTTTCTTTGATTCTGGGAACAATTCGGTCAAGATCTCAAAATGCGTTGGCTGTTGCATCATCTGGCATTGCTTCCACATTGTTGGAAGGCGGTCGAATTGTACATTCCGCTTTGAAGCTGCCGATGAATCTTCTCACGGTTGATAAGACAACGTGGACAATGACCAAGAATTCGGCGACAGCGAAATTGATGCGAGAATGAATCATCATTTGGGATGAATGCACGATGACGCATAAACGAGCTTTGAAGGCAGTTGACCGAACGATGAAGGATTTATGAGGTGATTTGAGACGATTTGGTGGGGCTATGATATTGCTCTCCATAGATTTTCGTCAAACGCTTCCCGTCATCCCGAATTGAACTGCTGCCGATGAACTTAATGCATGCTTGAAATCGTCGTCTTTGTGGCGGCATGTCAAGAAGTTGAAATTGACCACGAACATGAGAGTCGCATTGCAGAATGACCCATCTGCTGCTGAATTCTCGAGACAACTGCTCGCGCTTGGCAATGGCCAAATTCCCGTTGATGTTTCGACGTCGATAGCTTGAATTTCCTTATTCAAAGTCAAATCGCTAGAGAACTGCATTCGTACAAATCCGTTGACAGCGTGACCGATGAGGATGGAGCGACCAACTATCGGACGGAATTTTTGAACTCGCTTGATGTGCCAGGAACTCAACCGCATAATTCACAGCTGAATCATCCGAAATTGTGCAACGTTACGCGGTTGTCCATCAAGAAACTGATGAACAATGTGATTCAAGCGACGATCATCAAGGACAAATTCAAAGGAGAGGAAGTCCTTATCGCACGAATTCCGATTATTCCAACTGATCTTCCATTCCAATTCAAGCGGATTCAGTTCCCCGTTCGATTGGCTTTTGCGATGACAATCCATAAATCGCAAGGCCAATCGTTGGAAGTCTGTGGGATTAATGTCGATTTCCCTGTTTTCGCACGGTCAGCTGTACGTTGCCTGTTCGTGTGTTGGCAAACCGTCTTCGTTGTTTGTTTTTGCGCCGGAAAACAAATCCAAAAACATTGTTTATCACATCGCTCACGCTCTCTACTGATTTCGATTCCATTCAAATAAATCACATTGAAATTTGAACTATCTGTGTTGTATTATCACTGTCTAGAGTTTATCTGAAGGAGTTAAATTGGGGCGAGACGAAGTTCGCCGGGTCCGCTAGTATAATATATATGTGTATATTAGATTTAGTGGAATTCTTTACATTTTCCGGGTAGGTACTAAACTTCTCTTTTGAAAACGCAATTCTTTGAACCGGAATCATGAGAGAGATTGCTTTTGTCGTAATTAAAAATATTTTCTAAAAGTATCATCGAACCTGACTCCTATGTCAAATTGATCTTAAGGTTATTGACAAATTTCTGAACTACGTCTCTGGATATTCGCTTTAAAGATTTTAAATGTTGGTTACCTTGCAAACGGATTTCATTTGTATGCCTTTTTAAAATGCTCATTAACCAGTTTTAATAAAGTCCCCTTCGGTATTTTGTATATTAATGCACACTTATTTCTGGATATTGAGCCACTTTGAAATTCATGCAGTGCCTTTGGAAGGAAGATCTAATTTATTTTATTTTTTCTATATGCCTGGACATTCTATTATATTTAAAAAATGTGCACGACTGGGTCTCACGAAACTTTCTCGTTTATTGCGAATTTCGCAGAATTTCAGTGTTATACCCACTTAAGATGTACTCAAGTTTAGTAACTGAACCCTTTGTTAATTAAAAACATAATACTACATACTACGTAAATATACGTATTAACTACAACACTTTATTACTTTCAAATTTCACCCCGAACGGACATTTCCTTAAAGGTAAGTAGGTGTTGAATTTCGCATTATAATTGCCACTGAAGTTTTGGGCTTTGAAAAAATATGACGAGTGTGAATACATCGTCATTTTTGAGAAATATTTATAAAACGGCTATATTTGAGTTCTTTGAGAAAAACTTAGTACGTGGTCATGTTTAGAATGCTTTGCTTATGTTGTCTTAAATAAATGTATTTCGATCAAAATCGTTAGATCGGTTTTTTTGTAAAATTAGGCAAACAAATGTTACAATTTTGGATTCGTAAAACACTGTTCTTAAACTGTATATAGCTGAAAAATGAGTACGAGGCATTCTTCAAATTCTCAAAACTGAGCAGAAGGTATTACTACGGATTTAAGATTTAAGAAGGTACATTTTCATCATAATCAAAAATGGAGTTTTTGAGATATGAGCAGTTCTTTAGAGTACTATTATTAATGATTTGGGTGGATATCAAAGTACGCATTTGAAAAAAAACTGAGTTTGCTATTAAGTTAAGAATGACGATAGTACCTTAAAACTATAGGTTTTTGTTAAAATCGTTTTTACCGTTCTCGAGGAAAAGCCAATTTTCATAAGTAGATACCGTTGTTGGACTTTTTAGCGAAAAACTGGGTATCCAGTCATGTTAATCATGCCTACATTAACTCAACTATCAATTTTGGTTCAAATCGTTAAAGGCGTTTTCGAAAAAATCTCAATTGGTGTAATATTTCGTAAAATTGTTATATGGGAAGTACCGAAGTAGGTCTGGCATAAAATAAAAAAACGCCTTCTAGCGGTGAGCCCAAAAACTATAAATATGTACGAAGTTTGAAACAAATCCGTCCAAGCGTTTAGATTTTAGAGGTATGGGACAGACAAACATACGGACGGACATAATTACGAGATGCACTTTTTTGAGTTCATCGTAATATCAGAATTGATCAAAATCTCGAGTTCGAAATTTTGTACGAAAACAATATCTTTCTCTTACTACGTATACGAAAAAGTTAAAAATGATTATCCAGAAATCATTTTCGACCAAATCCACAAACATATATACTGGCATATGACGGTTTGCCCTACTTTCTTACCGCTTAATCTTTTATTGGTAAATTATATATTAAGTTAAACTCCTTAACCAATTTACACCAGATAATATCATTTTTTAAAGCTCTCACTGAAGTCTTCAACCTATTTTCTCCTACGCTCTAAATTAAGGTACATTAACCCTATCTCATGGGAAGCTATATGTTTCTCATTTTAATTGAAAATGCGTAGCATAGTTTCATTCATGCACGCAGCAAGAGAAATTCCCAAATCGCATCGTCAGCTAATGTCCCGTCATATTCAGAACATTTCTCGTTAGCAAACCACTTTTCACCACATTACGGAAAAACAATATCCTTAAAAGCACCGCACAGCAATTTTAAATGCGAAATCGCTGCACGATTTGTAATACATTAACACCAAGCGTGCTCGCTTGTTTCATAGACTTGGGTGAGTTCGCGATAATTTGCTGACTGCTCCCGGTGACAGGGAATGCAGAATGAGATTCTGAAGTGAACACCGCCTCCCCCCCACCATGCGCCCCGCCGCGCGCACATATGCTACAATGGAGATTTTGCTCCTTCTTTCATAAATTCACACCCACAAATGATGGCACATAAAACCCTTGTGTGTACAACTTCAAGTACTTGCCCTACCCAGCACCAGCGGCTGATGGAGGTATACTGAAAAACGACGTAGCCCGTAATTTAGAAAGTTACATCTCTCACCTGGGATGGCACTCACAACCACCCACCCCAGGCTCATGTCACAATGTGAACATTTTTCCATCGCATTCATCCAGCTCGAGATAGTATCTGCGAATGTGCGCTTACGACTGTGATAGTCCTGGAGCCAGGCATTTTTCGCCATATCACCATACCGAGAGCACGAGCATGTAAATGAAAGAAATTCGCATGCGAAAAAAAAATTTGCATTCAAGGTAACAGTGAACGGTGCATGGTGGCGCTTGTTATTATTGGAGCATCATAACCTAAATAAATCCTGTGGCAGGAAGAGTAGCAACGAAGGAGGAGTGCTCTGAAAATAGTAGAATTCCCACAGGAAAAAGGGACTCTTTTTTTTGCGCTCTCCTTCCGAGCGTGCAAAATGTAAAGCAGATGCATTCAACTTCGTGTAGCATCAGGGAGGATCTTCATCTACATCTCCATCTCAGATCCCAGTGCTTCACTCGGGGGAAATGTAAATGTGAACACACACATACGAGCAGATAGGTTTTTTTTCATTTCTGTGAAAATAAACTCAGATCTCATGATGGTTCTCCATATTTCATGTGCAAAAGCTTCTATGACAGGATTTTAATTGCTCTTTAATGTGCCTCAGGTCACCATCATCCTATTCTCTTGGGAAGCATACACAGTGAAACTTGGATAAAGTACACTATCAGCAAAGGATTCACCTCCCCGTGTATGATGATGAGAAATGACGATGGCCGATGGTGGTTCTATAGTTTCATCTGCACCTCTATTTCTTGGCAGGATTTTTTTCCACATCCTGCTGGGTGGGACAAGTCAAGGCATCGGTATTTCCCTCCGTAATTTATTCGAAAGGAAAGATGTGCACATGGGGTGTCTGCATAATGCTCGCTTTTTCGCGCTCCATTTAGCCCTTTTCACCTTCCAATTTTCAGGAAACTAATAAATTTTATTCTCTTCGTAAATGGGTTGTCTGTTTGCGAGTAGAATAATGGAGGTTAAGTTAAACGATTTTCATCATTACTTTTGGATGGGTGTATGTTGGCTGGCGCTGTTTGCATTAAGTACGTGAAAATGTGTTGCTGATTCGAGATCGTTTTTACTGCTGGCAAGAGTTGTTTGATATGGACTTCTATAGTTGGGAGTTTCATGAATGAGAGATTCATTAAAAAAGTAGTCCATTTAGAGGTCCTCCGTATAGAATGGCGAATGAAATTGAGATCATCTTGAATATCTCAGAAGTGGAAGTAGCAGAAGGATGTGTAGTGTGGATTGTGCACTGATGATTCAATGTTTTTATCGTTCTAAGTAGTGCAAGGAATCAGGAGATATTTTACCTTCGCTTTTAGTAATAGAAAAGTGGATACTTGGAGTTTACATTGTTCTTAGGTATACTACAGAGTGAGCCAGAAAATCTGCTGCAAGGGCTTTGCCTTCAGTGCATGATATATGTATCTATGCTTCCAGTAACCTAGATTGAGTTCGAAAGTTACGGTTAATTAAAAATTATATTCAACGTCACTAGAATAACTCGCAATTTAGCGCTTCCTATACTATTTCCTTGGTTTTTTTAATCTGAACATTTCAACTCCGAGTCGATAAATCATAATGGATTGTTCCACCTTTCCTTGTGGTTCCGGAACTCGGTGGTTATAAAATCCCCTTTGAAGGGAATTTTTTTGGTACACTATTGATGATGTGATTGCATCTTAATCTCTGTAGTGTAATGAAGAATTATATTTTTCATACTTCAGGCTTCACGCGCTCCATTTTTCGGTTCAAAGTCGGCAAACGTACCCAATTTTCACAAAGGTGTTAAGCAATATAAGAAATAGCTATCACTGAACTGATCTTAAACATTTTGTTAAATTTATGCTCAGAAAATATTTGTTATACAAGGTATCTCAAAATTGTTTAAAAATGTTTAAGAAATGGGTTCTGAAATGCATTCGAACTTGATGGCGCCGTTCAAAAACCCCAAAGAAAAAAGTCCAATGACATTAAATCGCAAGATCTGGATGGCCAAATCTGATCACAAAAACGGGCGATTACATGATTAATAAATGACTCATTCTCATACAGTAATTGAAATGTTTCTCTGGCTGTATGGCATTTGGTCTTGTTGACACCACATGTTGATCACACCCATATCTTGCAATTTAGGCACTGAAAACTGGGTTATCATGTCACGATAACGAACACCATTAATTGTTACTGCCTGACCAGCCATATTTTCAAAGAAGAATGATTCGATAATGCTTCTAGCCCAAAATTCGCACCAAACAGTCACGCGTTGTGGAGGCATTTGTTTCTTAACAATTAGGTACTCGTGGGTTTTCTGAACCCCAAATGCGACAATTTTGATGATTAACAAAGCCATCAAGATGAAAATGAGCTTCATCACTGAAAATGATTTTGTTCGAAAAATAGTATCCACTTGTTGTTTTTCCAAAATCCATTCAACGAACTCTCTTCACGCTGCATGGTCAGAACTCAGTAGTCTTCGGTTCTTCAGTCAATTGAACTTTGTAAGCATGAAGTTTCAAGTCTTTCGCGAGAATTCGCTGTAAAGAGCTTCTCCAAATGCCTAATTCTTGACTACGGTGCCGAATTGATGTTCCTGGACTGTCATCAATACTCTCGCGAACTGCTTCGATGTTTTCTGTTGGTCGATTTGTGACAGGACACTCAACCCAGAGTGTTCAAGATCACTAATTGATTCAGTCTCCTCGAATTTTTCAATTATTCTCTTCACAGTTGATGGTTTTAAATAACTATTACGGCCATATTTTGTTCGAAAATTGCGGAATGTACATGAAAAACCTTCATTAGTTTTAAAATATTTCTCAACAATGAAAATGCGTTGTTCTTTCGTATAGCGCACCATTTTTACTAACCCCGAACTGTCAGCTGTCACATTGTTATCTTTTTTTTGCGTTGGGATCACTGTACTATTATTATGGGAAACCTTTTAGTACCGCAACCCTGGGTCCTAGCCTATTATAAACCATTCGCTGGTGAGAAGTTTATTTCCGGGGAGAATTAAAGGGAACTACAATTTAATGATTACGGTATTCACACAGCTCAATTATAAGACATTTTCTCAGCACCTACACCTATGCTATCGTATACGGTGTCAGATATCCAGTTTTGACAATTGCAACACTTAGTGTAGGTAGACTACCTCTAGTTATAGTAAACTAGCTGTACCCGCTCGGCTTTGCCCGTGCACAGAAATTGTATTGCTTATAGATCTTAGATAATAATGTTCTTTCGTAAAATGCGAAAAATAAGAATAAATCGATTTTCTGGAATTGCCTATCTGCATAAATATATGAATACAGCAATACGAACAGAACAGAAAAAGAATCATGAAAATCAGCCCAGCGGTTATCGAGTTATACCTAACGTCATCGAGTTTCACCCCATAGAAGATGTTTTTTGTAGGGCGGTGCCACTCCCCTTTGTCCAATTTTGACCAATCTCCACAGCAACACTCCTTGGCCAATACCTAGGACTGTCTGTAAGTTTCAACTCAATTGATTGCGCGGTTTTCGAGATATAAGATTTTGAATGTTTTTTTTTGTATGGGAGGTGCTACGCCCCTTTGTCCAATTTTGACCAATCTTCACAGGAATACTCCTGGCCCGATACCTAAGATTGTATGTAAATTTGAACTCAATCGATTCAGTTGGTTTCGAGATATAAGATTTTTTTGTATGGGAGGTGCCACACCCCTTTGTCCAATTTTTCTTTTTTCTAAAACCCGTACTGAGAAAATACCTTTCCAACAAAGTATAAATCATCAAAATTTGTTCGACCAATCTCGAGTTATGGGATTACATCGCACTTCGGACACTTTCTTTTATATACAGGGTGTCCCAGTTAAGAAGGACAATCCTTTAAGAGAAGATTCCTGAAGTTATACCGAACAAAAAATTGTAAGGCAAGGGGGGGTCTATTTTCATCCTATTTCCCGTTATAGCCCATCAAAGTAGGTGACATCTAATTTGGAGGTGTTACGACTAAAAACACTATAACTTCTAAACTATTATAGCTACAAAAATAGTTTTGTACATTTTGAAAAGACAATTTAGTAGTGCATACAAGTCTTAAGCACTTCGGCTACATCTGGGCAGCTACAAGAAAGTTCTGGCTCCTTAAACTCAAAATTTTGAAAATTTTTTGTTACAACTTAAAATGCCTTTTTCTCAAATTTTTGACTTTATAAATTTTAATTTTTTTTATGAAATTTTTATCCTTGAGAAATTTCCTAAAAATTATGTTAAGCAACTTTTTTACGTACGATCAACAGAAGTTATAGTAAAAGCCACTTTTTGTCAGACAAAAATGGTAAAAAAAACTAGATTTGATCTAAAAACGATGGATTTTTTCTTCTGGGGTACTTGCTTGCAAAGAAAAAGAGAAATATCGAGTCTTTTTTACCATTTTTGTCTGACAAAAAGGTGGCGAGAGGTGGCGCAGTAGAAAAACCTTAAGATGTAATTTGTGTTTTTCCGGGGATCGAACCTGGGATCCTTCGCACAGTAGTCCAGCACACTAACCACTGCGCTACTGCGCCCACCATCTATTTACAATTTAAATAGGAAATTTGGTTAATTTACTATTTTAATTGCATTTTTATTTTGTTTTACTACATATTTTATTTTTAAATTTGTGTTTTTCTGCACGATAAAAAAAACATAAAAACACAAAATTTCCAAAATAAAATAAAATATGAAAACTAAAAAAATTGCAATTAAAATAGTAAATTAACAAAATTTGCTATTTAAATTGTAAGATGGTTTTACAATTCGGAAAGTAAAGCCTTTACAATTTTTTTCTGTGTGTGTAATCACAATCAGTTAGTTTGCAAACAAAATTGAACCTGCTAATTATCCGAACTATCGAATTAAAGATAAACCCGTCCTATAGGATTGGATTTGTCAAATCGGTGCTGTTTTTAAGTTATGGCATTCACCAACAAAATATCGATTAATTTTTATTGGTTAATTTTAGGTTTGTGGGCTAGTGAGGATTACTCCGTAGTCCGTACCACACTCAGGTAAATACTGACCCATTGTGCTGCCCGTCGGGTAAAGAGGTTAGCCCTTACCCAGTGACATATGAAGTGGGTTATGTCCTCAAGAGCACCCTCATCACCGCATCTAAAACAAAGTTCTTCCTCCGTTAAATACATTTTCTTCATGTGGGACAGAAGATTATTGTACCCCGATATCATTTCTACGGTGCAGGGAAATAAGTCCCCGGGAACTAATTTCACTGCTTGGGTTTACTGTCAGATTTGCAGTATGTGCGAAATTTCAAAGTACCTACTCGACTCTTTAATTTTACTTTGTTATTATTTGACAGTGAGAATTTATTTCACATTAAATGGGAGAGATCAGAGTTTTCGGTAATTATTTATCACATTACATGGGAACTAAGTCCATCTTACGAAAGTGGTTTTATTTCCCACTAGGTCCCTCCACTGAGGGACTTAGTTCCCGGGGACTTATTTCCCTGCACCATTTCTACGAGGGTGGACAGAGATTTCCTATCCTTCCGTATGATACTCTAGGTTCTGCTTCCATTGAAGTACGGCCCTAGCATTTTTGTGGTACTACAAGCATTTATGGCGGCCCATCTAGCGTTTGACTCTCTTGTGGAATTTTTTCCTGATTCTAGCTTGAGTGTGCAAGGCTGGATATTCTCAGAGGGATCAGCTTAATCTGACAGCTGTCGAACATTATCTTTTTTTTTAAATACTTCTCCCGGGAAAGATGTATGTTAGGTCTTTTTAATTCCTCTGCTTTCTCATTGTCTTCATGTACTGGAACTCAGCAGAGCGATACCTTGTGCTGTGTATCAAGAACATTGAGTTCTTCGTGTCAGCACTTCACAAAATCCGATTTTATTTCTGGTCCAGTTATGACTTTTATTGCTGTCTTGCTGCCTCCAGGTGGTATTATTAGATACCGTTAACAAAGACTCACGGGCTGCTATTGTCACTGCCAAGAGCTCTGCTTGATAGACACTATACTATGGTCAGGGAGGCGTATGGACTTTGATATACCCAGCGATTCGGAGAAGACACCTGACTCTAACCCCATTGTGCAGTTTAGATCCGTCTGTAAATACGGCTATGGTTTGCATGCTATAGCTACGAGTTCGTCTCTCCATTCTTCCTTGTTGGGATAGGCGCTCGAGAAAGGTATTGTAAACTTAAGGTATGGCGTGATATAGTCCGTGACAAGTACACAGCATAGGATGGCCCATTTCGTTCAATATCCAGTTTACTGATTAACTGATTCTTATGTCACAAATTGCGGCTGATATTTGTATAAGAATGTCTAGCGGAAGCAGATTAGTGATAGCCTCAATTCCTGTGGTTTGAGTTGTCCTCATCGCAATGGTGGTGCAGATGCACGTTAGTCTTTGAGCCGTCGTTATCGCCTTTGAGTAAGTGACGTTATTGGTTGCCAGGCACCATACGAGACTGCCATAGGTCAATATTGGTCTTACTATAGCCTTGTACATGTGCATGTACATCAAACTACGATTTCAATTTAAAGTAGGAAATTCTACCTGCCGGGATGTCAAATGTAGACACAGTCTGGTTAAAATGTAATTGGAATAATAAGTACCTATACCCTAGTTTACGTTTTAATTACGTCCTAATTAGATAAATTTTATTACAGTTTAAATTATTTGTTTATGTAAGTGGATTATTTTAAAACACTTGTAATATACATTACTATTTATCGGGCTTCAAATTTTTGTATGTGCACCATAAATTGGTAATTTGAAGGCAGTAATAAAAAAATAATTTTCCTTCGTTCCACAATTTCCAAATAGATTTAGATAGTAAGACTTTCCCATTTCAACACCAGAATATCTCAGATTTGAATACACGAAATAACTGGTTTATTATAAATTCAGCCTCGAGACAGTATCCCACCTCCTTTCAATAAACAATCAGTGTATCTACCGCACAATTTTTCGATTTCCCCGCGCTATCCTTAATTCCATCAATTTACAACCAACAATAGACACTTTCCGCCGCAATATTATATCGATAATCCCTTAGCTAATAACGGAAGCAGAGGGAAATTGCTCCTAAAACTTCCCAAAGTAACTTGCTAATGAATTTTTCCCTTTACCGCAAATCAAATGCCTTCCAACAGTGCTAAATAATTCTATTAAATTCAACTGAAGGCTAAATTCCCGCGAGTGGCTTGTTTACTTTAAAAACAAACAAAACGAATTGAAAATCGCGCCACTCCGCCTTAGCCGCAACAACTCTTAAACGAAAATCTTTCCACTTATCTGCGAAACAATACAGGAGTCAGCGGTAATGCTGCTCAAGGGCGATTTGCATAGTCCTCGGAAGACATGTAGTAGGTATCCACGTATCTGGATTGAAATAGTTTACTATGTTTTCACAAGTCAAAGAATGTTCGCAACCAGTAGCGAAGCGACTAACGAACGAAATCTAATATTTACTTGCTCCTTTCCTAAAGGCTGAGGTGCGGACCGGAAAAATGCAAATGCTGTTGCCAAAGTAAACGTATGCACGTTTGTGCTATTAGATACACAAACACTAAAGTTCACCGAAACCACCGAAACCCCGTGTAAAGGGCACGATGGCACTAACCCCTCTTTGGTTGTCGCGATGGAAATCGTGGCGAGCGGCTTATTCCTTCCGTCGAAATTAAACTTTCGCCTTTGTCGTTTTTCTACATACGACGTAGATACGGGCAAAAGAGATTCCTAAAGAGGATAATACACATTGAATATCCTGGGGGCATGATTTGTATATATTTTTTGTTGTGTGGCCTTCATGTACCTATATATGCGGTCTGGCTGAGTTCTCAGGAGGAATATCCTGCCCATACGATGTCGGTAATCGACAGCAATTTTGGCCTTTCGACCACAATTTCATGCGAATGAGGTTGATTGTGGTGTAAGCCAATGAGGGACCCTGCGGCCTTTGGACTAAACCCCGAACCCAAATGTATTTGGTATTTTTCAAATGTTTCCCCCGTCTGTCTGTGCGAGCGTATGGAAATTTGTACAATACCTACACAGGTAACAGTTTGAATATTCCATTGCTGTTACAAGCCGTTAAATTGGAACAATAACCAATGGCATGAGTAACGATTCAGTGCGGGTACATGCTTTTGGTTGAATTCAAATTGCTTACTTGGTCGGACGACCGTAATTAAATACCGAATAAAAAATAATTAAATTCACGTGTGGCCATGGTCATAGCCAGTCTGAAGGGGTGTTATTTCCGTTGAAAGGTAATTTTTAGTATGCGGTTGGTAATGCCAACCTGCGTCCGGTGGTTAAAACTCCACTACTGCAAAGTATACCGGAGATGTACTTAAATTTAACGACTCCAGCAACAATGTGCGGATCGGATGCGGGCTGTAGATAATAAAAATCAGTTGATACCGTTTTGAGAAAATTATATTGTAGGGACTCGGGAAAGGACAGAGTCCCAAAAAATCAGAACAGCTTCGTTAATTATTTTCTATTAATTTGCGCTTATATTACTTTACTTTAGAAGGCGCTTACAGTCCAGGGTGGACCACGGTCTGAACCAACAAGCCCCTCGGCTCTTAGCTAACTGCCTGCAGGCTTCAGTTTCGCACACCAAGTTGGTTGAGGTCGCTTTTCAAGGTCGCCCCTCTTCCTCTACTTCGTTGATACTTAGGGTTGGACTCAAAGACTCGCCGGGTTCGTACGTTGTTGTGTACACCCCATGTCAGTAGTTGTATTTTTAGCTTTTGCCCAAGTCAACGTCGCCGTCGGTCGAAATTCTTTCATCCGCTTTCGATAACGACCATACTTTTGCAAAATACAGGATACAGCCGGACCGGGATGATGAAGATATTGTACAATATTTCCTTGGTTCTGTAGGAGAGAGTTTAGTTTTTAAATGCCATCTTAGACCGAAGAAACAGGGATTGGGAAGAGTGATTCTTCGGTTGATCTTCCAGTCTGGGAGCTCGTTAAGTTCTCAATATTATCTGCATTAGCATTATGCAAGTATTAGTACATATGTATTTGAAAGGACTTTTGAAAAATTCTACCTCTAATGTCATGTTGGCTTTTCAGTTTCGTACAATTGCTTCAAGAATCATGTTAAAGAAGTACACTATATCTTGTCATAAACATTTTTCGACATTAGAAGGGTTCGATGTTATGCTTTGCGATTTTGATAGAGGAGCGAGATTTTTCCCATCGTGTCGTGTCATCCTGAACAAATGGACAAGTGTGGGGCATCGACAGTGTTGCAACTGATTGCGTGCCCATATCGCTGGTGCGGCGTTAACCGAGAGGAGGGGATCGCTAGAAGTTTACGCGTTTGATTGCGATAGTAGAATTTCGAAGTCAAATCCTTTTACAGCCTCCATTGGGTGTTGTTGCGTGGTGGGTATCCGCATATGTACTTTAGCTACTACCATTGAGTTTCTACTAACAGGTAGTGGTTCGAGTCTACACTGCTACTTGGATCTTTCGGACATCCAATACTCTGAAGGCATGCCGTTCGTCTATCGCAACGTGATTAATTTGATTGACAGTTCCTTGATCTAGATACTGACAAGTCACTTTGTTTATAGTGACGTGTTTAAATCGTGATCCCTTGATGATGAAATTTATTTCTCCCTTCGCTTCTCAAAGCGTTCGATTGGCACTCAATGACAGTTCTTCTCCTGAAAAGAAGAGAATTTTGCTTCTGGATTTGAATTCAGAATCGAAACCAGAAGCACTAATACATTCATACACTATAAACGCCAAAATCGTTGAATGCAAATTGTTTGTATCGCATTTGATAGTTTTGCATTTTAAATCCAATAAAAGTAATTAATTCTAAAAATAATATTAAAAGGGATATTCCGATGAAGGTTTGTAATTCAATTTTATCGTCTTCAGCATCTTCCTCGTCATCAAGTAGTGATGATGATGATGCAATTGCGCTTGAATTTAACAAATACAACGATACATCGACTTCAAACGCAAATAAGATCTATTTGCTTGTTCGATTGGCATCCCGAATCGGAGAGTTCTTCCGGACGGTTCTGGACGACCAACCGAAAACGACATTAGATTTAACAGCTTGGGTATAAAAGTACGTGTATTAGTCGACTAAGATTGCTAGGGTATATTGCAATAGACACCAATGCTCCGACCAGAAGTGTCTTCGATTCAAGCCCGTAGGTATACAACGCAGTAGACCTTGCCTTAGATGGCGCGCACAAGTGAAAGCAGACTTCTACCAACATGGAGTGCGCAACTGGAGGCGATTAGCCAAAGATCGGGCTAACTGGTGAGGCGTGTTTGTTGAGGTCCATATTTCCGAAAAGCCTCATGATATTTCCTGACAAAAATCGCACTTGCCCAATTTAGGTTCACCCGCTTTTTATCAGCACCATCTCCTGAGATCTATTCTCGGTGTGTCACCATAAGCTTCAAAGGTATTTTTAATTTCTATCAGATGCGTATACATATAAGTAAACCGATGGTAAAAAGATTAAAAGGCTCCAGAGATAGATAAACCTTGTAACCAACAACAAAATGTATGACGGTGTCAAGCTCTCTGTTGTTTTCAATAGTTAGTGACCTAGTTCCTAACGCTCAATTGGCACATGTTGTAGTCGCTTGGAAAATTGACGCTGAATCGAAGTGCGGGTTCATTTTCTGACAGGGGAAACAATAAGTCACTTAAAGTAACGGATTCTGATGATGAATGAGTGGTCTAGTTCGCAATAGCTATATACATAGGTACATAATTATAACCAAAGTTATATTGGTTCCTCATATAATACCTCGATTATAGTTATAGTCCAATTGTTTTTTAATCACTGAGAGCACAACTAAAAGAGATCCTGAATCTGGCTAATATCAAAGGGCACGGTAGTGCCCCAGCCAAGTTCTCTAGTAAAGGCACTTACCCTTTTTACAGGAACAAACTCAGGCTGTTTTCGACCCCCCCTCTAACTTCGGAACCAATTAAGCCAAAAGCTTCAAACTTGAAACATTTACCAAGCTCATTGAAAAACCCCACCTCACTAAATTTCATCTCTATAGCAGTAGTGGTTCTCAACATACAGGACTTCAAAAATCGCAAAAACCGTAACTGACTCACTCACTCACTCACTTAGATGATGATCATCAAAATTATGAAGCACTTCCGGCCATCCTAGAATTGTGAAATTTGGCAGAATTCTAGATCCTGTGGTGCATACACTGGGAAAACTCCAAAACTTGAGATTTTCCATTCAGAGAGCGTGGTATACGCCCACATTTGAAAATTGGTTATTATTTAGTTAGGCCACTTCCGATTACCGTAGAATGCTTAAATTTGGTAGGGCGATATGACTTGCAGTGTACAGAAAGAAAAATATCAAACATTTTATATTCTCCATTCAGGAGGCGTGGTATCCGCCCACTTTTGAAAATCGGTTATTATTTATTTGGTCCACTTCCCATTGCCGTAGAATGCTGAAATTTAGTAGAGCGATAGCACTTGCAGTGTACGAAAGGAGAAATATCAAAAATTAAAAATTGTCCATTTAAGGGGCGCCGAATATGAATAGAAGTTAATATACCTGCTGAATATAATTTTAATGAATAGTTTATAAGAAAGAAATCCAAAGTGATGGTAGTCAGTGTCTATTGACATACGAAAAAGCGAAAACGTTTCAACGTTGTTTGTGAAATCTAATAAAGAAATACTTCGCAAAAAGTTGTGAAATCACACCAAAAACATAATTATAAAAAAAAGAGCCAAGTTCTGTTATATATAAAAAAAATTGTGTAACTAGTCAGCCACGTAAAGTAATGAGATCTAAATGTACGCCAAGTTCTTAGTTTAAGAAAGTTAAATGTTAAAAAAAATTGGTAGGTTTACTTGGCAAGTTTTTCATTTATAACATCATTATACAATATAAAAGAATTTCAAAACTTGACCAGCGAACCTACCAATTTTTTTAACATTTAACTTTCTTAAACTAAGAACTTGGCGTACATTTAGATCTCATTACTTTACGTGGCTGACTAGTTACACAGTTTTTTTTTATTTTATTATTAACAGAACTTGGCTCTTTTTTTACATTTATGTTTTTGGTGTGATAGATGTAATGTAATGTAGATACTGCATTTGTCACTTTTAATTGGGCCTAATTAAGCAATATACCTACATTAAGAATTGTTTAATTCTAAGCTCGACTAAGCTATTGTGTGTACCTTTGTACCTAACATTCATTTATTTATTTTACACTCTAATACTATGCATCTGACAACAAACGAAGCAACTGTCAGTCATATCTGCTATTAATTAGCGATTAGCATAACAAAACTCTTTAAAATCACAGAAAGCACAAACAGGCAATTTAAATCATTGCCCCTCGATAGATAAACAAACAACTTGATTCAATACAAACATTCGTCTAAGTATATATACATCTTCAAATGGCACCTGATTGCGGCAGTGCTGCTGCACCCCATCAATGAAACCAAATGCGAAAGCCATAATCAATATAATTAAATAATCCATCAGCAAACATACGTACACGTACATAACATTGAAAGTTTTCGCATTAGTGGGGCCACGTTTAGCACGCTGCTGGTCTAAATAGCTATGTCCTTGTCGGTGGAAAGGTATGGCACTGATATCGCCCCCACCCGATAACGATGACGATGATAAAACGCTAATGGATTGCGATGCTGTTGCGTTGGTTGTTTTCGTTATGTCACTCAAATCACTTTAATTAGTTTTCCGAAATTCAATGTTTTTCATCACAATTATCACGATAAAGCTGCGAAATGTAATCCCAAAAGGATTTAATCAGCCCCCGAGTCTAATTAACCGATGACTTTGTTCAAACGCAAACTTGGTCGTCGCTACCCTAAGTTATGCAATATAGTTGGGAAAATGTTGACAAGTCGGAAGACCAAAAAAAAAAACGACAACTGTGTACCTTTATTGGAAAATTTGTTTTCGATTTTAAAGGGGTTGGCCTTATTACCTGTCAACTTTTTTGCTTCGTGTAGAAGAGGAGAGTAATAACCAACAAAAAAAGGCAATACGGTCATTGGAATTCGCAAACAGTAGACGGTTTTCGGTGTTAAACTTTCAGCTTTACCATTGAATTGGATAGAAAGTTTCAAGTGGCGTTCTTGCGAAAATTGAATAGCTTTCATTTGCCTGTATTGAAATTTTCGACAAGTTTTCCGAACATGGCCATTTGGAGTGGGATGCAAACGATTTTGCTGTGCAATAGTATATGGAAAATGCACACAATTTCATGAAACTTTTGTGGTGCTACGCAATGAATTTGAAACTAGTTCTCTGTGGCTACGATGTACTCGAAGGAGTGTAAGGTGTGCGCTATAGATAGGTACAGGTACATGTAGTTGTAGGAACGTTAACAGTTGTTGTCGTTGATTAAACGTAAGGGGGCTATTAGAAAATACATATGTATGTAGGAATGAACTGTTACATGAATATTTTTACTACAGACCCGAATACGTGAATTTGGTTGTATGAAGTTTGTCTTTATCGACACTTAAATACAGTAGAAACTGGATATAGTGAACTAACAAAAACCAGGCCTGTTCACCAAATCGAGGTGAAGGTAAAACTTCCAGAGTTGAAATGGTTTCATCAAAATGCACTTTTTTTCAACAATAAAATTAAATAGGTTAAAAAACGTTTAAACGCCTTCTTAAAAAAAAACACATTTTATAAGATTACTAGCGTACCCGGCAAGCGTTGTTTTGCCTGCTCGTACATTTTCATCGTCCGTCAATTGTTCCGCGGCCGTTTTATTTTAACCGATGTTTCCGGACTGATTCTGTACTCCGTGTGCTTCGACCGATATTTCCTCCGACGTGTGCCCACGAAATATATTTTTAAAAATGCCTGTCGAAGAATAGCGTTTGAAATGTATTTTTTTGTTATGAGAGGTGTCACGCCCTTTTGTCCAATGCCGACAGGTTTTGTAAAATGCTTCAATCAGGCAATGTTCAGATATAGTGACTTAAATAACTTTTATTTAACAGTGGTGCCATGGTTGTTTGTTTGGACAATGCCCAGCCCATCAATGTCTACAATTTTAGCTCCCATGGGTGTCGAGAAATAGCATTTAAAATGTATATTTTTTTATACGGGAGGTACCAAGCCTCTTTGTCCAATTTGGACCTTTGGACCAATAACAAATATTTTCTTAAAATTTGAGTTCAATCAGTTTGGAAGTTTTCTAGATAAACGATTTTTTTTTTGGTTTTTTTCGTATGGGAGGTGCGACGCCCTTTTGTGTTTTGTCTAATTTTCACCAAATGTGAATCCAAACCATCCTTGGATCCACTCAAACACACACAAAAAATTTCATCAAAATCGGTCCAGCCGTTTAGGGGGTGTTCGATTACAACACACGTACAGAAGAATTATATATGTTTAAAATAAAATCGGGATTCTTTCTATGTTGTTCCAAGAACCATTTAAAGAGCCTCTTTCCATCAGGGACACAATAAGTTTGATTAGCTGGTAATATTATCCCTTCTTTTATTTATGGATCTTATTGTTGATGTGGATACTCACCAAATTCTTTGGCCAACAACTTGTATTTGCTTACATGTTTCGATTTCTTGTACCTTTTCTTTGAAGAATGACAGTTGGATTGGGACTGAGAAATACATCGTAAAGTTCGAATGCTGCCAAGAGGATTCTACTATCCAGAGTGGTCAGCTCAATACTTCTATACACCGCACCGGTCTGGGCGTGGGCTCTAAAAAACAAACGAAACGAGGAGAAAGCTCTCGTCAGCATACAGGCTCTGCGCAATATGAACAATAAGGCGATTTCGAACAATCTCGGATGAAGCAGCCTGCGTTATATCGGGATGGACATTCTTTCCAGCGAGATGCAAAGGATTTACCTTAGGCAAACAGCTAGCCGGCAAGAGGACCCTAATAGAAGGGTGAAAGTAGAAGAGAGAGAAACATCGATGGCACTATGACAAGCCAGGAGGGGGTAGCACGGCAAAAGGCAGATGGACCCACAAACTGATCCCCACCATCGTGCTCTGGACAAACGGGGACTGCAACGAAGAGGAAGATACGGAGCACGCAATGTTCCATTGTAGGCGCTTTGCAGGAGGAAGAGCGAAAAACACGAAGAATTCAGGAGACTTGAAAGACTTAGAAAAGCCGAAATGGCCGACCCAGAGGATTTGGCATGAGTTGATAACTAGCCCAGCGAAGTAATACCTAACGGCAGTCCCGCGGGGTGGATTAGTACTCCAGGTGTGCCCTGGCATCGATTATTCGGGTTTGCGAATCGTGCATGTTGGTAGTACGTGGTACCGCATCTTTAGAAGATTACCACAAAAAAAAAAACAGTTGCAAGTGTATAAAGCAGTAAAAACTAATTTTAAATAAAAGGAGTTACACACCACTAGTCAGCACAATATTAAAGTGTGTAATTACGTACCTTTCAAAAAACACCGTAGCTGTTTCCTGAAACGAGAGAAAAAAATAAAAAAACTTTTTTAATTACATACCAACTAGAGAACGTCATAATTTGCTTTAATAGCTTCTAATTAAAATCCCATTTACCTACTCAGTATGACAAATGAGGCATCGAAGTGTCTTATTAATTACATGTTATAATGTCACACCAACTACACAGTACACACCCCAATCAAGGGAACAAAAGTACACACTTTCCACCTTTAACTGACCACACTGTCGAGTGTCTAATAAGTTTGTAATACATTTCTCTATTAAATTATAAAAAACAGCCTTGTTTATTATAAAAGAGTAAACAAATTATCATTTCTCCTACCACTACCACCAACCCCCAGGGGGAAACTCTTCTCATTTAAGTCGTAAAATTTCACATGAGTCGTGACACACTATAATTAAACACATCACAGCCACGCCTCCAATCCGAGTCTTTAATTATACACATCCTGCTGGTTAACCGAACAAAAATAAAACGTCAAGGAAATAAGCCCTTTTACGACATTATAATAAAACCAAGACGAAAATTTCAAACCCATGCTAATTGCAACCGAGCGCAGGGACTCGAGTGATAAATGTGAATATTGTATACAGGGCCAGGACCCATCCGGCCGGTCGGTCAGTTGGTTGTTCATTGCGGACTCTTTGCAGATCATTAATTATTTCTTTCAGCTTTTCAGACGACATTGTCGTTAAATTATCGCCAAACACAGCTGTCAGTGGTATGTCAAGAAGGACTCCTCTGAAGCATTCTTTTGCATCACACTCACAATCACAAATCAATTATGTAATTCCCACACAGTGGGTCCACTTACTTTGTAGATTTATTTGGCTTGTCGGTTGGAGCTTCCCATATCGCATTGTCACAGCCGGACTGCAAAGTCCTAAATTTATTGCATATCGTGTCGACGACTTAATATCGCTATTCAAATTTATATGGTAATGCCCTGACCATTGATTGTCGGCAAAATCATTTATGCACTTATCCAGGTGCATTGGATCAAATTTTAATTACAGCCATGCACAATGCACAATACACATGGCGCTACTGAAACGACCCGCTGAGTGCATTAAATTGCATGTGGCATGGTTTGCTGCTGTATTGTCGACCGATAACCGTAAAGTATCGTAAATTACTGCATCTATACTCCTATTATTGTTAGCCTGGCGCTAATGCGGGCTTTTTGTTTTGCTGCCAAACAAATCTCAATTGCGTGCTTGCATTTTGCCCAGCGGGCATTGGTTAATGTTCAAATTTATTGTTCCATCGTGTGAAAAGGGAAGCGGCACAATTTATTATACTCAACTTGATTAAATCTACATAATTTGGTTAACAAAATAGTGAAAAGGATCATGTTGTACGAGTAGTCCTGTTTTGGGCAGCTATATGGGCTGTACGATACGATACGATGGATGACCTGTGCAAGAATATAATTAGTAAGTTCTCCCTCATATTGTGCTGGGAACTTGGAGCATCGGAGCTCTTTGTTGCAGCAATGCTTAGTAGATTCATAGCAAGGGAGCAGTTTTGTATTCAATTGCAAAAATAGAAAACAGTTTGAGAATTCTAAAAGAATGTGAAGTTCAGCGTCGACCTGTGCGACATGAGGATGAGAGCCACCAGCACTTTTTTTTTTTTTCTTTTTTAAATACTTCTCCGGGGAAAGGCGAACCTATAACGCTTGAACAGCGCCCCGAGATGCTTGCAGATGTATGGTAGTTCTGCACTTAAATTGCTGCAAATTGTAGTCTTCTGGAAATATATCCCCAGGAAGCGAGTTTCAAAGTTTGCTTGTCTTGTAACAGAAGTAGTTTTGGAAAGTTGATGTCCTCGCGGTTGTCAAGTTTACATTTTTATGGTCATGAGCATTAGCAGCTGTCTTGCGCCCAAAAGATGCATTTCGAGTTGTCTTTGAGATCCTATAGAACAAGCATAGGTCAGCGACTTGTCTTCTGTGCACCAACGGTTGTAGATTCGATGTGAGTGTAGGGATGATGGATAATTAATATCTACCAGACATTATACCTTGTCTGTGTACCTACAGACAGTCATACATACTAATACAGCCATATATTTCTCAGTTTGGCAGACAAAAGAGGAATCAAGTGCCAGACGTGTAACGAAACCTCCGGCTGGAAGTTTGGGAATCGCATTGAAGTGTCCCAACACCGGTACAATAGTATCTATCATACCGATGCTAAAACATCTCCTGTCGTACCGTAACGGGATATGCTCACCGCAATGAGCCGATGGAAAAAAACGACCTAAATTCCTTAAACCTTCCGCCTCCTATACTACCCTTATGACTCGAGGTTACAGGAGCTCTGGAGTCAGTCCGGGCAGCTGAAACGGAAGAGTGTTCAGGCCTTAGCAGCGTGAGGCATGCTAGCGCATGCACGTCCTAGCTCGTCGGATGGGGGGGGGGTTCTTGCTACTTCAGCGCTGAACGGGTGTTACGTTTTACATGCCTCAGAAAAGATGTTGTTATCTGTAAATGTTTATGAAAGAGGCGCGAACTGTTCCTAATTCGTAATCCTGACTATCGAATTTCATAGAGGGAGACAAGCGGAAGATGGTAAATGCTCGCCTGAGTGTTCCCACCCACATCGTAAAGACATTATCTCTACGATAACAATTGGCTATCACGCCACTCAATATCTGTGATAGCCCCTAACCTAAACGGTAAAATACATTAAACACTCATCATTGCCATCCCTATCTTACCTTCGAACTTGGTCACATACACCTGAAAAAGAAACCTACTGAGATTCCATGATCCTTATGAAAACACTTCCCTTAAAATTGTGTCTCTTAATTTCATTTAAAGAGAATACTTTCAAAACTCAACCCGAATAAAACATAAACATTTCAATATGTTTCCTAACAGGAAATACAACTATTTATTCTGATAAAAAAAACTAAAAATGAATCTTTCCGATTCGAATCATGTTGTCAACAAATTTCAAAAATTATCATTAAATTAAACAAAATGAATTCAAAAGCAATCGAAAACTTAACTAAAATTCTTAAAACTACCTTATCATTACCCTACACAATTCCGAAATATACAAAATAAAAAATTCAAACTAAAATCTAACTTATATCTAAAATTAACCAGCGCTTAATTGATCGCAGTAATTATTTATCGCACACGAATTGAAGTTAATTCAATTATGGAGATTACAGCTATTCAGTATTCCTATCGATCTCTATTCGATACGAGTCGCTCGACGATTAAAACTGATTCCACCAACAACGTTTGTTACTTGCACGTCTGCAGGTACTAATAAACAAATATGTAATATTACTTTGCAACTGTTCCCTTTCTTAATACGTGCGATATCGTATTTCAGTTTAATTGACTACTAATTTGATGAATTTATATACGCGTTATTGTACACATTGACATTTAAATATTTTAAAGCAAATCAAAAAGACCTACTTGCTTATATTACGAAAATTTATCCAAAATAAAAGAAAAAAAAAATACTTTTCGCTCAGTTTGATGCACATAAAAAAAATAGAGTGTAAATATGATCACTTACCGGGGAATTGCAATTGCAATTGATTGTTATTCGATGTCTATGAAGGTCCCAGGGGTGAGGTCGACGTTGTGCACAATGTTTACCAGCCCGTGGATGACGAAACGATGACGTATGCTTTAAGACTGCTGATAAATGTAGATTAGCTAAACGGAGGAAAAAGTTTTATGTGCATTTGAATATGTGCGAAACCCTTATGTACATATTAAAACAATAAAATATTCGATTACTTAACTAAACTAGTACTCTTCTACTTGATGGTGGTGTTGTTGTTGTGGATCGTCGCTGATTTAATACGAGCGATCTTGGATCGATTGCTGAAGATGTTGTTGTTGTTGGAGATGCAGTTGTCGTTGAGGTCCGAATCAAATTTAGACCTTGGTAGGTGATGCTGGGATTCGGTGTTGATGCGTTGTTGTTGGTCTTGACGAATGCTGCGATTTTGGATGTTGCCGTTGCAAAGAAGAGCACTTGACGATGGTGACGATGCTCGTGTTGGGGGTGAAAGAGCGTAATCTTCGGGACGGTCGGGGTCGTGACGAAATAATTTCGCTTATCTCGATGTTGTTATTGGCGTCGATGATATGCTGGCGAGCGGGGCTGACGAGTATTCTAATAGCAGATTGGTTTTGCGGCTTGTTGTTGTTGCCGTTTATGGTTCTGCTCTATCAGAATGGTTACTTCGTAAGCTTTGGTTAGCGGCTGGGTTTTTTGGCGTTGATGCGGATGTACGGGCGATCGCTGCAGCTGGTGACGTTGTTTGCAGATCGTTTATGCGTGGAATTATCGCTGACGTGGCGTAGATTCCTCTGGCGGAAAATGTGCACGATGTTTTTGGGCACGTGCTGGCGAGGTACGCTGATATTGACGCACGGTATTCAGTGAGCAATTGCAAGATTTTCTCAGGTGACGAATATGAAAGTCTGATATTTATGACATATGTAAAACGCTGTATGTGGTGTTGTTTTCCGAGGTCACTTAATTATGGCTTGGACTCGGATTTGGGAATTTGTATTTCCGCACTAACGTGTTTATTAAGATTCACGCTTGAAACACCTGCTAACACTTTCACTGATGAATTTGATCAGGTTGATCAGACTGACGTTACGACGTTAAACGTTTGTGAACAGTTTAGTAAAACTCGAAGTAAAACTTTACTTTCACGCGCCAATAGTACAGTCACTGACTACTTTTGTAACAAAAGAAATCGCAGATCACAGCCGCCTAAATTACCGCACCGCACTGACAAAGCAAAAAGCCTCGAAAATTTAGTTACGATCCCTTTTATACGAGCGTCGGATTTGGTGGGTTGCGTTATCCATGAGCTGATGCCACCGTTTTTCGCCTAGCATATCGTCAGACCACTTCTTATGTAATTTATGTGAAGCCTATTAAGTATATGCTCAAGTAGCACACTGGTGTATAAATTGGTGTAAATTCGTAAATTTTGGTGCAAAATTGAGAAAACTGAAGAAAAATTCAAAATTTTGGTGTATCTGTCAAAATTATCGGTATAAAAATTACACCATTGTCTTTCCTGTGCAAAATTTCAACATTTCTTTTGAAATTCGGTGCAAAAAATAAACCGATGTTCAGCTGTTTTTATAATATACCAATAATGGTGCATAAAATTAATCGATTCTGAAACCAACCAACATGGCATATTTTGTACACTATATTTTGTAGATAAAATACACTATTTGAAATGGCCAACTATATTTCGGTGAAGGACATTACATAAGTGTGAAAAATAAACAACAAAATGTTATTGAAATTATTTCGCATGTCATTCTTAGCGAGCTCTGCATTCTTAACGAGCACTGCGTTTTTATATTAACAAATATTAACAAAAATTAGTACCTTGAAGATTCATAATTACTTGAAGTGTAGAAGGAAAAACTTTTAAAAAAAATTAAAAAACATTCTCAAACCAGTTAACAACATCCAGCAAAGTCATCGAAACTTATTCCGAAATTGGGGAAACATCAACTTTTATATTCGGCCCAAAAACTCTAAAAATGTTTCATTATCTGGACAAAATATTATTTTAAATTAACCTAATATTATATGTATTACAGCCAAATGAAATATTAAATGTCTTAATTTCGAATGATGATTTGGATAATAATGACGAAGTTGCGGAAATTATATATCATTGATGATGTGGACGCACATATTGATTTCATGTATAAATTGGCTGATTGGGCTGTTTTATTGCCAAGTGAAGGAAAAACTGAACTGCCAAAAGATGCACGTACTTTGCTCCATACACTACGGTATATTGCTATACATGCAAAGGGATACGGTTCATTCTGGTACTATGGCATTGAAAAATGTTTCCGTATTGCATTTCGTCAATTAAATCAAACAATCTTCTCAATTTCAATGTTGACGGATTACCTCTCTTCCGAAGGAGCAAATTCCAATTTTGGCCTACTTGTGTATTTTGTTAACTCAAATTTTTTTTTGAAATATAAATTGTACTGAAAGAAAATCTCGTCCATTGTATATTTTTTTGACAGTAAATGCATGTTGGTTAAAAAAATGCACACAGAGAGGTTGGTGTACTTAATACACTCATTGGTTGAATATGCACCATTGTATGCACCACACTGAGAGTTCGGTGTTTTTAATACACCATTTGGTAAAATATTCACCATTGAATACACTACACAGAGAGTTTGGTGTAATTAATACACTTTTTGGTAAAAAATGCACCACACCGAGTTCGGTGTACTTAATATTAGTAATACAGTGTGCTTCACTTGTTTAGACGTACAATAGTTACGTTTTATTTCTTGTTTTTTTCGTATTATGTGGAACAAAGAGAAAAAAACACTTATTTGGCAGAAAGATACATTCATACACTATAAAAAAAACATTACTATTTTTTTAATACACCATGCAAAACCGTATGCATTTTTTTGGTTCACTTGAATAGACGCACCTGTTAAAAAGTCGAAAAACAACAAAACACCAAAATTGTTTGCGATATTTTTATTTATTTTAGTCAATTTTCAGTTATTTTAATTATGTGTGAGGCAGAACCATTGGGTATAATCTCAAAAATTATATTCTTCAAAGAGCCATAATGAACTTATAAGCTAATTCAATAGTTATAGTTGCAGGACTATCCAAGTTAAAGTCCTTTTTGTTCGAAAAGACGTCTTTGCTTCAATTTCTGGAGACCACTTTAATGTTCATATCCCATGCCATGTCAGACCTTGAAAATTCAAGGCGTGGGTTTCTTGCATAAATGATTAGGCGGTGGTTTTTTTGTAGTTTTGTAAAATTTGGGTATAAAGCATTGACAATAGCATAACGCAAGTGGATTTACTATAAAAAAAACTGCAAATTCTATAATTTTGTTTGTAAATTGAGCGCCATAAGGCACTAGTCTTTCAATTTTCCGCTTGTTTTGTGGTGTTAAAACTTTTACGATCCTTGCTTTGTAGTTGTTTCGATAAGATACCCTATTTTTTACAAAGTTTCTTATCAAGTGTTCACTTCGAGCAATTTTATGAGCCATTTAACGATTTGAAAAGCGTTTCGAGAGGTAAGCTTTAACTTTTGCCTTTTCTGCAAATTCAACACTTTTTTCCTGCCTAATTTTAATAAAATGTGTGCGTCTAAACAAGTGAACTGCACTGTATTTCTCACAATGGTGCATTTTTCTCATTTCTCCTTTAACTTTGGTGCATTTTTTGCATCAATTTCACGAAATGCTACAAATCAGTGAATATTTTACACAGTTTCCAGCAAAATAAATGCACCGAAAACAGAATATTGCATATAACTTCTACAATTGTGTATTTTTCTCCTTCTTCTTTTAAATTGGTGCATTTTTATATCCAAATTCAGGAATTGGTGTATATTTTGGACGACGGCCATATTTTTCAAGGAATATTAGGAAAAAATAAGATTCGGCTGGCCGCCATATTTAGAATGAAGACAATGATTATTTATTTTACTATATATATCGACTTAATCATGCCGCATTTTTTGTATTTTTGACTCGTTTTTTAGAGTACGTCTCTAAATAATTTAAAAAACAACCAGAAAATTATAATTTTCGAAAAACTAATTTTCACGCATCGAATAAAAAATCTTTAATTATTAAAATTTTCGAGGCGCTCGATTTTTAGACGGGGTAGGACAGAAAATAAATCGACAGATTGGGCTTCGTTGTTAAATTAGGCACTCACATTGATATTTATTCATGATTTTCTTACGTCTATATTATGAATGTGAATACCTACTTAGAATCATAGAATGAGTTTTAAAAAACGGTGTAAATTTTAGCTCAAACTCTGTTTCCGATGCAAAAAATAAACTTCGGTTTAAATTTTAAATCAGAATAAATTCTAAGTTTAGGATTTTAATACGCTAATGGTGTATTTTATCAATCGAATTATCGTGTATTTTTCACACTCAAGGAGTTATTGGCGTCGATGATATGCTGGCGAGCGGGGCTGACGAGTATTCTAATAGCAGATTGGTTTTGCGGCTTGTTGTTGTTGCCGTTTATGGTTCTGCTCTATCAGAATGGTTACTTCGTAAGCTTTGGTTAGCGGCTGGGTTTTTTGGCGTTGATGCGGATGTACGGGCGATCGCTGCAGCTGGTGACGTTGTTTGCAGATCGTTTATGCGTGGAATTATCGCTGACGTGGCGTAGATTCCTCTGGCGGAAAATGTGCACGATGTTTTTGGGCACGTGCTGGCGAGGTACGCTGATATTGACGCACGGTATTCAGTGAGCAATTGCAAGATTTTCTCAGGTGACGAATATGAAAGTCTGATATTTATGACATATGTAAAACGCTGTATGTGGTGTTGTTTTCCGAGGTCACTTAATTATGGCTTGGACTCGGATTTGGGAATTTGTATTTCCGCACTAACGTGTTTATTAAGATTCACGCTTGAAACACCTGCTAACACTTTCACTGATGAATTTGATCAGGTTGATCAGACTGACGTTACGACGTTAAACGTTTGTGAACAGTTTAGTAAAACTCGAAGTAAAACTTTACTTTCACGCGCCAATAGTACAGTCACTGACTACTTTTGTAACAAAAGAAATCGCAGATCACAGCCGCCTAAATTACCGCACCGCACTGACAAAGCAAAAAGCCTCGAAAATTTAGTTACGATCCCTTTTATACGAGCGTCGGATTTGGTGGGTTGCGTTATCCATGAGCTGATGCCACCGTTTTTCGCCTAGCATATCGTCAGACCACTTCTTATGTAATTTATGTGAAGCCTATTAAGTATATGGTACACACAGTGTACGCTATCATACACAGCATCTGAGTGAGATAAAAGCAACTCTGAGGTAGTGGTAGAATTAGCCTTGTTACCTACTCCTGATCATCATCGACACGAACCAAAAGAAATTTACCATAAAATGGTTTTATTTTTCGCTACGAAACAAAATTTATTTTTTCCGTAAGTCTCCACTACTAGCATAGCTTTTCAAACCTAATTTAGAATTCGCTGTTAAAGAATCGAACGTTCCCCACAGACGTACCTATTAGAATTTTACATTCCCAGTTAAGATTCCAATTAAAACCAAATACAGTAGACGCTTGATATAGTGAATCTCGGTAGATTCAATTTTCCAGTATAGTGATAACACAAACTATGAGACAGACTACTCTAAATAGAGAACAATAAAAATCTCAATACCAAAAATGAAAATACAAGAACATTCCTATTGCAATGTGTCTACGGCTTATATCACACTTACTCAGACTTATATTTTGGTCCTGAAAATATTTGAATAATAAAAAAAAACAATGTGTATTTTGAATCAAATTCAACTTTGGAAAGCCTTTTTAGCTTCCCACTCGAAATAGTGAAACAACTTCTTCTAGTAAACAGACCTGGTTTATCCTTTAGAGTAGCGGTTCTCAATCTTTTTTGGTCGCGGAGCACTTTTCTGGAGAGAAATTCCTCGCGGAGCACTTCGATGTCTGTACGTATCCCATTTTTCGTAGTTATGGAAAACGCAATTACTATTTTCCATTTTTTTTTTTAATTTATTAGATTGAAGAAATAAGTAACATGTAGCTATGTGATGTGACCTTTAGCATTTTTTAAAATATATAGCTAAATCTAGTAGATAAAAAAAACTAATTCAAAAACATTTTTAACTCATATTCGAGTTTGCCACAGAATAACAAAAAATGTAAAATTCCCGTTTCCAAAACTTATTAAAATTACCAATATTTAGTTGAATCCTTTATTTTTTTTAAACAGCAGTCAATCTTTCCCCTAAAATCCGGCATCTTATAAATAAATGAATACAAATTTGGCGCAGCAGGTCTGTATAGGCAAGGCACCTTAGGACTTGCTTCTCACAACCATTTGTTTTGTGAGTTTTTATTTTTGGGACGAATGGAAGGGACCTACAATTTAATGCTGAGTCCAAACGGCTGATTTGAGAAGCTTTTTTCAGGACAGTTAGAGTCTCGGATGTTTGTCAGACTTCCGCGAGAGGGTGGCGCAGAGGAAAAACAAAAAACCTTAAGATGTAAATTGTCTTTTCCCAGGGATCGAACCTGGGACTCCTCGCACAGTAGTGTAGCACACTGACCAGACCTCCTTAATGTTTTCGAAAAGCTCTTCAGCATATTTATTGATTTTTTGGCTTTTAATGATATTTCGATGTCGGCCCACAAGTTTTCAATTGGGTTCAAATAGGGACTTTGCGCGGATCATTCCAAAACATTAATTTTGTTATCTGTAAGCTATTGCTTCACTCTCCGCGGAGTATGATGCTAAGGATCGTTGTAGTGTTAGAAATCATATGTTACTGGATTGTATGAAAAAAAGGGTTTTCTCTTATATGTTTTTATAAGCCTGTTGATTTATCAAGGGTCGACCATTATACAACTAATGGACCAACATCGAGCTAAGAGATTACACCGCAGACCATTACTATCTCTCCTCCGCAAGCTTTGGCTGCAATTCTTTGATTGAAGGACGCCTTACATACACTTTTCCATCGGATCCAAATAAATTAAACTTGCTTTTGGCACTCCAAAGAACTTTTGTCCAAAATTGCTATGGTTTTTTTTTTAAGTGCAGTCTTTCGAAATTCCGGCTCTTCCTTAGGTTTTTGTTGACATAATGTGTTTTTTGTGGAATATCCACGAGGATTTTTTTCTACGACACAGCGCCAAGCCAGTGAGTTCTTGATGGAGTTTAGTTGCAATAATCTCCCTAATTTTTATGGACTTAAAAATGGATTGGCTCTACTTGTCTGGCAAACCTCTCTTTCGAGTAGTTTTGAGTTCAATCTCCTTTTTTTTGCGGTTCTCAAAACTTCTAGTATTTCCCCGAAAACAAGCTTCGTACCACAACCAAATCTTTTCGCTATCAACGCCATGGATTCGTTTCCATTTTGATAGCTCTGAAGTTCTGGAGTAAGTACACGATTTATTTTTACGCATTTAGTGTAATTTAGCGGAGCACTTGGTCTTTCATGGCGGAGCATGCACACTTTGGGAAATCAACTTTCCTATCTTCATTACAAAAGAATTTGGAGCATACGGTGCACTTCAGCTTGGTTTTTTTGTCCCGATTACGGAGAAATAAAAAGCAACGACGACGCTTTTTACACTCATTAGATATGACCTCTACTTCGTTTTTAGACTCAACATCAATATCACAAGCCGCTAATGTACGATGCACACGTGGAACTTTCTTGACTTGTGGAAGTCTTAGTCTCATATTAGCTTCAACCATTTTTTGTCCAAGAGATATAAGGAACATTTTCCATCGTGCAGAATTCGTAGCTTGCCACTGAGGATTTTTTGCCATAAAAATTACAAATTAATTCATTGCAGCAATGTCTAATGTGTTCATAAAAATCCTGTTCGTCTTCCACACGAATATTCTATTATAAGTTTATCGTCACTGTCTAGGTCTACTCCTCCTTTGGATTTATTATAGTCCAAAATCATAATTGGCTTGGAATGAACTTCATCAGAAATAGAACTGTCTGCATGTTGAGAAGACAAATGATGAACCATTCGATTCTTTTTCGGTGTATGTATATTATGAGACCAAGACCATACATACATAATATTGATTTAGTGAACGCAAATATAGAAGAATACTCGTCCCGAGTTCTGCAAACTTTCAGTTCGCTAGGAGTATCTGTTTTATGTTCAGGTTTTTGGTTCTAAGAAACTCTGCTAAATCAGGGTTAGTAAAAAAAATTGTCGGTATAAGTAATGCCGACGCCGGATCCAAATAAAGGCTCTGCCAAATCCTTAACAACCCTCGTTCCTTGATTTTTTTCTGCGATACCTCCAGGGAGTTTTCCTGTAATAAGATGTTTTCACATAAGCAGCAGCCCAAATTTTAATACCGTAGCTTCCCGGATTGGATTTTATGTATTGTCGAAATGGTCACTTTCTGCGGAAGGTTACTAAACTACTGCTCGTCGATTGAAACTTCGCCATAAGGAAAAAATTATTTGCGACAATTCTCAGCAAATATTTCCCATATTTCTCTTATCGTAGCTAACTTGTCTACTTGCTTTCTCTAATCTCTGGTAGCTTTATAGTCGAATCTTATAAAGCGAGACATTTTCATTTTCACGTATGCAATGAAGTGCTCCCGCTGATATCAGTATTCCAATAAACGCATCTAGCTCTATAACTGTTACTGGTTTCCATACTATTTTTTTATTAGGGATTTTTTAATTTTGGCTTTATAAGTAACACGCAGAGCCTCTTCTTTGGTATGCATTACGATTTTGTCTTTCACGATTGTTGTTATAAGGAGGTCAAAGATTTCAACAGTATTTTAGCTCATATAACTCGTCATACACGGTGTAACGTTCAAAATATTTCTAAGCAACGGGTTGTTGGAAATGTCTTGCTTGACCAAACTCGGCCCGACTTTGCATCATACTGAGTTGAATTCAAAGAAATATATCATCACCAGCATCATCAACATCTGGAAGAATTTCGTCAGATTCCTCATTTTTTTCGTCAATTTCGTCCTCTATATCTGATTCGTCACTTCCATGCACGAAATCCACATCTTCCAAATCTTCTTCTATTAGCAGAGGTAAAACACTTTGCAGTGGAAGAAAGAAAGACGATGTAAAGAAGTAGACGACTCAAACAAGAGAGAGAGTATTTTTATTATAAGCGGCTTTATATAGCCTTCGATAATGTTACATATCTACTGTTGTTTACTATTTGAGAATTCTATATTTCAACATTCCCTCCGAATTTCATAATGGTAAAAATTCAATTTCAAATAAAAAATAGTTAATGAATGAATATGACAAATGGATTTAGAAGAAAAATTAGTTTAAACAAAAAAAAATTATACGTTTATCTTTAGCCCAAGTAAGTTTGTGAATTTACATTGATTATCGCTGTTCATCGGTTTCGTGTGTATGTCGGCCAAATTTTCTTTGGTCGGAATGTATACCACTTTTATCAGCTTTGCCTTTATCTTCTCACGCAAGAATTTCGCCCTAACATCAATATGTTTTGTTTGCTGCGAGCACGAGTTGTTTACTGCCACATGAATCGTACTCTTATTGTCGCAATAGATGGTAATGTTCTTCGTTGCGTCGGGAAAGATTTCGCCTTCGAGTCGTTTTAGCCATAGTGCGTCTTGTGACGCTGATACCACAGCCATCAACTCCGCTTCGGTGGTCGAGAGTGCAACGGTCCGTTGCTTCTTCGAGCACCAAGAAATTGCTGCTCCAGACAACACAAATGTGTAGCCAGTTACCGATCTTCGATCGTCGACGTCGCGTGCATAATCGGCATCGCAAAAGCCAATCAATTCGTCGTCGCACTTTCGATAGACCAATCGTCGATTAATGGTACCTTTTAAGTACCTGAATACGCGTTTGACCGCATTCCAATGGGCACTTCCTGGATTTTTATTGAATTTGCTAAGCATTGACAGCGCAAAGCAAATATCCGGTCGAGTCAATTGTGCCGCGTACATCAGACTGCCAATCGCTTCTTGATAAGGACGTTTCTTCATTTGTTGAATTTCCTCATCGTTCTTTGGCCCCATGTCTGCAGTCAAAATTTGGTTCAAATCCAATGGCGTTGAAATTGGATTGCAGTCATCCATTCCGAATCGCTCCAGCATCTTCGCAATGTAATCTTGCTGGTCAAGTGAAATTGTGTTCTTTTCTTCATCTCTTATAATATTGACGCCGAGAATTGATGATACATTGCCAAGATCTTTCATCTTGAAGTGTCGCTTCAAATCGCTCACAATCTTCGTTTCTAGCATCATATCGTTGGAGAACGTCAATATGTCGTCGACATAGATGGCCAAAATCAAAATGATGTCACCTTTGACATAATAATAGACACATGGATCTGCATCGCATTGCGTTAAACCACTCTCGCCTAGCACCTCGTTCAATTTAGTGTTCCACGCGCGACTTGCCTGCTTCAGACCAACAACGACTTTTTCAATTTACACACTCGCCCCGTTTCGTCGTTGAAATGCTGTGGTTGAAGCATGTAAATATCTTCTTCGAGATCGCCGTTTAAGAATGCAGTCACGGCATCTAATTGTCGTATTCGCAGCCCCTTTTTCACAGCAATCGCAATCAGGAATCGAATAGATGAATATTTAACGACAGGTGAATACGTCTCCTGATAATCGATTCCCTCCTGCTGTGAAAATCCTCGAACGACAAGTCTTGCTTTGTACTTGACTGCATTCGATGTGGTGTCCCTTTTGAGCTTGAACACCCATTTGCAGTCTATGGCTCGTTTTCTATCTGGTAAATCGCACAATTCCCATGTTTGGTTTTCGATGAGAGAATCGTACTCGTTTTGCATAGCAGTTTTCCACTGCACCGAATCTGAGCGCCCCAATGCCTCATCGACAGTGTCTGGATCACTTGCATACGCCGCTGCTACATTTGCTCGTGCTGCACGCATTACCCGCTCATGCACCATTGACGTTTCGATTTGTGAAATCTCCTCGTCGGAAATTTCCAATATTGTGTCGTCGACAGCTTCGCCCATAGAAATCTCGTTGATTGGTTCGTCAGCATCAACAAATTCGTCACTCTCGTCCATTTCCGAAGATATTTCGACTACTGTCATTTCTGACGGAGACAGTTCATTTTTGCAAACAATCGAGTCACTCGAAGCCAGTCCAACTTCGTTTACATCCGGGGCCACACTCTCACTAACTGCGGGTAAAAAAACATAATTAATTTCATTCGACTTCTGTGTAGTTACCTTGCGATTGGATTTCTCTTCGATAAAAATGACATCTCGACTAATATGAATTTTCTTCGTCGCCTTCTCAAACAATCGATACGCCTTTGACTGCATGCAATATCCAACGAAAATGCACTCGATTGACTTCACGTCCAACTTGCGTCGCTTCTCTTTTGGCACATGCACCATTGCCGTGCATCCAAAAATACGCATGAATGACAAATTTGGCTTCTTATTTGACCACAGTTCGTACGGAGTTTTGTTGTTATTGCCCGAACATGGCAACCGGTTGATTATGTAGACGGCCGTCGAAGCTGCTTCTGCCCAAAAACCTTTGGATAAACTCGCGTCGACTAGCATACATCGCATTTTCTCCGCAATGGTTCGGTTGAATCGTTCCGCGACGCCATTCTGCTCTGGCGTGTACGGAGCGGTTGTTTCATGCAATATACCATTGGCCTTCAAATATTCGTCGAACTTCCCGTTGCAATATTCAGTGCCGTTGTCTGTGCGCAAGCATTTAATCGGCAGTCCCGTTTGTTTTTCAACAAAATTTCGAAACTCAACAAATTTCGCAAATGTCTCCGATTTGTGACGCATTAGATAAACAAAACACATGCGACTGTAGTCATCGATGAAAGTGACGTAGAACCGCGCTCCACCAAATGATTGTACCTCAGACTCGCTGACATTTGCAAACAACGATTGAATTTCTTTCGGTCCACTAACGTCTGAATGCACGATTTCCAATCGCGCTGATGCTCTCGATTCACTGGTTGGAAATGGTCGCCGCGTTTGTTTACCTTTTGCGCATGTCACGCACACTGAATCTAACTTATTCTTTTGCAAGTTTATTCCTTCCACAACCAATGGCAATTTTCTCAATTTGTCAATGCCAGCGTGTCCCATTCTACGATGCCACGTTTCCATATCTATTTTTGTCGCGAATACCTTTTGCTCCTTCACCCACGTTGCGTTTTTGTCAAGAACAATCGAACAATTTTCTCTTCGCTGAAGCACTGCCAATTTGCAATCTAATTTGAACATGTCGTCCACCATAGTCGCCGTCGCAATCACACCGCCGCATTTATTGAAAATGACACATCTATGGTCGCCAAACACCACTTTGTTTCCATTTCTTACCATTTGGGAAACTGAAACCAAATTTGTGCACAGGTCCGGCACAAACAAGACGTCTTTCATGATGAGAGGTTTACCGCTATCATTAACCATACGAACTTCTCCGCTGCTGACATCTGACTGACATCTTACCATTATTTGCGACAGTTACATCGCCACTGTAAATTTTTTTTTCATTTTCGAGTATGTTCCGCTTCATCGTCATATGGACGGACGCCCCAGAATCAATAAACCAATCGTCGCTGGTATTTTTCGCTATTAGGGACGAAAATAATACGCTTGGTTTATTTTTCTCCTTGTTTTTTCATTTCTTAGCAAAATGACCATATTCTCCACACTCAAAGCACTTAATGGTACTCTTGGCAGCCTTTGACTTGGGCTTCCATTTCTTTTTGCTATACAGAGCACTTTGGCTACTATTCGAACGTTCGAACGATGCATCCTGCAGCAACGTTGTTCTCACCTTGTCCGCAGACAACTTCTTTTCCGAATTTTCCATTCCCATCACCAATGGTCTGTATGTGTCCGGCAATCCACCAAGCATCAACGAGCCAACAATTTCGTCATCGATATTGAAACCGACCTTTTGGACTTTCGCCCACAATATCATCATTCGGTTCACATAATCTTCAATTGACTCACAATCGACCAATTTCAATGAAACAAGTGCTTGTAACACGGCTACCTTGCGTGTGACGCCGCTGTCTTCAAATGCCGTTTCCAAATTCGTCCACGCATCATGTGCAGTTGCTGCTGGGCCAACATATGAGTAATTTATTTCATCGACTAGAAGCAAAATTTCCGCTTTAGCAATTGCATCTTTTTCTTCACTGCCTGCCCCAGCCGCCGTTGCAACATATTTCCACAGCGAACGAATTCTCAAATATGCTTCGGCCGCTTGTTTCCACGTATCATAATTTTCTCTACCTTTTAATTTTGCGATTTTTAATCCGGGTACACTGTTCTCCGCCATATTTTCAACAAAAAATAATTACGCAAAAATTACTGGTCAAAAAATTATATGCGCTTTACGAAACACGAATCGTTTTTTTCTTTTACTGTATTTCACGTGTATGGACTGGGCCCATAACCTATTAGCAGAGGTAAAACACTTTGCAGTGGAAGAAAGAAAGACGATGTAAAGAAGTAGACGACTCAAACAAGAGAGAGAGTATTTTTATTATAAGCGGCTTTATATAGCCTTCGATAATGTTACATATCTACTGTTGTTTACTATTTGAGAATTCTATATTTCAACATCTTCTGAGTCACATGGATCGTCCTCAGTATTATTCATGTTATTCGTCATTTCTTCTTATTCTGTTTGATGAAGAAATCTTCGACTTTTTGTCATTTTTTCCTGTGAAAAAAATTTCAAAAATTGTCTAAAGTACGAAGTGGGGTAAATTAGGTCCCCCTTACTTTATAATTACTTTTTTGTTAATGAAATGTTGCCGAAAATTAATATTCACGTTAATTTTGTATTAAACACGCCAAAAAACTCGACTACTTAAAAGAAGAATTAAATGCAAATGTTATTGGACGAAATTTAGACAAAAACATGGTCGTCCCACACTCGGTACTTTAAAGGTTATATGAGATCACTATATCGACCGTCTACTGTACCTAATACGAGTCGGTAAAAGTATAATTCAATTCGATGGAAAACAAAATCATTGACCCGCTTTAGTTGAATTGATGAATTATTCATAATGCATATGTAGGTAATGTAGTATGTCTGCGGTTGATTTACATATACATACTTACCTGTGTCCGTAGGTATGTTTAAATTTTCGTGGAAAATCTCATCACAAATTATAATTAAAATGTATCTCATGTCTGACTGGCATACTGCTGATAATTCTTTTTGATTTTGAACTCATCCTAACTTCGACTTTTACAATTTGAAAGTTGGAAAACCCCTTGGAGCTTGTCTGAAATAAACTTTTTCGATATATGCGCGTACGGGGTGTAATTTCACTACTATACCATCCTGTCTACAACAAGGGCAAATAAAAAGTCTACTCTTTCCTTTCATTTTGAAAGAATCTTAATACATGATGTGTCAGTGTTGATAAAATCTCAAACCAGACTTAATTTAATCGAGTGTTATTCTTGGTGGATTACGAGTCGGACAGCTGTTATTGTGATTGTCATTCTGGACGGAAAGGAATTTAGTGGTATTTATTGCATGTATTCAAGTAGAATATTTTATCTCGAGATAAAAGTCAATTATGGTACACAAGCTATAGGTAGATACGATAGAGAAAACGGTTATTGTCTCTAGGTATTTCGATTAAAAAATTGATCTTAATTCAGGCAGCGGATATCTGTGAAGTTTTTATGCAGATCCATGTACCTATCCAAAAATAATAAGAGTCACTTTTTGGGGAACACTAAGGGCCAGATTCAAAGGTTCCGGATAAAGTTATCCACCAGATTAAAGCTGCTGATATTCTTTTCTGTTTCAACGTGAAAGTCTCTGATAAACTAACCTGCGGAAAAATGTATCAGCCACTAAAGCCCCCGACCCATAGATTCCGTCGCATCCGTTGCGGCAACGTATTGGACTGGCAGGTTGATAGAATACACATCAGCAGCTAATAGCAGCGTACGTGCCGGGTGCGACGGATAAATTAGGTTTACTTTATACTTTTCTATCCGTCGTGAAAGGAAGCACTTTCATTGGTAGAAATATTAAAATAATGGGAGAAACTATCAAATGCTGCAGATATCATATTTTCGAATTTAATAATTCGCAAATTGTTTTAAAAGAACTGCGGTAACAGATTCTATGGGACGGTTCATTCCGTCGAATTTGTCAGTCCGTCGCCACAACGGATTCTATGGGTTGGGCCTTAAGTTTGTTTTGATACACATGTTATTTGTTTTGTCTTTGTTTGTTTCGTGTTTTTTAGTTGTTTTCAGGGGCGTAGTGAGGGTTCGAGCCGTGGGGGACTTTCATTGAAATGCCGACTTATTTCAGGAACTTGCCGACTGTATAGAAATCATGAAAATCGGCCCAGCGGTTATCGAGCTATATCGAACGTTAACGAGTTTCACTCCATAGAAGATGTTTTTTGTATGGGAGGCGCCACGCTCCTTTGTCCAATTTTGACCAATCTTAATAGGAACACTCCTGGGCTAATACCTAAAGGACCATTCACATAAGAGCGATCAACTACCTACGATCGAACGACTATTCGCAAGTTTTGAGAGCCCGTTCACATGAACACTTTTATAGGTCGCGGCATTTCGCGAATTCCAGCCATCAGTTTCTACCCACAATGTCTAGTTTGAGGTTAAGTTCGAACGAATGTTTTATTCGCTAGTTTGTAGAACGCTAATTAAATGATGTGGATTGCGAATAAACTTTGACAATTGGCGCCAAGGGTGTTTTCGTTCGCGGCAAAAAGTTTGGAATTCGAAATTTCGTTATTTAAACTGTTTATAAACTTATTTTCTTAATACATTCTGATGGGATAATTAATTATCCTCCTCTTGGCCCAAACACACGTTTGCCGCGAATTGTTACGGCCGATTGAAGTTTACAAATACAAAAGGAAGTTGGTACATAAAAATATAAAATAACAAGAAACAATTACAAGGAAAACAAAATTAGATACATATTACTTAGTTAAATATAAATTAATATAAAATAAAATATAAATTAATATAAAATAAAATATAAATTAATTAATAATTGGCCGACAAGTAAGATTTTAATACGGTTGAAAATCTCTTTTTCTGTCTTATTTCTCTGATGTGGCGAGGGAGGGAGTTCCAGAGTCTAGTGGCATTAACAAAAAATTGACGTTCGGACGTTAAACAAGAATAGCGCGGGGATAAAATTTGTCTAGTCCTGATAGATGGACAAAACGTTAGTCTGTTAAAAAGGTTGCGGGGTTGACGTGTATAAATTATGTGATGCAGCATTAATATGGTACGGTACTGTAAAAGTCTGTCAAACGTGATGTTACAGATCCGGTAAGAGAAGTGTGAAATGTGGTCGTATCTTCGAAGACCGAAGATATATCGAGCAGTATTGTTATAAGCAACGTTAAGTTTCCGATTACTAATCGAGTCGCACTTACCGAAGACTTCGCAGCCGTAAGTTAAAATTGGAGTTATTAAGGTTTTAACTAAAAGAGCTCGCGTTTTTATGGGAGTATAGTATTGGGTCGCCCAAAGAGAACGAAGAATACCAAAACTTTGCCAACTGTAAGGTTAATGTGATCACTCCAAGTTAACGTTTTGTTAAAAAGCATACCCAGATTTTTTGCGGTGTCAACATATTCGATCGCACCATCATTAAGGTAGATAGGTGGAAAGATTGATGTGCTTAACTTTTTCCTTGATATGACAATACATTTAGATTTTTTAGGGTTAATAAGCAGCGAATTCTGTTGTGACCAAGTATAGATTTTGTTCAAGTCAGAATTTATGCAACTGACGCAGTGGTCGATTTGGTCGGTTGAACAACTCATGTGTAGCTGAGTATCGTCAGCATACATTTCAACGTAGGAGCTAGTGACGATGGAAGGCAACTCATTAACATACAGGGAAAAGAGAAGGGGTCCTAAAATGGAACCTTGAGGAACTCCGCATGTGTTGGGAAGAAATTTATTGTTCACAAACACAGCCTGATTTCAGTCGGCAAATTCACCGATTCACCGATTTTAAGGAGTTCATGTTGAACCTTTGAAAATGCCGACTTTTGTATACATTTACACGTTTAAAAACCTATACTTAATGGAAATCCAAACTTATTTGCCAACTCTTGAAAAGCGTGGGGGTGCGACACCCCACGCCCCCCCCCCCTCGCTACGCCTCTGGTTGTTTTAGAAAAGCCAAAGTAAAAAAAAACGTTTCATAAATTAACGGAAGAAAAAATTTAGCAAAACAATTTCAAAAAATAATTCTAACAGAGGAGCTGGAACAGGTATCCGGAATCCGGATACTCCAATAACGGATAAGCTATTTTTCAAAATGGGCCCCCAACCAGGCTGACTATCGGCACGGGTGACAAGGTGACCGCCCCTTCGTGGTAGGAATGTTTAGGAGAAAACTGAATAAAATATTCCTTTCACAGTCGCGTTTTCGGCCGTTTTGTTAAGCCGGAATTCTGAAATCTTTATCGTCGAGAGTTTCAAAATAATTTGGCCTTGGACGAAATAGGTACTCTGCTCATATACGGGGCCGCATGTTAGGACCTGTGACTGCTGTCTGCGGACGATCGTCAACGAAAGAATGTTGTAAAACTACATACCTATGGGCTTTAAAGGGAACCATCTTTGGTTCGGATCATAGAATTGTGTATCTCAAAAAGAGATCATTAATAAATAATAAGAACTAGTGTTTTGGTAGATACTGTGGTGTAAAATATATTGTGTAATAGGTAAACGATTGTTTCGATTGCATTTCTATCACTGTTCGAATATTTAGACTCTCGCCAAACGTGTGACAAGTGAATTTCGATCTTTCCACTACGAATGTCTGTCTGCTTAACACCTGAAACACCTCATCGGACTTTTCTCTGATTTGGGGAGTGGCCATCTTTTTTTGAGATCAAAGAAGCTAAGACAATTTTTATTTTATTTTACTATAATTTGTGGAAATGGCGGCTGATGGAAATTCAATTTTGACATTTTATGAAATAAGCCGATACAAAATACACTTCAGCAAGACATGAAATGCTGTACACGCGGAATAATTTTTTTACATTTTTTTTTTGCGGGATAATTCGTCGGTGGTGTTGGCGCAGATTTCCCGGTCGTCTGATACCATTTCAGCAAACGTCTAGTATCTCAAATAGAAGAGTATGGGACAACACGAGATGTTGCGAGGCCGCTCTGCTGAGAATATCGCAGCTGTGGGTGAAGAATGAAGATGTAGTGTTAATAAAACATCGATAGTTTAATCGATCAATCGATTGTTTTGAACTATCGGGACTATCGATAGTTTGGAAAAAATATCGATAGTCGTCCAGTTGATGCTTTTATGTTGTTGGGGAAAAAAATGTTTAGAAATTCGTCAACTGAGAATTGTCCTTGAATGACAAAAAGAACTGAGCTAAAGTTCAGTTGATTCTTGAACGTATTCACGCAATTTTGCATGACTTCAGAGAGAAAGATTCGTTTTTCACAGTCAAGGCTAATGATGTAAAAGAGTGAGACCACAAATCTCCATAAAAAAGTAATTGCAGCCGAAATTGAAATGTTAGGCTTGTTTTGCGCATGCAATTTTTGTGGCCAGGAGTATAAGCACTCTGGAAATACGTCCAACTTGTAATATTTTTTGACGTTCAATTTTTTCACCTTTTCGGGTGAAATGACATTTTGTTTACAAAAACGTTGTTTTATGTGAACATTTATTTTGAAGAAAACAATTTTGAAAAAAATAATTGTATGCCTTTTTAGAAATTTGGAAAATATTTAAATTTTTTTTTAATTCGGAAATGTTTTTTAAAAATTTTCAATTTTGTTATTTGGAAGACTTATTTAATTTATTATTGATATTAATAACACTATCGATTGTTTATCAATTAATAATTATCGATACTATCGAAATCTCCAACAATCGATGTTTTATTAACACTATGAAGATGCCACAGAGGACCCGAGAGTACTACCGAACAAACGACGTGCTACGCAATTGGGCTTTGGGTTGAGCATCAATCGGCGCTCTTTACAGAGAATTTAGGTCAAAGGCTGTAAGATGTTCCCTAACTAAGAGCAAACAGTCATCAGCTGTTAGCTGTTGAGCCACAACCGAAATTATGAGGGCTGCATTTTCGAGCTTGGCCATCTGGTATTTAGATTAGCAAAACATTAGTTCGTTGTACAGTGTTAGCAGTATATCTATGACTTTTTATTTCGTCAGTTTTTTTTTACAAGAAGCAACAGTACTCTTGATAGTACCACCAACGTAGGCAAGCCTTAGACATGACCCCATTGTCCATCAACCTGTCGTCTTGTGAAAAATTCGCACATAATGCTAAGTTAACGCATACGAGTCCAACGTTTGATCTTAGACAACTCTGGCTTCCTTTCAGTGGATATAACAGGTTTGGGAGAGGTCCGTGGATGAACATTGGTTGGAGTTTGGATACAGATTGGATACGATAGTATAGCCCGTCCCAAAGCAAAAGAAAAATCCCAACATGCGCAGTAGCAGTAGCACCTTATTTAAGGTACATTTTTTTCTCTTAAGGATTTTTGATCGCATGAAATTGTTAATGCTTTTCTCTACTTTATCACAGAGTATACCGAAAATTCCATTTCAACCCTTTTAAACACATAGTGGGTTCCACGCTGTTATAGTAAATTTACTCAGAACTCTGGCTTTCATTACTCAACACAATATTTGAGAAATGCAACACCCAGCAATGCTGCTGCAATTGCTGTGTGGACAATCAGTCATGGCTCGCTCGTCGATCGAGTGAGATATCTTCGCAAGTAGGGGTATGCTTGTTGTTTGAAATGCGCACATATTTTTTTTAGCTGTAGTTCTGATTGGAAAAGTAGTTTTGTTGTAGGTAAGAGAATAAAATCCCTAATGTGAAGAGACCTGCGCAAGAAATTTTCACTTAAGTTGGGTCGGGCCATACGATAGTGGATTAAGCGCGGAAGGGAAACAAGCACTCGGCGTATAGATAGAAACCAAAATATTCTTCAAATATTTCTCACAACAGAGTCCAGAAAGATTCGAATATCAGTTATCCTCTATGTACTATGTATACTGCTAGAAGAGAGTACCCGCTACCGCTATCCTAAGGAAGATTATTTCTGGTTCTAGTTAAGTATAGGTTTCATATTAAACTATTGATAATATGTATGCGCAAAATGTTGTCAATGCATACAAATCGATGGAGCGAAATATTTCCTAATTTAATCCTGAACCAACACACAGCTGCTGCAGACCAAATGACAAATTAATTATTCACAATGTATCGTTCTTAAACATCGCATAATAAAAACAGTAAACCAATTGCCCAGAAAGATAACCAAATACATAGTAGCCCCGAAACATTGTTGTAACTTTGTCCCGTTCAGGGATGTCCCTTTAGATTCAAATTATTGTACAATGTAGCTACCTGCATAAAAACTTTTGAAAATGCTTAACTCTTACCAGTACGTATTCAAAACTAATCCCGGATACTATCGACCGACTATAAAGTCCTTCCCGCACCGCTCAATAAAGATTATCATGAAACTATTACAGCATACCTATGATGGTGGTGGTGGTGTGGTGAGTGCTGGTGAGTGCGATGGCTGCACAACCTGACCCTGATGGTATTGGGAGAAAAGTCTGCAAAGTTTATGCCACAACAGTACAACCACTGCCGCTGGTAATAGCAATTTGCCAATAAAGATATAATTTATATCATTTAAGATACTTATCATCATAAATGCAGGACGAAGGGTATATAAACCTAAATTACATCTTAATGACAAACAAGGTCATATTTTTCAGCCCCCACGTACATGCATGTACAGTACGTGTGGGCGCTGCCGCATGCCAGCTGCATTCTCCGCTTCATGCTGCAATCTACAATCGTTTTACTGCAGACATGTCTTTACCAAAATGAACTTCCAACCGAAATGGTGTAAAACTGTCGCCTATTTATTAAACTATAAAAGGATATTTGCATGTCATTCGCAATAAAATTATGTAATTACTAACTAAATAACCGTTAGTCGCAGCAACACTGTGCCGCTGTGGGCACCACGACCGCCGCACCACAAATGCGATGGTACAGCGCGACACGATAGGTTTTATTAGCGATGCCGTCAGGATTCAGGAAGTGTGTGTCTATGTGTATGTAGTAGCAGTGTGTGGGAAGTGGGCGCCAAGCACAAAATAATAAAATATATGTTGCATAAGCGCTAGGAAAATGGAAAAGTAATAATTGGAAAGCAGCAGTATCCTGCACGTTTGCCTGTGCATGCAAGCGCAGCGCGAATTAAAACACTTGTTTCTTACTTTTAAAATTAAACAATATTTATTTGGAACTATGTCCTTTATTATTGAAATACTTTTTACTAATTCTAAAAGGAGCTTAAGGCTACTATGTAGTTACAATAAGACTATCGATAAATTCATCATACAGTCGTATTTATATATTTTTCTTATCTATCTACAAGGAGACCCAAGCGTACAATCGTCTTGCTTGATAATGAAGAAGAGATAATATTCCAACATTGTATACAAACGATATTATCTCTTGTACATATGTTATCATTGTAGCGTTGTGTGCAAGACTGTACTAGAGGCTAAAGATATCATTGAATACAAATAATGTTATCTTTTTTCTCAATATGTTTTGCTATGGATACTTAACTCCCCCCCTTGTTAAACGAAATCGTCCCGATTTTTCGACGCTATTTTTAACATTTCTCTTTCATAAGTTTTGTTATATGCGTCAATCTTTTTTTGTTTTTGACGATCTGTTATACATTGTATAGTTTTTATCATTACGTACGTAAATGCTAGAATAACAATCAGTGTTACAATTGTGTATATAGTTGATAATATCGGTTTTTCTTCAAAAGGAATAATTAGTTTTTTTAAAGTATCTATGTTATCGAATTTGTACATTGTATCTTCTTTAATTATTTGGTCGATGTAAGACTCTGAATTATGATTTCTTAATATAACTTCTTTAATTTGCTTATGCATGTTTTTGTATATTTTATCGTCTAGATTTATAGTATTTTCATAAGTAACTAAGTTTATACCATTAATTGTTTGATTATTTAACTTATGCTTACCGCTTAATAACATAACACCGGATTCAATTTCTAAGTCGTAATCGTATTCTTGTTTAATGTTGCATTTTGAAGTTATATTCTTTAAAAGTGGAATAAGACAATTTTCTTCTTCAAAGTTAATTTCACAAATGTTTTTACTTAGATGATTTTGACAATTTCTTGTTCTTAAATAAGTTTGGTTACATAAGGCAATTGTTTTATCTGTAATGATTTTTCCATGTTTTGAATTTAAAGGTGTTACTTTATACAATTTACATGATTTAATTAGAACTGGATATTTATATATTGTGATGAAGAATTCATCAGTTCTAGCTAAAAATATTTTAGAGTACTCAAGTATATTTATTATGGGTACTTGAATTATTTCGTGTTGAATAATATTTTTAATGTCATCTAAGTCTAGGCTTTCTGATAAATATTCATTATTTTTTGCTGCATTAATTGTTCTGGTCAATAATAATAATTGTTCGTACACTTGTTCTATTACTAAATGTTCTTTAAGGCTCTGACCTTCGAATTGTTGCAAAATTTGTTCAAATCTAGAATTTATAGTTTTTTGTTTATTATTGTTTTCTATGAGATTATTTATACTCGTTTCTATGTTAACTAAGTCATAATGGTCAGGATTACCAAACACATATTTGAAAGCTGTTCCTAAAAAGTTAATTGATCTAGTATGCCTAGTATGTTCTTGTAATTGGTCTGCTAAATTCTTAATTTTACTTAACCAAATTTTTTCTTCCTGTGTAGGTTGATATTTACTAGTTACGATATTTACGTAAGGTTGAAATATCGAGGTCAGGTTGGTGGCATGTAACAAATAAGTTTGTTCTTTGAATAAATACACGTCATCTGTTTGCGTAAGTATAAACTTCTTGTTTAGTATCTCAGTTATTTGAACGTTTCCTTGCCCTTCTTGACTCTGTACAATTCCTAGTAATGTTAGGAATATTAATATTTTCGTCATCTGAAAAATGATAATTCTTTATGTTATCCTTGTGAATTTTTATTCCTTCTTTAGAGATTACCGTGTCTCCTTTATCTTCTTCTACTATTCTTGTTATGTATCTAGCGTTAGATTTCTTTCTAAGACCTGTGATTCTTACCATTATCTTATCTCCTTTTTTATACTCTCTGTGTCGAGTTCCTTTATTTAGACGTTCGATCACTTTTTTGGATGCTGAGTTTAGTTTATTTATTATAATTTCACTATTTCTATATTTATTTTGATTAAAGAAAATGTCTCTAGGTTTCAAACCGGTAACTGAGTGTATAGAATTATTTAATTCACGCACTGTTCTAAATATTTCTTCGATAAGTCTTGTTTTATTCTGAATTGTGAATATTCTAGACAGTTCAGTTATTGTACCGTTTACACGTTCTACCTGACCGTTAGCTGTCGATCTGTATACTGGAGTTTCTACTTTAGTTATGTTGTATTTCAAACACATTTGGTTCACCATTTCTGTTTTGAATCCCTTCTCGTTATCTGTCATGAGTCGTTCACATTTTGGGAAATAATTAGATAAGACCTCTTCCATAACGTCGTACAGTCTGTTTCGAGTTTCGATTTCCCGAAGGATTGTATATTTAGAATACTTATCTACTGTTACAAGGAAAGTATACTTGTCGTTGAAGTATATGTCCATATGAATGTGTGTTCCCACATGTGTTGGTATTTCTGAATTATTCAGAGGTTCTCTGATAGGTTTTCTTTCATATTTTCCAAATAGACATGCTATGCATTTTTTGTTGAAACTCTTTGCTTGTTTATTTAGATCGGGCCAGTAATATTTCTCTGAGATTTCTTGTATATTGTTACGTAACCCTCGGTGTGCTCTTTCATGAGTTACCCTTACAAGTTTTAGTTGTTCCTCCAAATTTGTCACGTCTTGAAGTTTTCTTGGTGTGAATATAAATCTTACTAGTGGGAATTCTTTTTTTATGTTTTCACCATATTTGTATATGTTTTCAAATTTCGTATGCAAAGCTACAATCTTTTGGGGTTGTATAACTTCTTTCATCTGCCTTAGTAAAGAGTCTTTGTCCTTAAACTTTATTATGAGTCTTATTTTGTTACCAAAATAGATTTGTGTTTCGATATTATTTGTTATATCTTCAATAAGTTCGAACTGTGCAGTGTATGCATTAAAAGGCTGATTCACAGTTTTTATTATATCATTAGAAGAACTTTCAGCTGAATGTGCTGTTTCTATGGTAGAAGTATTTATGCGTTGACGTGATAATGCGTCAGCTACAAGATTTAGGTTTCCTGGTTTATAAACTAATTTTGCTCCAAAGTCTTCAATGATTCCCTTCCAACGTTTCAGCTTTGTGTTGGGATTTTTTTCTGATACAGAATATATAAGGCTCTGGTGATCGGTATATATGGTTAAGTCTGCTATACCATATATGTAGTTTCTGAGTTTTTGTAAGGACCATATGATCGCTAATAGCTCTTTCTCGTTTGTGCTATAGTTCTCTTCTGTCTTACTCAGTGTTCTTGACAAGAAGTGTATAGGTTGCTTATTCTGACTTAGTACGGCTCCAATAGCTATGTTGGATGCATCAGTAGTAAGCTCGAATGGTTTACTATAATCCGGTTGAAAAAGTTCGACTTGTTCTTTCAAATAATTTTTTAAAATTCTAATCGCTTCTAATGCTGAATCATTCAGATTTAACTTAATATTTTTACTTTGTTTTTTGTTTACTTTACCGTTATCTCCTCGTAAATATAATGTCAGGGGCTTGGCTATGCTTGCGTATCCCTTTATAAACTTACGATAGTAACCTGTAAGACCTAAAAATCCTCTCAAATCCTTTACCGTTTGTGGGACTGGAAAATTTTCTATAGCTGCTATTTTCTCAGGGTTCGTAGTGATTCTACCATGTCTGATTATGTGACCTAAGTATTCTACTTCTTCTTGAAAAAACTTACTTTTCTCATCAGATATTTTTAATGTGGCTTTATTGAGTACGTCGAATACTTGACTTATGTGCTGTATATGTTCTTCCTCAGATGAAGAATATATCAATACGTCATCAATGTAAACGTGTACGAATTTACCTACAAAGTCTCTCAAAATGTCGTCCACGCATCTCTGAAATATGCTTGGTGCATTTTTGAGCCCGAAAGGCATTCGTTTAAATTGATATTTTGCGCCATTTATAGCAAAAGCTGTTTTTTCTTTATCATCTGTTTTGATTTTAATTTGGTGGAAACCTGACTCCAAATCTAACGTTGTAAAGTACTTGGCTTTACCTAAATTTTGAATTGTCATGTTGACATCCGGAATGGGGTATCTGTCTGTTACAGTGTGAGCGTTAAGTTTTTGGAAATCAACAACCATGCGCCGTTTTGGTTTTCCTTTTTCGTCCAAACCTTTTTTAGGTACTGTCCATATGGGACTGTTATAAGGACTATGGCTTTTTTCTATTATATCGTCATGTAAGAGTTTCTGTATTTCTTTGTTTACGAATTCGTTATCTGCTATGGGATATGGATATTGTTTAACATAAACCGGATTATCATTGGTCGTCCTAATGCTTGCTTCTATAGTATCTGTAAAGGGTAACGGTCCTATGCTGTTATTAATCTTCATCAGTCTATCTATGTCTGCTTTATAAATATTATTTTCCCCAATTATGTAATTAATTTTCTGAATAGATTCGACACTGCTTATGGTAGTTAGAGTCATATTACTGAAATTTATTTCCGCGTTTAGAACTTTAAGTCCTTCATATCCTAATATCATATCAAAAGACTGAATATCCTCTAATTCAAAAAATGTTATATTTTTCTTTAATATCCTAACTACTTTCTTTGTATCTACCATAGAATAACCATGCATTGTTTTTATTTTTATAGGTTTAATTTTAATTTTTTCGCTAGAATCGCATTTTCTATTAATGTAATTATGGGTTGCACCAGTATCAATAAGAATTTTGTAAATTTTCTTATGAATAGTACTAGTTAAATTTAAGCAGGGCAACCCGTCTACTAGTTTAAATGATCTATTCTTATGTTATTATTTACCATACATTCCGTTTCATCTGCTTCTGCATATGTACTGCTGACATCGTCTCTGCGTTGTTGTCGGGAGTTATTTACTCTCTGCTGCTTGAAGTTCTGCTGATAAGATCGTTGCGGTCTGTTGTGTGTGTTGAAACTCCCGCTGTGTTCACGTTTCGCTGGTGGATTATATACATCGGGTTTGCATTGATTCCAATTTTGTCGCTGTGCATGTACAATTTGTCTCGAGTTTATCTCCATCGGCTGTGGTCCTTGATTGTGTTGCTGCATATTATCGTATTGCTTCTGGGGTTGATAATTCGTTGTTTGGCTCGAATAATTTGGTCTTCTTTCGTTTCTGCGTTCATGTGGCATATTTTTGTGGTGCTTATCTTGAGTGAGATGTAAATGCCTGTGCACATTATCATGTTCTATTCTGCGAGCAATTGCGAATGCGTGTTCTAGATCATTTATTGTAGCTGAATATAATGATCCTCTTGTAAAGTTGTCACTCATACCATCAATGAATATACGAACTGCGTCGTCGTTAGCATTTTTAATTAGTCTGTCGATTATATTCGGCGGATCACCTGACATAGTGATTTTTGATATTATTAAATTGAGATTTTTATTTATCTCGTCGTGGTATTCAGACAGTGTGCTTCTTTTTTGCGTGATGGCTTTCATCATGTCTTGTAGCACGTATAGAGGTTCTTGATTAGAGTACGTATAATCTAATCTGTTACGTATCGCCTCAAAATTAAAAATTGTGTTATAATTAGTTAACACATTCGCGGCTGCACCCTGTATTTTACTTTTCACTATAGTCAATGCTGCTGCGTACTTACTGTGTGTTTTGAAGTTTTTAATGCTGTCCATTAATCTGGATGCTTCTTCGCGCCACGACCGATAATTTGATTGATCGCCGTTGAAAATAGGTAGGCTTTTAAATGCGTCTAACTGTATTTCACTACCATCTGTATATGTGGTTCTTATTTCCTCTAGCACAGGTATGTTTGGTACTATGCCTAATCCAGATTTTACTTCATTTAGTTTTGTTTCTAAATTAGTGTTTATTTGATTTTGGTTAGTTATTATTGCTGCTAACCTTGCATTCTCTGTGCGTGTGTGCTCTAGGGTTTGTGTTACTGTGTTGCACCTGGTTTCTAAAGCTTCTAATCTTGCCATTAATACTGCGAGTTGTTCCATTTTGAACTCGTGTCTGTTGTCGTCGAATTTGTGTGTTTTTTTTCTCCACATATACACTTTCACTGAATTGCTTAGCTGCTTCGTATGAAGAAGCTATATTTGTACCTGCTATGCTAGGTAATTCTTGTAACCGGTAACGCGAGTGTTCTGTTTATACTAGATTTCACTACTTGTTCCCGAGGTCCGCTCGATTGAAGTTAAAAAGTATATTTAACCTCCTGGCAGGATCGCCAATTAAAACACTTGTTTCTTACTTTTAAAATTAAACAATATTTATTTGGAACTATGTCCTTTATTATTGAAATACTTTTTACTAATTCTAAAAGGAGCTTAAGGCTACTATGTAGTTACAATAAGACTATCGATAAATTCATCATACAGTCGTATTTATATATTTTTCTTATCTATCTACAAGGAGACCCAAGCGTACAATCGTCTTGCTTGATAATGAAGAAGAGATAATATTCCAACATTGTATACAAACGATATTATCTCTTGTACATATGTTATCATTGTAGCGTTGTGTGCAAGACTGTACTAGAGGCTAAAGATATCATTGAATACAAATAATGTTATCTTTTTTCTCAATATGTTTTGCTATGGATACTTAACTCGCGCCGTGACAGAGTGGCAGGCGCTTCTTTTGCCAAACAGCTAGGATGATGATGTTGTTGTGGTGTTGCTGTTGATGATGTCGACGGCTTGAAAACTTGTAGGCAATGGGTACAGAAACTACTTGTGGTTAGGTGCTCTTTTTGAGATTTTTTTCTATATTCTCTGGCGAAAGAGACAGTTGTTGTTTGTGTACTCCCAGATATGACAAAAATATTCTGTCCAGGTTAGGTTAGGTAGCTGTGTTAGAAAGACGTACTATATGGGTCGGGGATAATTAGTGGAAACTTGTTGCTACCTGCGAAAGTTGTTCGAGGAAGATCCAGATACAACCGCGTTAAGAAGCCTTGGTAGTGACTAGTTACTGGAGCAGTCAACCCAATTCGTTAAATTGATGGAGTTATCAACTCCTGGTGGCGGTTTGCCTTCAGGGAAAGCTAGAGAGTGAACTCTGCCGCTAACCTATTACCTCTGACAGTCCAAGACTGGTGCGTAGAAGAAATGGATGATTGAATAAATCCACTCTCCTGCTTAACACCTAAAGTTACTTTGATGTTTTTTCTAGTAGAAAACGGAGGCTAACCCTAACCGTCTACCGACTGTTGGTTTTCGGGAACGCGAAGGGCAACCGAAACAGTTTAATTCCTGCTTCTAGCTCCTGATAACAGTCCATGGAAAGCTACTCAATTAAGGTGTTTGGATTTGATATAAAATTGTTTCCATTTTGTCTCTAAAATCCTATACATAGGTGAGATATCCCATTTTCAGCTTATGAAATATATAAAACACAACTTTCTACCTACATAACCAGCTTTACCTCTCGGCTTTGGCCATCGCTAATTTTTAAATACATAATTGTTATGTTCTCGTCTATCAGGATACCAATTTTCCTAATTTTACAACACTAGCTCCCATAAGTGTCGAGAAAAAGAGTAAAAAAAAACGCCATAAAAAGGCTGTCCCAAAAACGCCCCAAGAACAACCCAAAAATAAGCCCAAAACGCTCTCCAAAATGCGCAGATAACGGTAAAACGTTCTCTTTCTTTTAATTGTGACACTTGGCAATGCAATCGGTGTCTGGTATAATGCAGTAATTTTTAAATATAACCGCAACAAACACTTACAGCCGAAAAAAGTTGTATTATAAGTAGCTAATGCGTGGGGGTAGACACATTTTTTTATTTTTTTTTGTCGGGTTAGGAAACACTTCACTGGAGTACTCAGACGCAACTGGTCCATTGTGACATTGTACTACCACGAAGCAAATCCAGTATTACCCATTTTACTGGAATTTCTTCGACTTTCGTTGGGTGTGTATGAATCGGGTAGGCGCTGATTGGCATCAACTTGGCGGTGCCCAGCTGTTGCAACTTTTTCATACACATCAATTGTGCTTATTTTACCTCCGCGTGGTAACCACCGGGTACTGGCCTCGCCCACCTGGGCTTGGCTTGCTAAACTTATAAGCGCGAGTGTTGAACACGAAGAAAATAGCAACACTATAATGCTCTGTCGGAACTGACTGTCTGTTCGAGTCTCAGAAGTGTAACAAGAGCCCCTCAGAAAGAGGACGTGAGGCGGAAGAATTCACGCGATTGAATCAACGGTGACGTCAACAGTCGGCATGGCAGATACCTTAATGAGCTACTTCGACGTATTTGGAGCTGAGGTCATTAAGGATTTTTCAATACTAGTCAGGGTGTTGAAATAGAGATGGTGGCGGAAGAGCCCTTAATGGGCCAAACGCCAACACTCAAATCCCCGAAGCGGGTTACTGACTCCGGAATATCCGGCCCCTTTTGTCCAAGGCGTCACAGAAAGGGCCTGGCCCTCCAGGTTGGGGGTTGTGCGTGGGGTTAACTACCCAACCACGGAAAAGAACACCGGTTACGAAGCAACCAAAAGCCTCGGATATGGATGGATTTACTGTTGACGACCCTGCAAAACGAAAAAAGGACAATGACTTTCGGATCTGCACACAGATCCGCCCCCACAGAAGATAAAGACGATGCTACCAAAGAATGTTTCTATGAGCTCTTCGACAACACATATGAGCAATGTCCTAAGTACGATGTTAAAATCATCTTAGGTGATTTTAACGCTAAAATAGGAAAGGAGGACATCTTTGGTAGCACAATCGGAAAGCACAGCCTACACGACACCACGTCTGGAAACGGACTTAGGCTAATTGACTTTGCTGCGGGACGTAATGTTACTATAGCTAGTACACGGTTTCCTCACCTCAACATTCACAAAGGAACATGGCGGTCACCAGATCTACAAACCGTCAATCAAATTGACCATGTTGCGATCGACGCAAGGCACTCCTCCAGTATTCTAGATGTCCGAACTTTCCGAGCGGCCAACATAGACTCGGATCACTACCTTGTTGTAGCCAAGGTACGTATGCGGATATCCCAGACACCACAACAACGAGGAAATACTGTGAGGAGATTCAACGTTGAACGGCTACAAGCGCAACAAACCGCCAGAACTTTTGCCGATCGCGTCTCCCTCAACCTCTCGAGAAGTCCTATACAGCCACATCAGCGCCAAAAATCTGCCATCCGATCCGAGCAAAGGCAGGTCAATAACAAAGGCAATGACAATAACAAGCGTCGCAGACAGTGGTATCACTTAAGCCTAGCACACTAAGATGCTTAGCAAAAGCGAATTGCTCCGTAAGAACGCCAATACGTTTTCTGCAGTCATTTCTACTGAGAGACAGTAGGAATGCTGCAGACTTCTTACTGAATTTTGGGAGCATGCATTTAGTCTGCCCGCTTCCTGCAGACCCTTGCCATACACAATTGTGTTCGTTTGAGACCCAATCGTCAATGGAAGCCCTGACCAAGGACGCAGGCAAACCCAGCACAGGCTCTGGCCCCGAGAAATTATCCTCTGAGCCTTGCTTAGCAATCTCATCGGATATCTCATTTCCAGCAATCCCAGTGTGACCCCTACACATAGTTAGAATAAAAATAAGCGCAACAAGTCCATATAGGACCCAAGACCTAACTAATAGCAACCATTCGTTTCTGGGAGACATAGGTGTAGGTACATATCAATTATCTAAACTGGAGACAGACGAATCAGACTATTTTGATGGGTCCATATTATTCATCATCATCACTTTAAGCATCTTTTCTTAGTAATGCATACATTACATATACATACTCTCTATAATCTCTAAGTTTCCTCAGGATTCCTCTCTTCAAACCGATAGCTTCATTATGTATCTACATAATTTTGGGTTATCTATAGGTTCTAGTGTATTTTCTAAACATTACACTACTTTTACAGCGCGAACCAATTCACTTATGGCCATTCTACTGCGCAGGTCTCTGTGTATTTTGTTTTTGTGTTTTGTTTTGTGTCGTGTTTGTTCTATTAAATTCTCTCTCTGCGCAACCGACACGAATTGGTTCGCGCTGTATCAAGGAAGTGCTGGACGTATAGACAGAATTTTCATATGCCGCCTCTCCATGTTTCCATTCTTCAAGCGATAGTTTGCAGGCGTAAACTTCTCGAAGTTTCAATTTCTCAAGGTGATACCTGAAGTTACCATTTTGTGTGATTATCGCTAGTCTTTTAGTCGTTACTAAGCATTTGAGTGAACTAGAACTTCTAAAAATTTGACTGTCATTTTTAACACAATTTCGGTTTGTTGATATTTTTGCCAATCTTAAAACCAACAGTTTAAAAAACTCCCTCTATTAACCCTTCAATGCATATTGTAGCATATTTGCATCATACTCTTAAAAAATGATTGTAGATATCTCTTGGATTTGGTCAGTTTTTTATTTCCAATTAATTCCATGATGATATCTCGTCCTTGATATTTTTGCGATATTTTGTCTATGATGCATATCTGCAACACCGTGCATTTTAGGTATGATTTTGGTTCATTGAAAATACGTTGGATTCAGCATCTCCCATACAAAAAAAAAACATTGATCATCTTATTCTCAAAAACCTCTAAAGTCACTGAACTCAAACTTTCAGCCAATATTCCGTATTGGCCCGCGAGTGTTTCTGTGAATTTTGGTCAAAATTAGACAAAGGGGCGTGGCATCTCCTATACAAAAGAAAACATTCGAAACCGCATATCTCAAAAATCTCAAAACCAACAGAGGCAATCTTCCGTATTAGCCTACAAGTGTTTCTGTGAATTTTGGTCAAAATTGGACAAAGGGGTGTGGCACCTCCCATATTTAAACTACTATAACTTATATACCCTTAATGCATTGTGTTGCAAATATGTATGCATCATACTGAAAAACTCGGTTTTCCAGAAAAGCGGTTAACCGATTTTTTTTTATCGAGTTTAGATAGCTTATTTACATAATAAAAAATGTTATTTGTAAAAAAATAAAAAAACATGCATTGAAGGGAGGTTTAACATTTCTTATCATTATAGGGAGCAACTACAATTATCGAGGGAGCCACTATATTTCTGTGAGTGGCTTAAGGACCTGCCGTATTATAATTTTGTGTGAGTGGCAATAATTTGTGATTCGTGTTCTCATTAGCGGTGTAGGTGTCAATGAGAACACGAATTTTAAATTTTCGCTGCTACCTCTACCTACAAGTTATGAAACAAAAACACATATGAATTATTCCACAAATGCCACCGCGGCGCCGTATATAATTATATGTGTGTATGTTTATGATTATAGCAACTGCATGTTTGGAATTGAATTCAGTGTAGCACAAAAGCAAATTGCAGTGGCTTTCCGATGTAAGAAACTAACAAATACACAACTTTGACTCTTTGCAGCCATTTAGTGCTAATTGTAAAGGAGGTTTATCTAAATCCATAGATAAAGGATCCTAATCTTGACGAGAATAATTTCATATTTTCATGAATGTTATTCAAAATTATTATACTTATGATAGAAAAGAGCATATCCTCAGAGAACTTCTTAATAAATGATGCATCCCAATAATATGCAAGTCCAATATTTGAGCAACACATTTAAGAACACGAGTGCGTATTAAATAAGACAACAGTTATTGAGTCAAGTATACAAAGTACACCTTGTAACATCAATAAATCATCAATGTAATACAAATCAGTTCCTATGGCAGAGAAGAGATACCTACACCTACAGGCAAGTTACAAGCACATCCTGTGCTCTTATATAAATAAATTAAATCCGAGTAATGAGTATGTATCTGCAATGATGTGAAGTGCAAATTCAAATACTGTATGTGCACTCTATGCCAAAGAAACCGCACACGCTCGTGCATCCTGTTGGGGTTACAATAAAATACTTATGCACGTGTTGGCAAAAGGCACACGTGCATGAAACATGGTCCCCAACATTGGCTCAACCCATACTAAATTCATTGAAACGAAACTCCTTGGTAGGTGTGTTTCATGCTCAAATAAGTAAGGTTTCATTAAAATAGGATACTGTTCCAGATATACCTACTACATACTATACGAACGAACAAAGAAGATTCAGCCATCTGCTTCAATCATGTTAAACATTAAGCTGCTGCTACTCGTCGTCGATTGGAAAGGGGAAGGAAGTCTTCCAGTCGAACATGTCAAAATATTGCCTCTGCCTTGCCATTGTCACTGCCAACTCCTACTCTTAAGATGCCAGTTGGAATTTTAACACAATCTTCTTCGAAATCCACTTTGTATGCGGGTTTTCTTCAGTTAATGCCAACAATGTAATCGGATTCTCCCAACCTTCTGGTAGACCGCCCAAAATCGCAAAACTCCGCTTCCAGAAGTACATTTGAAATGGAATTCAACTCAAAGGGACATCTAACCAACGACAACATCAGAAGAGAAGTATTATTCTGAAGACAGTATGCCTGGTGTTGTCGTAGGAAATGCAAAACTTGCATGCCAGAGAAATGCTGATAAGTATGTTGGACAATCCAATTACTATGACATTGTCTGTTACAGGCCCCACTGGGATGTTTTACTTTACCATATCTAGATAGATTGCCACCCATAGCCTATACCTACATTATTTTGGTGGCAATTCGATTTGGAGTACGATAACTTGTGTCTTATGTATGTCAGTTCGAGACGAAATAGGATTAAAATTTCGTCGATTTTATTATTTATTTATGAATTTGAATTCGGGGAATCCTTATACATATTCCCGCAGCTGATGATTCCCCAGCGTGATGATGAACTTTTGACTTCAGTTCCTTCGGTATGGGCTTCAAATGATTATTTTTGAATACATTCTGAGACGGTTGCATCATGTACATTTTCAGACGATTATCTTCCTCAGCTGACAAATTTTTCACTAAAGTTAATACTTCGATAGTGGCATCTCCGAAAATGTAAATCAGTCTGCCTAATAACCGAAAGATGTTATTAAAAAAAAAAGTTGTTTTAGAGGTAGAAAATCCTTTTTCAAGCATATCTCCTTCTTTAGTAATGAGAATTTTAGAGGTTTCCTTTTTGTAATCTAATCTCCCAAAATCGCAGATATATTGAAAAATATATATTGTCTGCTTGGTTGCGGCTTTCTAGTTCAAGGCCATTCAGTCACTTTGATAGTAGACTGCTGTAATCACTGCGGTTATTCGTACACTCTTTTCATACGGAGTTGAAGCATTTACAACCCTTTTCATACAGATACACAAAATTTCCCTTAATACCCCACATAATTTTCTTTTTTTCTTTTTTCATTCATTTTATTTTTTTTCTTAGAGGAACCCAAACTATGTGTGCCCTATAGCCTTTGAATGGCCTAAGAAGGCCCACCTTTTTTCAGTAGATATGAAATCTCTTGCTCCCAGTGTAAGCCTTAATAATAATAATAAATAGTTGGCGCAACAGGCGTGTAGACACCCTAGGCCTAGCTTCTCACAACCATTCGTTTTTGTGTGAGTTTTTATTTTTTGGACGAATGGAAGGGACCTACAATTTTATGCCGAGTCCGAACGGCTGAATTGAGGAGCTTTTTCGGGACAGTTATACTCTCGGATGTATGTCAGATGATCGCAAGAGGTAGCGCAGTAGAAAAAACCTTAAGATGTAATTTGTAACACTGCGCTACTGCGCCCACCAGTGGAAGCCTTATTGATGTTTAAAGCCTCATTAGTCACGAATGACATAGAGATAATGTACAGATACGCAACAATCGTGAAATGGGGCGTGGCATCTATCATACAAGAAAGCTATTTAGAAAAACGCTTGACAGTTATGAAAGCCTTACCTTAAAATTTGGTGAATCAAGCAAAAGGGTTGTGGAACCTTCTATAAACATTATATTTAATGAAAACACTGCAAATGATATTTCATGCGACTTATTGGAACTAAAATTGTAAAATTTGGAACAATGATGTGGTCTTGATAGAAAAGAGCATAGACTTCAACATCTCTTAGGAATTAGTCTTTCATAAAGGATTTGAGGGTTGGAAGCAAATCGGAATAGTGGGAAAAATTAATGCGTCACGAAATGCCTTAACTTTGTTAAGCGAAGGCACCATCGTCATCGATCAGATTATTAACCTTCTATAACGGTGGACATATTTGACAAAGGAAAATAAAGGACAATCATTTTTCTGCTTACAAACTTTTGGTATTTATTAAAAAAAATAAATAATAAGATAGGAGAAAACATTAACATTACTAATACATATGTAGTTCTATAAAAATAAAATATTTTATTGACATTCACTTATAGCCGTATAGGTATTAGCAACTAGCAACTGTCAATAAGGAATGATGTGATGTGAATTAACCTACTTTCACATCGAAGCAAAAGTATTGCCTGAAATTTTTAGCACAAATCTCGTATTGAGAATGGATTACTTCTTGAAAAGAGGAATGGTGAGATCGTGATTTTCACAGATGGATCCATGATGGATGGCGGAGCGGGGGTCGGTATCTTTTCAGAAGATCTGGAACTAGCCCGTCACTAGCCTCGGAAAACACACTTCAGTATAATCAATCATGCGGTGATTAGATGCATGGAGAGGACAACCATTACAACATCATTGGCACTGGAATGTGTATTCAAGCTCAATAAGTGTTCATCGAAAAATCGGGTAACACTGACTTGGGTAAGAGGACACATAGGGATCGACGGCAATGAAAAGGCGGACTCCCTTGGAAAGCAGGGGTCAACTGAAAAGTTTCTGGGACCAGAAATTCTCTTCAATTGGTAGAGGAATGGTAGAACAGCTGATTCACAAATGGATCAGAACATCTGAGAAGGCGTGTGTAGACAAGCTAATATGGCAATAAAATGGCCGACCTAAAAAACCGAGTTTGAAGTCAATCGCATGAAAAATGAGAATTTTCCGATACAAACTTTTCCCCTTTTGGATACAGAATTTCTACAAATCGCTTCTAAGTAGGTATCTACTTACTTTTTTTCTGAAAAATAAATGGTAAATTTTCTCAATACTTGGCCAATCCGGTGTTTCACAAAATAAGACCCTCTCAAGGACTTCTACGTCCAAAAACTTAGAATTCTATTGGCAAATGTATTGTTGACACGAGTTTCATAACATTACAGTGTATGTTTCGATACTTCGTAAAGTTCAACTGCACAAAAATTAATTCTCTATTCTATGCTGTCATACAATTTTTTTGTCTATGTTTTAAAAGTCAGTTTCAAAAATAAAGGACAAAATCCGTCCGAAAATTTTAAACCAATAGTGGGGATTAAAAAAAAAATTAATTTCGTTCCATATGATTAACTCAGGTCAATTACAATTTTAAGGAAGCTATTCCCTGCAAGCTTACATTACATCTTAAGGGTTTTTCTACTGCGCCACCTCTCGCGAACGTCTCACAAACATCCGAGAGTATGACTGTCCTGAAAACGCTTCTCAATTCAGCCGTTCGGACTCGGCATAAAATTGTATGTCCCTTCCATTCGTCCTAAAAATAGAAAATCACATAAACGAATGGTTGCGAAAAGCTAGGCGTAGGGTGTCTAACCTGCCTGTTGCGACACCTATTTATTTTTATTTATTCCCTGCAAGCTTGGGTATAATTATAGTCCACATTCATAAGTCAATGAAAATGCACTATGGCCATCATCATTTTGATGTCCGGGCCCATTAAAGGGTCGGTATGAAGCATGGGCCGTTAGGAGAAGTAGCTGCTCGATATTCAGTAACTTACGTTGGTACTCTAGTATTTCGTATATGATATCTGCAAGTCCCCTAAAAAGGATATAACGAAGGAGTCTCATTTTGTAAAGATCTTGGCTGTGCCCTGAACTAAATAGAGGACATTAGATAGATTGTACCTCAGAGAAATTAAGATGCTAAATTTCAGGAACCACAAGTTCAGTTAAAAGTATCAAACTATGTATATGACCGACATCAAGAATGGGAGTAAGGCGTGAGAACACGAACCAGAGTCTCCGAAAAGAAGATGTCCATTGACTCGCGCCGGATATTAAAAAAAAAAATTATCCGGTTTTGTGAAGACTTATTCATCTTAAAACTGGACATTGCTGCTTTCGAGCGTATCCCAAAAAAAAGTCTCATTGTCATTATGAATAGTAGAAACAAGAGCACCGGAGTTTTTAAAGCTTGAACATTAAATAGGGAACCTTATTGATTTCTGCAGATATAAAGTAGACTTCTGGGATTTTTTTCCAATCGTAAAAAGAAGTTGATGCTCTGAAGTCCGCATACAAAATTTTCAGCACATAGATTCACACGTATCCCGCACACTATTGTATATAACGACAGCAAATATTGATATTTTCTTGGAAGCCCTCATCTCTTACTAAAGAAAAACGAATGCTTCAGTGCCAAATATATTATCGGTTTTTGGTTCATATTTCTTAGTCATAAAATGTAATGTACGTGAAGCTTTTATGCTACAAAATCTCTCTCTCCGTGTCTGATTCTTCCGTTCGCTTATTGACTTGCTTTCTGGGCTCATTAATACTTTTTCTGGATGACTTTACCTACCATGAAAACAGTCGTCTACGACAAGTCGATGTCCGTATAGATGATCATGGTGATGATGATGATGTTCTTGGTCATTCCCTTGGTGTGTGCAGAGAAATGCCTTGTCACCAGCACTAATAAAAACAAAACAAAAAAAAAAATATAACAAAATCAACAAAGATGTGATATAAAGAAAGCAGTTACATTCACCACTCTGTTCACATCCCACACATATAGTTTCAGGACTTTCTATTTACGTCGACATGACAACAGTACTATTATCCTATCTCTGGTTAATGACTTAGTTCGTGTATGTAACCATAACATTTATCCGTTGTTATGTGTTTGCCCTTTTTCGTTGATGGGGATATTTGCTGAGTAAGGATTTTTTTTCGAGGATATGTGCACAGAAAGACACACAAAAGATAGTTGGAAAGAAAAACGATGGTGCTTCATCACATGTGGCTCAATCTGTGAGAGGGAGAGTAATTTACTCGGTTTCTTATCTAATTTATAGATCCTTAGGTGACCTGAAATTTGCGCCATTAAGCAAACCCTTCCCGCATGTGAACTCAGTTCCAATGCTCTTCATAGTCTTGATTTATGGTATATAGCATGTAGCCCAGCAGTTGGTAGTGGTGGTGGTAGTGGTCGGCTTTATAATGCAGCACAATGTGATGTGACGAACACTTTAGTCGTCCTTGTCGAGAGAAAAGTATGCATTCAGAAGGTGATAAAGACGGCTTCCGGGATTTTTGTCATTCATCCCTGGCTTCAGTTTTCGATGGGCGGCGATAGTGCTGCACATTTAAGATATGCATCTGGGCTTAATGATGTGATTGACATGTTTTTTTGGAGGATTATTTACGGCTATCTCGTAAGTGATTTTTTTTATATTTATTTTGAACTCATCATAGTGTCGGCATCCTCGCACGGGAGGTCGATTTGATCTGTGTGTCTGCAAAGATGGATGGACAGCTCTCTCTTTTGTTGATGGAGTGTTTTGCTTTTAGCCTATAACAGTATACAGTATATGAGATAGTTGTTATGAAATGGGTGTTGGAGATTTTTTTTTTAAACGCAGACGAGGAAATTGACATCCTTGAGCGGATATGATGAGAGATACTGTATCATGTGTCGTTTTCGTATAACCGAACGTAAATCATAGCAGTCAAGTGTATGACGATGTAACGAACTGCAGTTTTTGTTGGCCGAATTTTCTCATATTTGTGCAGCCAATACGAGGTTTTTTTTACTAAAGGTGTAGGTATATTTGGCTCATAAAATATGCACAAAATATAAACATAGGCACCTTTAGTAATGTTATGGGAAGTATCGCTTCCATAATTTTATGGACTATTTTGTTAGATGTTCAACATAACATAAGTAATAAATGTTATAGATATCATTTTCTATCCCGCAGCTAATGGTTCTGTTACATATTTGTAAGCATGATAGTCAGTAAGTCATTCAAAGCCTTTATCAGCTAAGGACGACAAGAATACCGCAGAATTCTTTCGGATATCGCGACAACCCTGTTTGGTGCAAATGTAGATTGAGTCCGTGTGGAATTTAATCATTAAAAGACCTGATGTCGTTGGGGTAGACAATAAAGCTACGTGAATTTTGCTTGCCAACGGATTTTAGGAGTTGATGAATTGCCACACTACCATAGAGATGATGAATGAACAATAAACATCGTTTCATCTAATAAAAGTGCGTTAAAATTCGACATTTTTAAAAAGGAAATAAATCTCTTATAATAACAAGAGCAATAAGAAAGAAGGGTTTAGGGTTGAAATAGCTTATTTTTGTCCGTAATTTAAATTTTCCATAATGTGAACCCCTTTCATAAAAATGTAGGTAGGTATCATGTGACGCAATCCTCTCCTTCAACAAGTGGCAACTTTTCTTTTCATAATATCGATTGAAATCTCAGATTGTAAATAAATAAACAACAAATTGTAGGATGGACATCCTATACCCTTTTTGATTAGATACTTAAGAGATTTCTGAAATGTACTGACTACGTTGTACGTAGGTCATTGAATATGAATTCAAAGCTAGCGACATTTCTATTTAATTTAACGCCCATATGATGATTTTATCTTACAAATGTTTTTTTTTCAGAAGTTTTAGCGACCGCACTTCTCTCCACAGCACAGATAGTGTGTCCCATCTATATGAAAATAAGAATTTAGCGTGCGGAACAGGATACTGCTTTGCTAAACTGCCTCGCTAAATTTTATCTTTGTAGACATTTTTGTATGGGAGATAAATTTTATCGCGACCAGGATTTAACCAATGATAGCTGATAGCTTGTTGGTTTGCAATTTCACGGTGATAAGACATACGTTTGCCATTTCAGCATGAGAATTAGTTAACTATAGACTTACAGTTGCTCAAAAAATCATTACATTTAAAGTTTGCATTTTATCCCACCTACGGCGCCTTTATGCACGAAATCATACTTAACCAGTACCGAAAGCCAAAAAACTTAATTTTTAGTTCAAAAGAAATATCTTTATTTGTCCTTTTTCTACACAAAAAGCAATTGTTAATTGTGCTAGACTCTTGAGAAAGAGATCCCCAGACTCAATATCCGGTTTTAGTGCGCCCTACCTCTCGTGAAAGTTTGACAAACACCCAAGACTACATATTTTTACTTCCTCTTGGAAATGTGTCTCTAGTTGGCCTTTATCCAGTCCATCTTGTTTCCCATTACACTCTGCTTCTGCGAAGTCCATCGGGTCAAATTGTCTACATCGCATAGGTACATTAATGCAATTAATTTCTAAAACTAAAACAGTTTCTAAAACAGTTTCTAAAACTACGCCTGTTGTTAGACCTCTTTATGCAACATATTTTCCTTCGTCTCATATCCATGTATCCAGGAATAACTCCTTTTTAACATAACAAAATATGGTACCACTTGTCCAAAAAGTACATCGGACATTGTAGGTCCTTTCTACGAGGGACAAATTACATCTTTAGGCTTTTTTCTACAGCGCCACCTCTCGCGAACATCTGACAAACATCCGAGAGTATGACTGTCCTGAAAAGGCTTCTCAATTCAGCCGTTCGAAATCGGCATAAAATTATGTAGGTCCCCTTCCATTCATTCGTCCCAAAAATAGAAACTAAAACAAACGAATCGAATGGTGGCGAGAAGCTAGGCCTCGGGTGTCTACTGCCTGTTGCGCCACCTATTTATTTATTTATTTATTTTTTAAGATTTTCAGTTCAGTTTGCTAAGTGATATTCTTATTGCTAGGTACCTATAATCGAGTCAGTCCTATTGTCTCACTGACAACGACGGATAATAAAAAAAAACTGCCGTTGAATGACTGTGGAAAACTTATATAGTTATCGCCTTTCTTTTCTTTCTTTCTCTACTGCCGCCTTTTCGTTTTCCCTATATCTCATTCTGGCCGAGCTGCTTCACCAAGTCACCACGCACTCTGCCCAGTGGCGTAACTATAGGGTGGCAGGGCTGGCAAAATGCCACGGGACCCCGACCAGAGAGGGCCCCGGCCCAAGAGGCCGCGAGCTCAGAAATAACCTAAAATGTTTGCAAAAATGTTGTACCTAAGTATTTCAAAAAAAATTATAAGCTCTAAAGCACTTCAGTCTATAGCCATCGATCTTGCAAATGCCTTAAAACGTTTGAAAATGTGTCTAGAAGAATTGGAAAGGTATAGACATGAATTTGTAAATTTAAAAATGGAAGCAAATAGTGTAGCAGAAAAATGGTCCATCAACCCTGAATTTTCTAAAACTCGTCAGAGGAAGGTAAAACGCCATTTTGACGAACTTTGTGAAGATGAGCGTCTCCAAGATTTGTTCAAAGTGAACATATTTTATCTAGTATTGGACATCATTATTAATCAACTGAAATCGCGTTTCCTTCCAATGAATGAAATTGTTTCCAATTGGTTTCCAAAAGGTAATTGGAGTATTTTAAATTTAAAAAAAAATTTTCAATTGTGTTTTGAGCCACCTTCTGCTCCAAAATTCACACCTCTCCGATTTGTAAGGGATGCATACACATTGGCCAAATAATTTACCGAAATCGAGCTCCAAGCTAATTCGATGGTTTGGACTAGTTTAGATACAATCGAATAATGTTGTCCCGATCCACAAACTTGGCGTATCAACCATTGCCAAACATTTTCGATGATATTCAAATCCGGTGAGTAGTCCGGTCAGCATTAATAGCTCCGCATTTTGGCTCTATAAATACGTTTTAACAACCCGGGCTGTATGTATTGGCGCTTTATCATGTTGTTAGATCCATGGCAGATGTCCAAAAAGGTTATGAAAATATGTTAAAGCCTTATCAGTAAGACCACGCATTCATTGTGGTTAACAAAAATTTTAATTTTCGGCTGCCATAATACTAAACGGCCCCACACCATCACACCTTCAACTTCAACTCTGCTATGCAGCCGGTCCAAATGATGAGTTTCTTTGCGGAGGTTATGGAAATAGTACCTAGCTATAGCCATCGGGGCCTTCCAAATTAATTTTTTTTCGTCGGAAAAGACCACACGGTGCTACTACGAAGTCCAGGCCACAAAATCGAAGGCGTTGCGCTTTTCGAACCGGGTTAAGGGGTGTCTTTTTCTTGATTTTTAGTATTTTTATATCCTTGGCATTCGAAATAATACGACGAATAGTTGTGAGACTTGCTTTGATACCACATTTTTTCCTTATTTTTGGAAAAGAGTCGTGAGAATTTGACGCTTTTCCTAATATAAGTCGCCTTTCCGCAGTTGTAAGCACACTATGCATGCGGCCTTTCACGTTTATAGTTATAGTTTTAGTTTTAAATCTTCCTTCTGGTCAAATCACAACAATTAATTGAAATTTAATTTAAAAACAAAAATTAAGTCTCTAGCATGCTTGGTTTGGGACCAGTGGGCCATAGAAAACCGACCTTAGGGGGTGTGCTATTCAAGTGGCGCAGAGTATAAAAACGACATATCTTAATCACTTGCCAGGTAAATTCTCAGTTTTCGGTCCATTTTCAGAGACGAAATAGAAAAGTCTTCGTGTATTAGAGAACTTGATGATTTATTAATAAAGAATCATTTTATGTCATGCAGCTTTCCTGAAGTATGTACTGTGTTAATGTTATTTGTTACAATTCCTATGACTAAGCTAGTGCTGAACGATCATTTTTAAAACTAAAATTAATAAAAACCTATTTAAGAAAGTATATGGGACAAGACAGGCTACGTAACTTGGCTATTCTATTGAAAAATTAAACTGTTATTTCATTATAAATATGTATGTATAAACCTATGCTCTTGAAAATAAAATTCATTAGATATTTAACTAAAATGCATACAATATTATTAATAGTGTTGGTTAACTACTTAAGTGGTTTATTAAAATTAAATTACAGCTTTACGATTTTTACTGGGAGGGCCCCATCCAAAGAATTTGCCACGGGCCTCAGATGGTATACCTAGTTACGCCACTGACTCTGCCCCATCCCGTTTCCTGTCAAATTGTTCTTTCATTATAGAACAGGAACCTGTTTCTTCTTTATTTCATTGGAGTTCGGAAGTATAGCATAACGACCCATAGGAATATTTTCACTCAAAAAAGGGCTTGATCTACAATCGAAAACGCAGTGCAATAAAATTGAGGCTCATATACCTCAACGTCCAGTTTAAGGTCTTTAAAACTGCATTAAAATTATTTTGAGCTAGATATATTAGTAGCTGTACTTTACTCTCCCTTCATGCGAACATTCTATATTGGACTTATGACTTTCAGATCTTGCTGTCGAAAAATATCAGATTCTGAGCAACTTGCTTTGATTGATTTTTAGAAAATTCGGACTCGATATTCAGCTTGATATGATAAATTATTAAAATTATCAGAACTGTACAAATTCCATCGCTTTCAACTGAGTAAGGATTACCTTAGTGTAGCTACTCCATAAATACAAATAGTATAAACAACTATGGACCCTTTTAAAATCAACCTTTGCATCATAGACTCGTTTGGTCGGTGTCCATATTGCCTAAGCGTACTTATGGAAAACTTGATATACCACATTAATTCCACAAAAGGAGAAGATAATTACCTTCTTAGCAGAATAGCCACTGGACATTCACGGGTTTACAGGCATCCTTGAACTTTGTTGTTCATAATACATCTTCCTTAGCCAAAGAACGCAACAGTTTCCCATTTTTCCTCCGTCTAGACAAGTCAAGGACTTTAACCAACAACAATGCCGTCAAAACTGACAACTTGTCATGCCCACTGACATGTGACACAAGAAAAACGTCTCAAATAGTTTAGATAAAATATTCGCATAGTTTACCTTTTACAAGGACATCATGATTGAAGTATAATACTTCGAGTTGCTTACATTTTTGCATTTTCATTAGAACTTTCGCATTTTGATGAGTAGCCGACATACATTTTTGTTTAGCTTAGCCCTATTAAACTTTAATATTATGTACTTAACAACTTAATTATAAAATCCTTCCTACTCGCATGTACATGTATCTTTTCCCCCTCATTTAATGTTGCTATCCACATCTATCCCATCATTTATAAGTGACTCCCTTGTTACCAGGAAAAAATAAAATTATTATGTATCTACATCAAAGAACCAAAGCAGGAAAAAAATATAAGCGGAGCAACAAGACCAACGTATTGGCAACGAACGAAGCTAGAGGCATGAATAAAGTTCCAGAAGCCACATCACATTTTATCGTAAAATTTTACTCGCTCATCATTCAAAAGCTCATTTCGTCGAATGTGCGGTGTTTGCTGCTGGAGAGCTGTTTTAACGCCAAAATATTGTGGCAACTGCTAAACACGCCACCACAGGCGATGTATCTTTGTATTTCTTGGGTAAGCATAATACCACCAAAGCACCATAATATAAAGTAGCTGCTGTAAGTTTGAAATAAAAAAAATGTAAAGAATAAAATAATCCTACGCATAAATTTAATTTTATTTCAAGTAGGGGGGAATTTACAAAATGGATGGCTGTGTACCGCTTTTATAGGTCATGTTCCTTGGTCATCATAAATTGTTGTCAAAGCTATATCCTTGTTGTTGAGTGTGATGGTCGGGTCGTTCGAAGGCGAACGATGAAAATAATCCCCAACAGGTTCCCTGTGACCAGGTGTATTTTACTCAATTCGATTTATAATTCTGTCGAAAACGATTTTCGATTTAGAGGAAGAGTACCTATCCAATAGATGTACTAACGGTTAAGTTGTTGTAATAACGACTAAGGAAGGTGCGGGAATCAGGGTTAGCTGGAGTTTTCTATAGTGTGCCCATAACTTGAACAAATATTTCAAGATATGAGTTATTGGCTATAATAGGATTATTATTTCAGAAGCGGACGTGCTAAAATTGGGACACTGTTGGTGGGAAAAATTAGTTTAACAAGTGAAAATTGTCTGACAGAAGAGTATCTAAATTTGGAGTTGTTTTTTGAAACATCAGTGTTGATATTTTGAGATGGGAACATCTGTTTTACTGTACGGTAATATTTTGTTGAACTGATGTTTCAGACTTTTCTTATTTACATTGTAAGCCTATTAAGGTACTGAGAGAATTTATTTGATATCTACTATGCAGAACACAATTTTAGAAGCCAAACAAGGCTGAAATGTCAATGCGCATCTTATGTAGACTAGGGGGAGTAGGGGATGGTGTAAACGATTTTGAAAAAATTCCTTCCACTATATAATTGGTGCATTTACTGTCAAAATGTATCCAACACAATTTAACTTTGAACCATTGGCCTTCAATTTGAATTAATTGTTTGGAGACATGTCAGAAACAATGTAGTAATTTTAGGCTTTTAAAAAAAAGGTAAGGTCGTTTATATGTGCCCCACTCATGGGGTAAGTGTAAACAAATTTATGATTCATATGGGGTAGATATAAACACCATACAAAATTATTCAAATCGGTGTTGAAGACGTATCTAGAAGCAGAACGAGATGTCCCGGGTTGTATTGCTCGACTGGGAAGAATGTTATATCGCTTCGCGATACAATAGATATAATAAAAAAAAATAAAATAATGAAGTTTATGGTCTTAGATGCAGACGTTTATGGTCTTAGATGCAGACTTTCAAATGTTATGTCGAATTCTAATCGGCTATGTAGTTGAATTGTTTTTCCAACGTAATAAATTGGCCGCCCCTTGTGGTCAGCATTGACCAAGACTAATTAATTTTCGTCGTTTACACCTGCCCCAGTCGGTCTTTAGGAGCAAAACATTGTCTCGTAAAAAAATTGGTTAATCAAACGAAAACTTACCATAATAATACAAAACTTCTATATTGCAGCTACAAAAATATACACTTACACTTTAAAATAGTTAAACAATTTTCTTGAAATTCAGAACTTAAAATTTTTTCCAAATTTTACTTTGAGATAGCAAAAACCTTCTCATTTGAATAAAATGTCAGACTGATTTCGCAGCTTCACGGTTATTACATAGTGTATTCGTGTTCATATTTCGTAAGTGTTACCAAATAATATTTATTGCTACATAGTATTGGATAGAAGCAGTATGATTTGTTTACACTTGCCCCGCGTCTACACCATCCCCTACTCCCCCTACAAATGATTCATAGAATTCACAGATAATGTTCATGTTACGTGAGGTTTCATAAATAATAATTTTGTATTCATTATACTCATTGATTGAGGTAAGACAATGCCCTATGCCTATATTAATAACTATGTACAGTGAGCGTCAAAAGTGAGTAAACACCGATGCTCTTTTGAGTTTTTTTTATGGTCTGGAAACAGGTCTAAAAAACCAACAATCTGTAAAAAGTTTGAAAATGAAATAACAAGAACAAAACGTATTTAATCTCGACAGGATAAAATACCTTATAGATATTTAAAAAAGTTTCCCATCTCTAAAGAAAAATTAAGACATCATTGGTGTTTACTCACTTTTAAGGCTCACTGTATATGATAGAAGGATTTGAAAATCCAGACAAGGATACTAGGTAGGTTAGGCTATTTTTGATTGTCAGGCTGCCACACTTATACTAAGTACTGACACCTACCCTTGTGATGGTGCACGATGCTTAGACTTATTAGTCACATATACAATAAACTCATGTCTTACTAAAAATCTAAATTTTTACTTAAAATTGTGTTATGTTTTTGGACTTTAGAATAGTTAAATCATACAAAGCTTTTAAAAGCATTAAGATATTAGCCACCTGGTTTCGTAACTATTTCTTTGGAAGTAAAAACATGGAGCCCAAGGCTCAGAGCTAGGATGACTTCTATTTTGTAATCTACAAACAAATTGATGCTCGTCTTTAGAAATGGTGTTTCATTGGCATTCACCAACGATAATAATCGTCAGGCATAGGTGCCCTGTCATTGATCCACAAATAATGCAGAGAAAAGTTCGATGTAGTGGTTATCTGGTGGTGACCGTCCAAGAGGAAGATAAATTTTAAAAAATATTGTGATATCAAGCACCAATAAAAAAATAAAAATCGTTTGCTTATTCATTCCCAGAAATCATTGCAAATCAACAAAGCCACGGTCAGGCACGTAGCCAGGCGGGGGCTGAAGCTTCTGAAATCTAAAAAAAAATAAAAATAAAAACTTTCTTATATATGTAATTTCAAATCTATAAAAATAAGGAGACTCTTCTTGTAGGTATACAGTTTCCAAACGTTAGGTATGTAATGTACCCTATGCAAGCCATTGCTTGAGCCTGGCTCTGTCTAATGCCATGTCACTCCTGCAATTCGCAATTGCCTTGTTAGTGAAATACAGTAGACGCTCGGTATAGTGAGCCCTCTGTATAGTGAACTATCCAATATAGTGAACCACCAAAATTTTACACAGACTACTCTAAATAGTGAACTATGAAAATCTCGATATAGTGAACTCAGATTTTTTTCGCAAAAGTCAAAGAAAAATGTTCTAGTTTAGCAATGCGCCTGCATGTCAACAATTTATTAGAACCATTTACCGTTCATTTGTGTTTTTTTTTTTTTTTGATATTTTTGATATACCTATGGATGGATTGTCTACTGGAAGAAAAGGATGAAGGGTAACCGTAGCACTCTGCCCCCCGTTTATTTCCTTTGAAATCCCGTCCATGAGACAAAGACTGGTGTTGACCAGAAGAGCTTGATTGAAGCAAACCACCATACTGCTTGGTACCAAAAAAAAGGGGTTAGGGTTTCTCCTTCAGGGAAAGCAAGGGCGAATGGTGACCGAAAACGTTTAACAGTCTATTGCCTCTAACGAGATGTTGAGAGTGTCGAAATGAAGTTGACTGATGTAGTCAGCTCCTACAGGTGGCGAAGTCTTCGACGATGGCGAAGAAGACACTTAATGAGAGTGACAAATTATTTTTTAAAAATTTAATTATGGAAAAAAATTATGTTCCTCAAAAAAAAAAAAAAAATATCTTCATCTCAGTGTTTTTTAAAGATTAATACAATTTTTTTTGTTATTCTAGTGTTTTGTAATCAAAACGTTGGTATGTGTTTATTTATATCAAATTAGCTTTTTTGAACATTTAAAAACTCCCGCTCGAAATAGTGAACAATTTCGATATAGTGAACAGGCCTGGTTTTTATTTGTTCACTATATCGAGCGTCTACTGTAGCTAATTTCTTCCTCAACCATTCAAATGAAAACATAACTTTCAAAAATGTCATTAAAAAACACGCACCAGAGAGCCGGAAAACTAGACTTCTACGCCTTTGTGACACAAGATTCATTGATAGGCATGACAGTATTATTTCATTTGTAGAGGTCTTCAAATGCATCTCAATAAGAAGAAATAACGAGCAGAACTTGGGCGATGTCTTCGAAAGCATCAATTTCCTAGTAAGCCTCATTGTATGCGAAAAACTACAGAGCAAATCCTTAGATTTGTCACTATTAGAATTGTTTCAAGAAACTTTTTGCATCAAAACATTTTTTTTTGGACCGAGGAAAAAGGTAAAAAAAGCAGACTTTTACAAAAGTTCTAAATTTTCAATGGGTACTTAATGGGTTAAAGAAAGTTTTGTATCATTCAAACGGAATTTAAATGACCTTTCCATTGATGCCAAAATTTACATGAAGTAAGTTCAAATTTATGAGTAGATTAACTTTACTTTTGTGCAAATAATTTTGCCAATGACTGTATGGACAAAATTGCAACTCAATATTTGGACTTAGGAAGAGTCGCTGGGACCAGTCTGGGACTGTTTAAATGCCACAGTGCACGTAAGGAATTGTGGACTGCCACTGATTCGACGCTGGAACTTGAATCATCCTGAATCATCCCATAAGAGTGCAAGCACATCCATTACGTGTAGGTACGTCCTGCAAATCGCTCTTACGCTGGAAATTGCTGTTGCTGCAGAGCTTGCCAACAATAAATAAAGCATCTGAAACTAAATGTGTTTCTTCTCATTTATGAACTATTTTAATATGCATATAGCTAACTTGTTCTCTTCATTTGTAATTTTGCAAACTAATTGACTGCCTGCACATTTTTTTGGTGAAGTGAAGACAGAAATAAAACAGCTGAAAAGTCAAATGTCAACTAGCATAGTGCTGCCAAGACGCAGTAAAACGTTTATATTGTGTTTTATTTGAGATCGGGTTTAACAAATGAATATTATGGACTTGGGTTCAATTTTTAGGTTTAAATGACTTTAATCCGGGGGTAAACTTGAACCTGGATTGAACTGAGTGAATAATATACCCGATAGTGATGGTGGTTCGTTATAACAGTGTTTTCTTTAAATGGTCATCAGCATCACTGTTCCATGGGATTAGTATGCGATTTTGATATAAATGTATATCTGTTCTTACTTTGATGATGTATATATAGCTATACGTCTTTTCATATTGCTTCATATTACCAATCAATGTGTCAGCAGAAAAATTGGATTTATTTGACTGAAAGCTATTATATTTTAATATGATTGCCATCCCACGATTGACATCGAAAGTTGATTTGAAAACCAATCATAATGAAATTCGCCCACAAAGAGTTTTATCGAGAACACGTCGCAGTCGGTCCTGTGATTTACTAACGACCACAGTTTCCCCACCCACAGTAGCCGCATCATCGAAAGCAATAAAAATATTTTATTATCGTTGTAAAACTATCAGCATGACATCGGGTGGAATTTTTAACTCATTTCTTTTGTCGTCATGAGCATCTTATTATGTTGTAAAATTAAATATTTTCTGTCTATGCATCGTCCCGAAATGTACCCTCTCAAAGGAATTTCAATTAAATACCGAATATTATGTACAGACGTGATTTAATTAAGTCGCACACAAAGAATGGATTTTATCTGATAAACAACTTAACGCGTTCTGAAACATTTTGAGAGTAGCATTGCCGGCTTTTCGTGTTAAATTGCTCTCGAAATTCCAACTCCACTGTGGCTCTCATTAATCTTGATTAAAACCATTTGATTTTGTGATTCATATTTTGCTATTTAATTAAATTGCAGCAAAGGAGCAAACGAAATGGAAGCCGATTCTAGGTAGCCATCAGGATGTGAAAAGGACGTCGGATGCTGTATGTAACCGTAACACTTCCGTTGACATTACGCATGTGCGCGTTTCTGATGGTCGGTGGTGCGAATTACCGGGCACAGAATGATGCAACTGTTGCAAGGATGTAAAAAATGTATTGCCAGATATTATCCAAAGGGAGGGCAGCAGCACCGGCTGTACAATTTCAACGAGCTGTTCTCGCACTAAATGGCCAACCTACGCCAGAATATTGTAGTTTTTTTTATCTGCCAGTGTATTTATTCTTATTTCCATCGATATGTATGCGCACAGGATGCAGTACAAAAGTATAAAATGTTACAAAGTATCCTGGATAAAGCTGACATATTACATTTTTTTTTCACGCCAGAACGCGGAGAAGAATATCGGTTGTGGCTGCAGCAATACCAAACCAACCCATGACGGAGCAACTGTTACTTGTGAAAGTGTTTTGGTTTTGTTATTTTTTTTTTTGTTGTCCTTCTGTGGATGGACTCCTAGGAGGATACCTACTCCATACATGGATATCGGACATTGGGAGAGATGCATGAATTATTACTGATTCTGCTGGCACAGTGGTAGCAATTGTGAGGTAAGAGAAAACATCGACTGTGGCAACACCATTGATGCAGGAAATACAGTAAATTTTTCCTGTCCAAATGGCTTGTGTTGACAATCGAAAGGGAGAAATAAAAAATTACCAGAGGTGGTTCTGCTTTTCTGCATTTTATTTCAACAAATTTAACAACACATTCATTTGCAACATCGTTGGGTGTGTTGTGTGTGGACGACGACGTATAAAAAGTGCGAGATTGTGTGGTGCAGGTCAATCGAATCTAGGACCGTCTGACGACGAACGACGATGAGTTTAAATTAAAAGTGAAGAGTACCTACCTATATGTATGAGGAATGATTTACAATTACAACTCAGTAGGACCGTAAAAAGCGTCTTTCAATTTATTTTGATAAAAGCGAACGAAAATATCGACGATGGCCTACATTGCCAAAAGGTGTATTGACAGTCGTTTAATTGATGCGTTCGTTGTCGTTCGTAGTATAGGTAGAGGTACCTTTACCTACCTATCGTCTGGTTTCCTGATTTTATAATTTATATTATGAATGTATGATTTTTATTTGCATATAAAGGAGATGTGAAATATTTTATGGGCATTGTCATTATAATTGAAAAATTATCGACGTTTCTTACGTAAGGACGTACTTCGTTTGGTAATTTGTTCATGTTGTTTGTAAAAAGCCTTATTACGGGTATTTATCTCTGTTTCAGTTACATTTATATGTGAACGACTTTACTACCTGTAGTGAGTGCGTAGGCAATTATAGTCAAGTTACAGAGGCAAGGCGATGAGGCACTTCTGTCAACTGAGAAATGTCTCCATGGTATTTTATTCATGAACTCTTATATCAGACTACAAAGAGGCGACAGGTCAATATATTGTGGTGAGTCATCTGCAGAAGTGTCGGATGCGGGTCTATCAGATTTCGAAAGGCTGTTTATATCGATAAATATGCCATTATGTAGCCTTAATGCCCCTTTTAGAAAGGGTCTGGGGTGTGAATCCGTCGCGGCGTAGAAAAGCGAAAAGACAATCTAGGTTATTGTATGCTTTTAAGAACTTTAAACTACTCGACAATTTTAGCAATTCTGATACTCTGTTGCCAAACGTGGATTTATGAAATCTTACCTACTCGCTAGTTCAATTTTTAATTGTGCTAAACTACTGAGCAAAATCCGCCAGTTTTAGCTTCCGGAAAACCATTTTGCGACTTAACACTACCCCACGTGAAAATCTGACAAATATCCTAGACTGCATGACTTTTAATTTTGGCCTTAAAAACAATACTAGTACAAATGAATGGTTACTAAGAAGCTATAGGACTAGGAATCTACATGGATCTTTTGTGGGCCACGGCGTTGGTGTGCCATGACAATGTGGGCTGAAAATGGTGAAAATGATTGAAAGCCAATAATGATTAACTTTATCATACCTTGCTGTGTTAACACTTACAATACCATGCCCTGGCCTATGGGGCAGTACCGATATAATTGAACGAAACATACAACTTTTTTAGTTCTTAGTACGCACTTATATTATTATTGAGTGTATCATATTATCATATTGAGTGGTCAAGCAAAGACTTTGGCCACGCCTCTATTCTGAAAAAATTCGCGATCTCAACTGAAAACACTGACTACACCACCCCATCTCTAAACTTTGACAAACATTTTCTCGTCACAATCCCATCCAGAGCAACCTGGGATGGAGATGCCTTCCCGGAAGATGAATCAGTTCACTTCTATACTGACGGCTCAAAAACCAATGATGGTGTTGGTGGGGGTGTTTTCTCGGAACGTCTTAATCTTAAGCTCTCCTTCCGTCTACCAAATTACTGTAGCGTGTTCCAGGCGGAAATTATGGCGATTAAAGAAGTCTTATCCTGGCACAAGAAAAACGTTATATCCGTTAAGGATATCTACATATTTTCGGACAGCCAAGCAGCCATCAAATCCTTGGATTCGATCTCTATATCTTCTCTAGTAGCCCTCGACTGCCGATCGTCTCTTACGGAGATGGGCGAACAGTTCAACATTCACCTAATTTGGGTGCCGGGGCATAGAGACATTCCAGGGAATTGTAAGGCCGATGAACTCGCTAGAATAGGAACAACTCAACCCATTCTGCCGGATAAAGTTGCACTACTTGTCTAGCGACAAAACAAATTTGGCCTAAGCTGAATTTGAAACGCTTTAAGAAATTGATCTCTCTCAACAGATTGCATATCGGCACTACAATAGGTGTCATTACTGGATACTGCCTGATAGTTAAACATGCCGCAAGGCTAAGCCTTTTTGCAAACGACTTTTGCAGAAGCTGCATGGATGAGGAAGAGGATGAAACTATCCCTCACCTTCTTTGTTCCTGCCCAGCTCTCTCCCGCAGAAGGAAGCTTAACTTAGGAGCCTTCCATTACAAAGACTTGGGCGACCTGACAAGCACAGACATCAGAAGCCTCTTACGCTTTATAAAGAGCTCAAAATGGTTCAACTAGTAGGGAGATCTTAGATCCTTCATCGTGGCATCACAATGGACCTATACTGGTCTGTTGGCGTTTTTTTTTTTTTTAGCTGACAGCCACTTTCAACCAACCAACCAACCAACTGGTTATTGACACCCACTATTCTTAGCAGGGATATATACCCAGTGGCATACTATAGCCTTTGTTTCTGGCTTCATAATTTGATAAAACAGAACTGTGAGGGTTATCTGGTGAGAATTTTTTTCCGATCACAGGTATCTCCAAATTATAATCTAAATGACACTCAACCAGAACTAGAATGCAGTGTTTAGTATGCTGAAGCTGAACTACTGAGCGAACGATCTCTGGTTTGATTCACATCTTAAGTTTTTTTCCACTGCGCCACCTCTCAAGGACATTCGAGATTATAACAATAAACTGTCCTGGAAAAGCTCCTGACTTGAGCGGTTCGGACTCAGCATAAAATTGTAGGTCCTTTCTATTTGACACACACACAATAAGCGAATGGTTGGAGGAAGCTAGGCCTTGGGCGTTTATACGGACCTGTTGCGCACTGTATTTATTTTATTATAATATGGATAGAAAAGCCCTATTCTGGATTAATCACGATCTCTAGAATGGAAAAAAACCTATCGACGCGCTATAGTTTTATAAAACTATATTAGCACTAAAGATTTGTGGTAGGTCTATAAAATAAATTTCCACCCTCTTGGATATTATCATAAAGGCTGACAAGCCGAGTAGTTAGTTGCTCTGATCAGATGAGTTAATATAGGTAATATCTGCTGGCGTTATAAATGTCGAACTACACCAAATAAACCTTCGTCTAAGTCTTAATTGTAAAAATTGTCTAAAATTAGATAACCTTCTTTCCTTTTAAGGAAGTCTATCGTTTGAAGAGAAATTTGATTAACGTCGATTCTTACAAAAGGTGTAGGTCCTTCCAAGTATTATAATTATAGCACTGCACTACCTATAGTTATCAGATGCATTCTATCATATTTTCAATATTAAAAAGTTTTCGCCGGAGATATTGATTTTTGGTTTAAGTCTAGAAAAACTTCAACCCCAATGATAATATTGCGATTACTTTCTCAATCCATTGAGTTCACAAGTATTGGGTGGGTGGCTACTCGAAATATACCGCAAACCAAAGTTCTGCATCAAATCTAAAGCGTCTTTCCTTTTTATTTATTTGTTTCTCCTTCCTCTTGTGTAACAAAATCCAATGACTCTTAAAGTAAATTGGACACGCTTTGCCAACTATGAGGAAAATCGACTTTTGTTCGTCCTAAATTGTGTATTTTAATGATACGACTGCAAGGGATACGGTCCAATCCAACAGTAGGTATATGGGTATAGTTACTGTATATATCTCATCCTGTGGTGTAGATACCTTCAAAATGTTAAAGCAACTCGATCAGCAGTAGGTTACAATTTCAATGGTTGACTTGGAAATATTATGAAAACGCCAAAACGGAAATGTCAACGAGTCGGATAACTATTCGCCCGCAGCCCGCAATGTCTAGGACAGTTGTATTAAAATTCTATTAAAGCTAAACAGACCAAATGGACTGGAATTGTAAGCACACTTTGTTTGTATACGTTACTCCACAATTTCGTCCTTTATGTATCGTCTTTGTTAAGGAAACAAGAAAAATGTAATAAAGAAATACAAATTTGCATACGCCCATTTGGGGTCATTTATTTTTTTGCCAATGGGGATTCTCGAGCTTCGATTGAGTTACAAATAGTTTTACGAATTTATTGTGCACTCCTTACAAAGTAGCATTGAGATTTAGTAATTCTTCGAAATTGAATACAATCTGTTGCCTGGCAGATGTGCGTCATTTTGAATACAAATTTGTAGCCGATTTGTAATTTTCATTCAACAATTCAGCGAATTAAAGATAATTTTATTTAAAGTGTCTATCCTTCTTTGCATTTAAGGACGTAATACATAGATTGATGCCATCTAGGACTACAATCACTTCGTTCGATTTTATTTCGAGATTTCTGCTATCCGATTATAAGGAAGACACCTGCCTTTTGCTCTAGTTTCTTGTTGTGTATAAAATAAAAATATATAAATATATAATATATATTATAATATAAATAAGATACTCTTCGTTCGGTTACTTGAAAATTATTTTTGTTTGTAATATTAGGTATACATTCAATAAAGCCTAGAGTAGAATCACGTAGAATCATTTTCAATTTCAACACACTAGTCAACACCAACAAAATATGGTGAAAAGTATGTATTACGTTTCGTAGGCACACTCACTCCTATTACCCCAAAAATATTATTTTCCTTACATTACATACGTCCAAACTGGTAGAATATTTGAATTCCGAAAAATTAATATTTTTAAACTTATTTAAGGGTAGATATACCCAGCGTTGCCATAAGTGCAGATTTGTCTGCATTTTGCAGATTTCTAACCCAGTTGCAGACTTTTAAAAATACAAAATCTGCACGGCAGATTTTGTCTGCATACGCAATATGTAACAAAATATGTTCGTCCCAATTTCTTAAATTTTTGTACACTTGCATTCGCTGTATACTGTCATTTTCGTATTCAACTCTACTTTTATCTTCAAATGTTCAAACAGACTGAACGCTAACCTGTCGAAATGAAATTCTTTGTTTCGCATTTTAAACAAAATTGAAAATTCAAATGTGCAAAAGTGTTGACTTTTCTTTTGCAAAATGCAAAGAAATAGTGTACAAAAATACTGATCGATCGAGCAAAGTATCCCTGGTTGGAGACGTCAGAAGATGTAATCAATTGCACGTTTGCAAGTGCAAATTGAAAGGATGTTCTGGTTCGTCAGATTTAAAAAAAAAAACACGCTGAAACTTTTAAGCATTTATCAAATAAATTAGTGGCTCAAATAGAGTGCAATTTATCGGCATTTCTTACAGAGCATAATATATCTTTCTTCGCAATGGACCATTTAGTGCCTTTATTAAAATTAAAAAAAAAAATGCATGTGCTAGGACGGAATCAACTTCAAATATTGTAAAAAATGTTATTGGAAAGGCTCAATTCGATTTTGTTTGTGACTTAATGCACTCTTTTTCGATTTGCATTGATGAAGCGACAGACATTTCAATGACAAAGTTACTATACTAACCATAGTTGTTCGATTAGTATATCGAGGAAAGGTGCACGACTTCTTTTTTGCGGTTAAAAGACAATAGCAGTGATGCCAGTTCTTTGTATGCTGTTGTTGTTGAACTTTTTACAAGTAATAATATAAACTATGTATGTATAAACATTTTTTACTTGGCTTTGCAGCTGATGGTCAAAACATTAGGGTTCGGCACTTCTAAAAGTAGATTGCCCTCACTTAATAATTTTTAAGTGCATCTGCCATTATTTTGCTCTTTGTGCAAACCATGCATGTAATTTTCTTCCAAGTTATGTGGAAGGATGTACAAGGGATATTTACAAATTTATCCAAAATTCCCCAAAAAGAATTGAACTCTTTTCAGACCTTCAAACATTACTTGAGTATAAGCCAAGGAAAATGCTTCACCACTCCGCAACTCGGTGGCTATCGGTGGAGGCCACAGGCAATCAAATTTTAAGCCGGATCGAGGTTCTAAAGCTTTTTTTTATTCATGAAGATATCGAAAACTTTGATTCGACAAAACGAATTACAGAGTGTAGAGTCTAGTGTAATATCAGAGAAACTATTAGCGAAGAACAATTCGAGCTTTATTTAAAGTTCTTAAGGTTTATGTTAGGTGATGTGAACAAGCTTAACAAACTTTTTCAAAGTGAGTATCCCCAAATACATTTTAATTTCACCTAACAATGTTATCCATGGAAAAATGTGTTTTTCCCTAATGTTATAGGTCCAAAAAGTACTCAGTACTTAGATGACGAGTGGCGAGAGCTTCGAAAACTAAATTTTTCTAATATTGACGTAAATGAAAATTATGTTGTTCGACAATTTTTGTAATAAAATATTTTCTTTAAAACGTGGAGATGGAAGCGAGTGTTTTCCAGTCCTCGAGTATTTTGTCATGACCATATTATCAATTCCCATATCATCAGCAAATGTTGAACGCATTTTTTCACAAATAAATTTAAACAAGACAAAGATTAGGAATAAGCTTCAAGCACTCACTTCGAATGGAATCTTGTTATGCAAGGATTACATAAAACTGAACCATAATAATTGCACTGAATTTAAAATAAACCATGATATTTAATTATAGTATGTACAAAGACAAATGAAACTATATGTGATTTTTTTTTATTAGATTTATACTATGTTTTGTTTTATTGTTACCTAGATATGTATATAAACAAAAATTTATGAAGTCAGATTTTGTCTATAGATTGCAGACTTTTTTTGACACAATTGCAGATTTTTGGAAATATTTTCATGGCAACACTGGATATACCGTACATTTTAGGCTTATATTCGTTGCAATTGATTGGAGGTATTTTAAATATTTTGAATGGGATCGATGAGAAATTACAAAAAGCAAAAGTATCAGCTGCTGAAGTTGCGGTGAAAGCGCACGCGCCGTCTTTTCTGCAATTGAAGGACTTAAGACCATCAAATAAATAAATAATGTAGTAAATGGCGCTGAAAACTTCAAATTGCCTCCAAATATTGCAGTCGACGTGTTTTAACTGGGCTCTACTTGTCTCTGTCCATGTCCTCTCTTAAGCTCTTTCAAAACTTTCCTGAGGGGCAATCGCAGGCGTTCGTTGCCAAATGTTTCTGGTTATACGGTGTTATTATAAGCCTTAATAAAAGGCTTATAGTTTTGCCTTTTTTAATTTTTTACGTCAACAAAATCCGTTTCCTATGGTAATAAAAGATCCCGAAGTCACTTCATACTTAAATGATGTAGAAAAGGAAGCCTGGACATCGTTTGTTGCAGTCTCAACTTTTTAGGGAATCATAAACCTGCTTGACAAAATGTTGCAAGCTTTTTATAAAATAAAATGCAACATGTCTTTGAAAATACATTTTCCGCACTCGCATTTCGATTTTTTCCCCAAAAAAATATGCGAGCTATGATATGAGCGTTGAACACGGAAATCGATTCCACCAAGATATAGCTGTCATTGAAAAACGATATCAAGGACAATGGAAGGGTTGTGGTCGAAATTCTGGCGAGGTCAAAATTCTTTTTTCAAAATTCTGCTTTCAAAATTCTGTTTTACAAAATTCTGCTTTACAAAATTCTGCAAATAATAAAAGCGCGCGCTTTTTAACATTTTCCAAACTTTTTTTTATTATTTATGTAAAAGATTCTACCTACCTACTCACTTGTTATAGAAGAAGAGGTAAAAGGAGTTTTTTTATTGGTTTTAAGTTTGCTCTCTTGGTTTAGACAAATATTCTGTTAGTATAACCTTGTGAGTGAACGTGTGCTTCTAGAGTGAAAATGAATATATGTATCTGTAATTAAATCCAATAAAGGAAAAGATAAGTTGTGCGTGGATTGATATATATATTATAAGCCATTTTTTTATTATCAGCTATGATCCATATCATAGATCATCGATTTACGTGCACTTACAACAACAACATGTGATCCTGCTTTTTATCGAGATCACGAATTATGATCTGAAAATTAATTCAACTATTTCTCGTTGTTGTTTCGTGGCGTTGTTTAATTAGTGTTGGTGTCCCTGTAAATTATAGCCACACAGTAATGTTGCCAGACCAAAATATGAAACACAATTAAATACACAAAAAATCAATTAGCATTTTTTCAAATTCGAATAAGTTACTACTCCGACTTTTGAGACGTTTTGTTTCGCTATATAGCACAGAAATATAAATGGAAATATTAGCAGTACAATACGGTTAATTATGATGCATATTTGAACATAACATTTGAACATAGTTTCCCAAAAAAAATATTGAATTCTAAATGTATGCAGATTTGTATCCATATGGTAACAACCCCGACACAACAAGCGAAATGTCAAACTCAAATATGAGCAAGTGCAATGGAGAAATCATCGCATTGTGACGTCACATTGTACCGTGTGGCTGCAAGATGGCTGGTGGCAATAAGATATTTGTCATAATTGGTATTGGATTTTATATGTGAAAATCAACTGTTGCCACACTTAATCAATGATCCAGTTTGTTTTATTTTCATGATCTGATCCGGATCAGATCACGCTTATAATAAAAAACGGCTATTGTGAAAAATTAAATAAATGTAAAAATTATATTGCAATTATGAAATAATTTGTCATTTTTTGGCTGTTTTTTTTTTGTGTGTTCCTGGTACCCACCTGTGTTCCTTCTTTATATGAAATATATTGAAATTTATTGACAAAGTTGAAAAATATTTGTTTTCTTTAAATTCGTAAATTAAAAAAAAAAAAAAAACTGAATTAGCTGAATTTATTTGTTTAAAATATTGCCTGTCAGAATTTTGAAAGCAGAATTTCGACCCGCTCCCCCAATGGAACCCTGCGATGCTGGCAGACTACTGTTGGTTATTAATTAGTGAAACCACAACCACAGAGTACCATCGAAAAACGAAAAAAGTGAAGAAGGAATTTTTTTTAGTCCAAAATAAATGAATTTAAACATAAAAATTGTTAAAAAAGTAAGAAAATAAAAATATTGATATATCATAATATATCATGTGACGTGATAGAAATATTTTATGTGGCCTTCTGCAATATTTCTAGCAGATAGAACACGAAACACATGAAATTATTTGCGATATAAAAAAAAAAAATATTTTTTTTTGTTGACTAGTGTAATTATTTGTCTTGTGATTTTTTTAAATTGTGTGTAACTTTTACAACAGTTAGCTGAAGGTGAATAGATAAAAAAGCGTCACCCTTGGCCTTTTGTCAGATTTCAAGCCGTATTTGACTGGTTTGATATAAATTTAGGTGGAAAATATTTTTAAATCTTTTTTTATCTACTGCATTTGGAAGTGTTTTTAAGTGGCACTTCTTTCCATTCAGTGCTTTTTAAAATTGAAAAATAACCGTAGAAAAACCAAAATACAAAAATTATTACTTTTCCATCTACTATTTTTTCTTTGAACTTGGAAACAATTTTTGACATTTCTCACTCCCACCAACACAATGAACCAATTTGTAAGTTTTGCACATATATCCTTTGGCTTGCTGACAAACAATAGGTTGAAAATGAGGACTCATCAACTGCAATGATGACTGAATTGTGTGCGCAGTGGTTAGCGTGGTGGATGTAAAAGCTTTTCAGCGATTCAGACTCAGCATACAACTGTAGGTCCTTTCTATTCGTCGCAAAATAAAAATTCACACAAATGAAATATGAACAGCTAGTTTTGGGGTGCCTATCCCTATCCGGACCTGTTGCGCTAACCACAAATTTTAATGTGCGCGAAATCGATACTCACGATCTATATTTATCAGTTTTAAGGCTACATATGAAAGCATTTATAGAGACGAGGCATTATACAGAGTCATGTCTGTGCTGTGACGATGACGATGGGGAGAACGGTCGCTGCTCCATAACAATCTCACCGATACATTTGGAATTGATGTCAAAAAGGATATAGACGAGGCGATTTTTAACATCATATTTGAGAAAATTGTGCAAAACTCGTAAGCCAACACCAGCGGCATAATTTTTCAAAAGTCTGTGCAACTACTTGCGAATACACTGAATGCATTGACATAATTGACAGTACGAAGCGAGCTGTCACTGGTGCGTTTGCAAGTATGTATGTATTAGCACAAAAGCGACCAATATTATGTCGTTTTCGATTGGTAATCCAGAAGCGTCCGGAAGAACTCTCCGCGATTCTGAATTCAAATCCAGAAGCAAATTTCTCTTCTTTTCAGTAGAAGAACTGTCAGTTGAGTGCCAATCGAACGCTTTCAGAAGCGTTCGGATTGCTTCCGGACGATTCTGGATTACCAATCGAAAACGACATTAGTTTAATGGTGAATGAGGGAAAAACAAAATTACATGCTGTCAACAGGAAGGGGCACACAACATTGACGAATCGAACAGAACGTGACGATAGACAGGTAAAACTTTGAGGTGGTTGGTTTGTCTATACGTCGGCTCGGCTATAAACCCTGATAGCAGAAATCAAACGAAGAATTACACTTGACCGATGTTTTTTTTGGTCCAAAAGTGCGCAATAACGTCCATGGGCGTAAATCCACTTTCCAAAATGCAATAACGCAGGCGTGCTTTATTACACTTTTTTAAAGCAAAACGCAAATCTGACAGTAAACCCAAGCAGGAGGGTTGCAGGGGGGCAGCATACCCCCCCCCCCCCAAACGTTTTCAATTTTGTAAAATCGTGGGCTTTATTGTACTCAATAGTGTAATAAAGCCCACAAGACTTAATTCACACTTGTCGTGGGCGTTATTGCATTTTGGAAAGTGAACTTACGCCCATGGTTATTTCACTGGACGTTATTGCATGCACCAGTTTTTTTTTGCCTAAGAAGGAAACTAACTAGTAAAGAAGGCCTTGTCAAGAAACACTAATGAAAGGAGACCGTCATGCTGGCAGAGTGCATTTTACAGATGTCCTGTAACCATCACTTTAGTTTAACTTACGTTTGTCTTTATTCGATCTTCAATACAAACGGCTGTACTTGCACTTATTATCAATCCATATGTTTTTCCAGAACCTCATCACTGACAGTGTTATGTAATTTGGTTTACCAACAACTCCTTCCACGTGACCTCGCTTTGCAGCGTTCTTCCCTCTTGCTTGCCTACCCCTTCGACCAACCTGATTGGTCTTGTGTAAGCGGACTTTTTTTTTATTCTTGGCAAATGGAATAACAAAGACATTGGTTACGTTGAAATTGTATATGTGCACTAAAAGCAGCATCCCCTTCTTATGACGACTCCTCTCTGTACTTTGTTCTAACCTTTAAGCCATTTAAAGTTTGAACATTTTTACTTTTAATTAGAAAAATACTTGGCACAATGTTTTAATGCCTGCAAAGTCCAAAAGAAGCACATTCACACTTACACAAATAATTCAAACAGTATTTTACTATTTTGATTCCACTACCCCAATTAGCATAATTTTTGTGATAGGTACCTAATAAAAATTAAATTATTAGATACTTCGTCCTCATAATATATTAAAAAATAAAAATTCAGCCAATAATAGGTATCCTCAGTGTTTACAGAATTTATTGTAATGACGGAACGGATACTTTGACTGTGTTGGCAAATTTCAGAAGCATCCCCCAAAAGGCTCATTAAAAATTGTATCTGGTCCGTGAGAGTGTTGGGACCGCTTTTTCTAGTTTCTCGCTGTTTGTCAATTTTTAATTTCCTCGAGACAAATACATAAATTGCGAAGCCCTTCCTTCCTAATAAATACCGCTGTTTTCGTAGCTTTTTAATTAGACGCCTACCCAAACATTGATAAAGCTCGTTCCTTCGAGCTACAGTACCCATCATCTATTCAATGAAATATTCATGATGACAAAAAGTTATTTAATTCACAATTTGTATGTGCCTCAAAAAAATGCGGCAGTACCTCCCAACCCCAGCCACCCTACACATAAGGGGGAAAAAGAGAATACAGATATCTTAAGGAAAGCACAACAATCCTCCCTGCCTCCCTCCCTTAATTTCTCTTTTCGAAAAAAGGAAATAAAGGTACCCGTGCCACCTTGTTTAACCCTCCTGCACGCCATCATCAAGACTCTAGAGGGTCATCGTTTTCAATTTCAATTCTCGTCAAGAGTTACTCCTCATCGTCGACGTCCTCTTCGTTGTTGTGTAAATTGTTGGGTTTTCAATTTTCATTTTCTCGTTTTGCAATAATCATTGCGGGCGATGCCATGGCCGGTTCATGGGCTCTATATTTCATACTACCCCTTCACCATGCGTTGTGAATTTTATTTATTTATTTTCATTAGATTTTAAAAAAAAAAAAAAAAAAAAAACAACTTTATGGGACAACAAATAGAAGGACAAAGGAAGTTAGATAGAAATGGTCGTCATTAAATCGTGTTCTGTTTTTTTTTCGCTTCTCTGTTTTAATTAAAAAGGATAACAACGTGCCCTGCCTCTGATGTATACTGCACTCTATCATGCAACCATTGGCTTAAGCGGAATTGAATTTAATTTCAAATAAAACGCCACGAGGTGGAAAGTCCACTTGGACGAGAGCAGGACATCAAATACGAAGTACCTACTATATAACGGCGCACATACTTGAGCGATAAATCCCTTTCGAATGACGACTTGAGGCTGCTGTTTATGAGACAAGCACCACCATTGCGAAACATGTATAATGCATTAATGAGTCCTTGTTGAAAGCAAAGTTGCCGGGTGTGTGGTAAATTATGGAGAGTACATTGCTCTTTACATGGTAAATGGAGAAATGATGAGTAACGTCTGGGTCCTTAACCAACAACGGCGGTACATAGAAAAGCTATTCAAAAAGGCTATTGACAGATTTACCGGTATGAGTAGATTTAGTAACATCTCAGTATTTTGTGTTGGAGTTTGATGAACTACCTCTGTTTTAATTGCGTGTATTATGAGTCAGACGGTATTGAAAATATGCCTTTGCGGAGATAGTTTACGCAGGTGGGGATATCCTAATATGGAGAACGTTTATGTTTATAACTACATAGTTTGTTTCACAATGCGTACTATTTAAACTTATTTACTTAGGGAGTGGTTCGCGCCACTTGTCGTAGACAGGATCAAATAGAATGCGGTATGCAGAGACCTCCAAAAGTTACGTAAAAAAATAAATAAATAAATAATGTTGGCGCAACAGGCGGCGGGCGTGTAGACACCCTAGGCCTAGCTTCTAACAACCATTCGTTTGTGTGAGTTTTTATTTTTGAGACGAATGGAAGGGACCTACAATTTTATACCGAGTCCGAACGGCTGAATTGAAAAGCTTTTTCAGGTCAGTTATACTCTCGGATGTTTGTCAGACGTTCGCGAGAGGTGGCGGGGATCGAACCTCTTCGCACAGTTGTCCAGCACATTAACCACTGCGTTACTGCGCCACAAAAGTTACATAAATTATTATAGAATTACCGCATCCATGAGCGAGCAGTACCCCACTGAATTATGTCACAAAGTACTCGATTATGGACCATGTAATTCGACCTCTGAATTTCGGACTATAAAGTCTATGGATGGTTTCATGGAAAAGACTGAAGGCAGCTAAAAGAATTGGAAAATCGTTAATTTTGTTCCCAGGATAATTTAGCGACGGCGGATGTTATTAATAGCAGACTAGTAGGGTAGAACGGCAGATGCTCTTGCATCAATTGCCAGTCCACGTATATGCAAGTTTGATATTTATTATTAGCCGTTAGAACTAGAAAATTATAACTTTTCGCTCGGATCATTTCTCTACGCTGTACCACTTCTTATAGCCCCTAGGAGGGCAACCCTCATTGTCATTACATTGCTCATTGCCGCTCATTTCACTCATGAGCAAGTTTCGTGAGTTTATTTGTAGGTTAGGTTGCCATAAGTTAACGAATATTGTGGTCTTATGGTTGTCAAAATATAAAGTGAGAGATTTTCGATTGCTTCGATTTGATGTTGTGGTATAAATTTCAACTGATTATTAGGACAGCTCTAGTTACTTGATCTCCATGTATGTATAGCAAACCTAATATTTTGTACGGGTGTTGCTATTCGGACGTTGTTCGGTAACGATATGTTAAAGTTTATTTTGCCTCTAGTTGGGATATGTGGCTCGCTACGCTCGCGGCAAGGACCCTTAACTCCAGTATAATCATATTCGGACATTATGCTGTACGTTTAGGATCCAACTTTTAAATTTATAAAGAGTTTTTAATAAAAATAGGATTACGTTACGTTGTCGTGTCCCGAACATCGGTAAACGTCAGTTCAGTACAACATCTGTCAAAATGAACGTCCGAATAGACACTCCGATTTTGGACAGGCAAAACTTTGTGTATCTGACTCAGAATCTGGCCAGATACTGCACTTAATTTGACAGTGCATCATTCGAAATAGGGCTCAAGACCTAGCTCTAGGATCATTTTTGAATGACTTCTTTCTAAACTGCGCGGAAGAGAAAACGCAATCTATGGAACATATTTTACTTAACTGGCCAGCCATCCAGAAATGGCACTTGCAAATAAGCTAGTTTCTTTGATTGCCTGAACGATATCGGAAAGAAAATCTGGTAGAGATACAAATTTAAAAATATTCATTAAAAGATTTGTTCTGTTAGACGCATGTCCTAGTATGTACTACAAGGGTAATCGCAATGGATTTCCATGGCTTTCGTGACATTTGACTTGTCAAGCAAGTTTTTAAAGCTCCCACAACTCCTGTACCACGCTCCCGATTTCTCAAAGACTTCTTACGCTACTGATAGCATCGTTTCCTTTCGTCTCATTTTCGTGCCACTAAGGGTTGTTGAAGGTTACACAAAAGTCAGGTCATTATGTTCATTCATATTGGATTGGCTGTCGAACTAATTCGATGTTTATTCACAGCTATTTCATATGAGCTTCCTCATAGGTTCTTAGCAGATGCCTAAAAAAGTATAGTATGCCTATCGCAAACGAACATCATTACATACCAAAGAACGGGTTAGAACAGCGGTAAAATGACTTAACAGTAGATTGCTCAGTTCATACATTTCTTAAAGACAGGCCCGCTAAGGAGAGCATTAAAAATTCTAATTCGAAAATTCATTTAGCATTTAGATTTACAAATTTAGTTTATTTCCGCCGAATCACGACATTAGGGAAGGAACTGGAGAGATTGATGCAAGATGTGAAAATCCGTTTCCAAAAGAATCTTCTTACTAAAATTAAACCACGTAGGTACCTACCCTTTGTACCAATACAAAAAAACCTAAAAAAAAATCCCAGGAACAAAACCCATTCAAATGCCTCTATCAGCTAAACAGCAATGAACAGGAAAGTCCACTTAAAAATATTTCAATTATTTACAATTCTTTTTCGAACCATACTCGTAGCTTTAAGAGATTTTTGCTTTACGTTCGTTTCAAAAATAGTTGCCCTCGCTTTAGAGAATACGAAACAAAATAAACTGCTATTACCTTCATTAGTCCCCCTGCACACAAAACACAAAACAGAAAAGCACAGGATACAAAGTTCCAATAGAAGGGTTAGTGTTATGAAGTTTGGGTTAATAATTTCGACTTTATTCACTTTGTTTATAAATTCCGCAGAGGAGAAAAAAAAAAAAAAGAAATATTGGAGAAAAATCAAACTCGTGGCAGTCAGAGGCTCTTTTCCTCGCTTTCCCTTGTACCTACTATACTCTCGAGTTGTGGCCTTCTTTCTCTGTGCCAGTTCAGCATGAAAATGAAAATTTATGATCACATTTTTGTGGTTACATTCACCCATAGAAACTGCATCAAAGGACTGATTTTCCCTTCATGTTTTTTTTTTTTATAATATTTGCTATTGCCGTTGCTGCTCTACTTCGTTTTGATATCTGGAAAGAGTCCAGGAAAAATATTTTCAGTTTTTTTTGTGCAAACCCAGGACCGACTAGGATGTAGAAAGTTTTTATGTGGGTGATCCCAACTTATGGGACTTGTAATAGGGGAGCATTTCCATACTATTCGCTCGTTTATTTATATATTTATTTTTTTAATTATATTATTTTGTTTTAATTAACCAAAATAATTCTTGCAGAAAATAGATTTACTGCACTAGTGGTGAAAAGCATTTTTTGAAATTATTTAAGAATTAAGCAATTAACTGAGACTTGAAACTCGATGGAACTTATTCCCGTAAATAAGAAAGGGGATAGAAGGCATTTTGAATTCTAATTTTTCGACGTAGTTTTCGTTTACGGAATCGGGCCCTTGGCACACTTTTCGGCCAACTTTTTTACCCGTTTTCATTAAAAGTTTGCGATTCCTAATGGATATTGCATCTATCTTCTGCAAGGATTTAAAATCATTATAATGCAATATTTCAATATCTAATAGATATAGGTGTTTAATATTTTTTATTTATTTATACAATTTTGATAAACATCTATACTAATATTACAAATTATATATTATATTTACAAATTAAAGGTTTGTATTTGTACATATATAAAACTGTAGAAATTCTCTTCTTGTAGAGGCTTTGTTACCTCTATACGCAAAAACTAATGAACAAACTTTTTTTGAAATGTGTCTTAGGACTGTGAGATAGTTTTAGGCTATGTATTTTTTTAGACTAAAATGTATTTTTTTCTGACACGACTGCTTTTAACTTACATTTTCACCAATAATTAGATATTAATCAATACAGAATCAAACAATGTGCACGACTGGGTCGCATGAAACTTTCTCGTTTATTGCGAATCTCGCAGAGTCTTAGAGTCATTTCAGCAAATTTTACGTTTAAAATCATACCCGCTCAAGATGTAGGTACATAGCTACTCAGATTTAGTAACTGAACCCTTGGTAATTAAAAACGTAATACATACTACATAACATACCTACGAATTAACTACAACACTTTATTACTCTTACTTTAAAGCTTCACCCGAATTGACACTTGAGGGAGGCAAGTAGGCGATGAATTTCGAATTCCCATTTTGGATTATAAAAAGTGGTCTCAATTTTGCAAAAAAATTGCCAAATTTCAAAATTTTCCACTCCAAATTCAAAAACCCTTAATAGTACGTTTACACCGCACCTAAATTCATCATTTCGACTAAATGCAACATTTCAGGCCAAATGTTCAGCATTTCGCCATATATTTTCCAGCATTTCGAAATGTTGAATTTCATCGCTGCATTTGCAAGTATGTCAAATCGAACAAACCTCATTTTGATGACTTTTGGGCTCACTGACAAAAAAAACCGCTGTAAAAAAATCCAATGAGGAATTTTTTATTGTATTTAATATTATTTATTTAAGATTGTATTTAATATGTATGAATTATCACTTATATTCATGTTTAAATTAATATAATTAAAAAATGTATTCTTTATGTACAAACCACTTCTGATTTCGAAACATAAAAAACATCAGTGAGAATCAATTCTGATACTAGCTGTCATTTGAAATGTTGAAGTTTCAATGGGAACGCAAAATTGGATTTCGAAATTTCGAAAATTGCATATTTTAAAGATGGATTTCAATGAAGAGCAAATAAGCCAGTGGTTACAAGAACTGTCCTACGATAAGAATGAAAATCAATATAATTTGGAAGTCCAAGATTTCGATTCCGATTCTACACCTTGTCCTGGAGAACCGATCATTAAATAAGGAAAGAGATCAGTATGCAGCTATTGTCTTGCTAAAAAAACGACGCATGAGCATGTATAAATGTGAAAATTGCGGCAATACGTATTGCCTACGACATAGGTCGCCGAAATGCTTCGGATGTACAGAGAAATAGGTTCCTAAAAATTGCAACTTTTTAAATTAATGTGGAGGCTACAATTCTTGTGACACAGCTCTGTTTTTTCTTGTTATGAAAGCATTTTTGTTTATTTATTGGTTTTTGCAAAGCTTATATACAATTTTTAAAAAATTAAAATTTTTTATTTTTTTTTGGTAAGTCGTCACTTGCTTGAAAAGTGAAAAAAATGTGTTTTATAATTTAAGGTTTTCACTATTAAAATTCGTAAAAAAATTCAAAATAAGTGTTTTTTCTCATAGAGTAACGTTTTGCAAAGTATGATAAATACTTTTAAAATGTAATAATAACTGTTTTAATTTAATAATAAGGCGTTTTTTAAAAAGTAGCCTCCCAGGCGAGGATTAGTGTTTAGCGACAAAAAAATAAGATTAGTATTCTAGGGTTAAAAATCAAATGAATTTGTATATCTTGTAATTTATACGTAAAAAATCTTTTATAAACAAAAACAATTCATATTTCACATATTCCAAGTTATTTTGTTTGACGTTTGTCGTTGCTACCTATGTTATTAATTTTAGGGGATGGAAAGAACTCGATTTTCAGTTTTGGGGTTCAGAATTAAGATTTCAATGGCTCAATTCAGCCAAAAGCAATGCAAAAGATGTAAAGGTTTGATTAAAAATTAGAAAAAAAAATGAGGATTTCTGTTAAAACTAATTACTCTTCCGTCCTCCCACTATGGGTGTGAGATATCCCACAAAATATGTTAAACCGTGCCATTACGCCATTACCCTTATAATTTTTTTTTCGCCATGCCATGGCTATGTAAATTCAGTTTAACATTTTCAGCAATAGTTGGAAGCTGATTTGAGTAATTTTATTTTTATATACATAAATTTTGCTGTGACATTTTGTATGAGGTATCAATGTATAATACACCCCAGTGAGAACTTCGTGTTAGTATTTTTTTCAGCTTGTGAATAAAGGATTTAAATGTTATAATTTTGTGTTCTGGTCATTGATTCAGCATTTGAATAAAAATAGTTACGCAGGATATAAAAAAAATGATAGTCATAAAAAAAATGTTTCAAGGAAGTTATTGTTTTCTCTCCACAAAACGGCATTTTTACGGTACCTACTGAAAGGAAAATCGGGCTACAAATGGAGCTCAGTTGCACCTGAAAGACGCGGTAGACATCCGATGCGAAATTTGATCACACATTTAGTGTGATCGCACCATATGTGCGAAGATCATCGCTGAATTGTGGAGAATGGAATAAAAATTGCAATCAGTTACATGCATTTTTCATTTATTTAAGCAATCCGCTAACAATGGTTTGCAACAAAAGATTGCTAAAATTATACTCATGTGCTTCAGTAGCATTTTAAAAAACATAATGTATATTAATTTTTTATATTTTAATAACTTCTGAGAAAATGCACTTTTATTTAATACTTACATATTTTTTCTGATTTTTTCTTAGTCAATTTTTTTCTCTAATAAGTATTTTTTTATTATTGTGAGTAAAATATTGTGCACTATATTAATTTACTAAAAACATAAAAAAATAATAATATAATAAAAACATTTTTTTTTATATTTATCATTGGGGTATGTCATACTCCAGTAAGAGGAAGGTGTAAGACAAAATAGGTTGGTGGACGGAATTTTAAAACCGCCAATATCTCCTTATTTGGGATGCGTCGCCAAACCGATTTTCGTGTCGCCAAATGAAATTTCAAATCGCCTGTTTATACAGGGTGTGAATACAGATCGGGATTTGGGTAGTGAATAGTGATTTTTGAGAAATATTTATAAAACGGCTATATTTGAGTTTTTTGAGAAAAACGAAGTACGTGATCATGTTAAGAATGCTTATGTTGTCTGTTCTTAAACTATTTAGGTGAAAACTGAAACACTATATCGCTCAATTAGTGCCGGTATCTCTTATACAAAACCGAATATTAGACCGATGTGTTGTGTACGTACTAACTCACATGCCTAAGATTTTGCATGACTTGTATGCAGTGGAGGGTATCAAAACATCGGCCATGCCGATGATAACACTTTTACTCGTTTTTGTTTTCGGTTTTTCTTAATTTATTGGATTCAAATTCTGAAAAACGCCGTTTGCTTGGGTATACAAAAAAAAACGTTAAAACTCATCATAATAGCAGAAGTAATTTACTGTCCCATCTATCAGAAATGAATTATGCAATCGTACTAATTACAATCCATCCTTTTACACCCACACCAAAGATACATAGGTATGTTTTAGCGGAAGAGTCGAAAAAAAAGAAAACACGATCCACCTCAAGTGGCTGCTTGGCCTAAGATAAACTTTACGTTTATCTAGCTTAAATATCTGGAATAAAATTTAATTGATTTTTTCCCTATATAACAAGAAAGGAAATCTAAATCCGTTTGTGCGAACTTATTGCTTAATAACAAGATTGTCCCCAAAACATCATACGCACCAGTTGAATAGGGACAGCCTCGTTTTGGAACGGTACATTTTCCTGGATGGGTACATCGATTTATATTGTAATTAATAGACCCCGAATTTCTTGTCCCTTTAATTAAAAACAGAAAACTGAAAGCAACAAAATTGTAAATGAAAACTTTCATAAGGGGATTTTCTCGTGCAAATTTTTTTTTTTTTTGTTGTTTGGGGCTGGTATTTTGTTTTCGGGAAAATTTACATTCTATCGCCCTCTTGCTGGTCCATGAAGGTTGCGATATCTTGACGAAAATATCATTTACATTACAGATAAAAATATCTGCATAGGGGGAGATGGATATCGGGGCGAAAATATAACCTTTTTGGAAATCAATTTATTTTCAGTTTACAAACTATAAGTTGAAAAGTTTTAAAACTGTTTGTAAAAGTGAAATAACTATTTTCGATAATCAGCACTCTTTGTTAGCTCTATTGTGTTGTTTATTCATTCAAAGGAAAAAGTGCTTTTAACGGAAAGTGGAGTTGAATTGATTTTTTCAATACGAATAGAGCCCTTTTTATGGTTGATAATTTTTCAGCAGTTTGAGTTGCTACATTTTGTCTGCATATGTCGAGAGTATAGCATAAATTAGCTATTACGAGTAGTAACCTTCACAATCATTATCATTATTTATACGTCTCCGAAAGGACCTTGGGACTTTCTTCGTTTTACAGAATTCGCTCATTGGAAATAAGATTCAAAGCAAGCTCTTTGTATCAAACTTTAAACGCGCTTGTCTTAAGGTTGTCTCCATGAAGAACGATTCAAATTCAATAGGTGGTAATGAAAAATCGTTTGTAAACTTAAAATAAGTACTCAATAATATAGACACGGTTTTCGATGTATAATGCATTTCTATATGATACCAAACCGATCGCCGAGGTAACATCAACAGGTTCATGCCTTTGAACCCAATTAGCACTAGGATGTGCCTTTTTGTTACCACGCCTCGTGTGACCTACTCTCTGATGATTGTTAAGGATGTGCCTCGGTCGGTACCTATGTATATCCAACCTGTCGACTTGAGAAAGCGGATAAGATCCTGTATCCCATTACCGGAGATGTCACTAAGGTAGTCAAAGAATGGCGCGCAGTCTGGCTCTTGCTGCAGCTGGACATTTGAAGAGGAAATGTGAGAGAGTATCTTTCACTTTTATATTTTCGCAACTGCGGTAATGAGGGTTGAATGGGATACCTAGTTTGGCCGCATGGTATCCAATTGGCCAATGCCCCGTGGTTATTGAAGTGATTCTGGCGATATCTGGGCGGAGTCTGTTTAGTAGGTTCTTTGTTCTTTGGCCATTAATTCCTTAATATGACGCAGTTTGTCAATCCCGACCATTGGAGATTAGCTTTCTGCAGAAAATATGAATGTATTTGTCCCTTAACCGTTCCTAGCGGAATGTGGAGCCTCGCTAAGAGCGAGACGTGAGCCCTTCCTGGCCAGCTCATCCGCGCGCTCATTGCCTGTTATATCATTATGCCCTGGAACCCAGAGAAATGTGACCCTGAATCGTTCGCTCAGACAGGCAAGATCGTTCCGGCACTCCTGCACCAGTTTGGAGGATATGGTAGCCGAGTTGATGGCTTTGATGGCGGCTTTGCCATCTATAAGGATAGCAATAATTTGTTTGTGCGTTGTATCACGCCCTAGTTGCATGCAGGCTTCACGGATGGCCAGTGATTCCACCTGGAAAGCGCTTGCAAAATCCGGTAAGCGGACTGAAATTGATATTTGCGGTGATTCCGAGTAGATACCGGTCCCCACACCACAGCCCATCTTAGATCCGTCGTTGTATATGACCGTATCTAAGCCCTTTCCTACTTCGTCCCTCTTCCATTGAACTCTTGTAGGGAAACCTACGTGGAAGCCGTGTGAAGTTTAATTTGGGTGTGATGTAGTCAGTTGGAGATGTGACCATGCCGTTTGGTGACGAATCCAGGATGTTTCTATATGGACATACGGCCTTGCAGTCTAGCATCCAGACTCCTTGAGTCTTATAGCACTGCATAATGCTGTATATTTTGTGTGTAGGTCAAGAGGTAGGAAATGCAAGAGCACAGTGAAGGCGTCTGTTGGGGCCAACCTCATTGCCCCCGTGGTGCCTATACTGGCTGTTCTTTGCAGTCTTTTCAGTTTCGTGAGGTTGTAGACTTTGCTCAACGCAGGCCACCATACTAGTGATCCATACGTGAGAATTGGATGCACTACGGCTGTGTAAAATTTTCATCCACAAGGTCGTCTTTGATTGAAGTCCCCAATTCTTTCCAAAGGTTTTGCCACAGGTATAGAAAGCGACAGAACGGCTTCCTTACTCTGTGTTCAGTGTTATGTTCCAGTTAAGTTTTGGATCGAGCATGATACTTAGGTACTTACCACTGGACGACATACAGTGTGAGTGGTTGACCATTTAGACGGGCTAGGGTAAAATCGGGTATTTTGGTTTTGGTAGTAAACAACAACAGTTCACTTTTGCTCGGGTTGACACCGAGGCTGCAAATTGCATACCATATTCTTTTATCTAGAGCGACAGGGAGACTTCCCTGACTCTAGTATCACCACGTTGTCCGCGTATGCGACAATTTTTACCCGTTCCCTGTCTAGTTTCACCAGAATTTTATTTATAACCATTAGTCATTAGAGATGACGCCACGCCAAGGAAGACCTATACTGAAATCTGGGGTTGGGAAGACATACAGGCTTACGGCAGGCATTATGACTTCATTATCCCCCTAGTGAGAAGCTTCAATAGAAAGAAGTAGGTAGGAATTCTGCATAATGACAAATCGACAATATAGCCGCACTTCGTCAAAAATATGAATACCTAGGTATAGTCAGTATAGAGAAACTGGGCCGATGGAAGAGACCCTAGCGGAATTCAAAACCATGACTTCCAATCTGAAGAGGTCTATCAATACGAAAAAAATACAGAAGTGGGGGTATGCAAGAAGAATTTTACTCAAAGTGATAATCATCTTAACTCATCGTGTTCGGCCACATGACACTACCCCGGCCCTATGAATCGAAACTTTCGTGTTCTATGAAAAAGGACTGATTTGGTAGCGGCCAAAACATGCTGGAAGATACTAATATCTATAGGTGTATTTACGTATGGTACTCAAGCGAATAAAAGTGAATCTATAACACTTCAAAAGCTCCCGAGATGCTTGCAGATAGATGCTCGAAGACATCTTCTTTGTGGGAGTATATAGAATATATGGTGGCTGTAAATGCGACAAGAGACTTTAAATGTTTTGGCCCGAAAAGAAGCAACAGACCCCACCTTAAGTGGTTTAGATTTTCCAACAACTTAGGTGGCATTACATTAAGCCATTGAATCTTTATAGTTCCTCATCCTCATGAACTGTCGCCGGACTAATTTAGGAAAAAGGAGCACACATTACGATTCTGTTGATATTTTATAATTTTGTTACGTATACGACAGAGTGACCGGAGAATGTTATTTGTTATTTAAATGTTTAATTAAATAATGTTTTGTTTTAACTTGTAGGCATTACAATTTGAATCGTTCTCAAAATATTATTTACCATAGAAAATTCAAAGTAGGTACTACGGCTAAAAGAATAGTACCCAGGTGACGCGACGTTACGAATTGAGATACCTGAGGATAAGTCATTTGCTCTTCGATGATGACTTGGTCATCCTTGGGTCCTCTCAGACTGAACTTCATCGCGCACTCGAGCGGCTTTTAGCCGTTTGTTTTAAAGCTGAAATGAAAGTAAACGTGAAAAAATCTGAAGAGATGGTCGTCTCCAGAAAGTCTATTCAGTATGAGTGGAGTCCTATTGAAACAGCTGGAGAGGTTTAAGCATCTATGGGAGTTATTCACGATTGATGGAAGGAGCAATACTGAGTTTTCCTTTAGGAGTGCCCAGGTAGCTAGGTCATTCTGTAAGCAGAAGGACTGAACTTTGTTTTATTGCTGGTATGACCCGTACAGAGATCGTATAAGAAACACCCGAATACGTGAAGAACTCAATGTCGAGCACCTTCAACTCCGGAGCGGTTCATGCTTCGGTGGTTTGATCATGTTAAACGCATTTCCCCAAACAGGATCCCAAGACGTGCTGTGGAATCCGTATCATCAGGCAGGCGTTCTATAGGTAGAGAAGGTTAGGTCAATTTCTCTTGATTCCCCTTGTGATTCTACTCGTATTGAAGTTGCCTTTGATGATTTACTGTCAGTGGCGGAAAATCGAGAGCTATTGAGGGTCCAATTGGAAAGTACAGGCCATTGAAAGCGAATGAATGAATGAATGGATTAATTTCCCGAAATAAACATATTAAACTTAACCCTTAAGCAAGCCCTCTGTACCAAAAAGATGCTAATGAAGTATTAAAAGTATACGGTAGGTATTTATCAATTAGTGCATTTCCTTCAGAACGAGAAGTTTTTCCATTAAAAGAAAATGCAATATCATGCGCGACATGGTGTCCTTTTATGTAAAGTATCTCTACCACAAAATGGCATCATAATTTCATTAAAAAAAAATATAAAATTCAAATTTTTGTTTCCATTTTTAAAAGAGGCATTTTTCAAAAGAAAATAATTAATTACATTTCACTGAAGGCGCGCCTCTCTTTCTATTCATTATACGCCCAAGCCCGCCGAGCCCCATCAGCGTATTTTTTTGAGTGGCCATAACGTTTTTCAATGCCACAACATGGCATTTGTTAACTCGTATTGTATGCTTCCCAAAGAGGCGCTGCAGCACAAAAAAAAAAAAAAAATAAATAAAAAATAAAAAAAATAAACGAAAGGGGTTCGCAACAACTTTTTCAACGCTCTTTCAGGAATTAGGAGGATAAAATTCTAATTTGTTTAAGTAATTAATTAACTTTATTTATACTGCAGCAGCAGCGTATAGACCTTTATTTCACTTTATATTTTTATCTAAACAGATATTTTCGTTCGTCTGAATTATTTTCATCTCATCGCACTGTATACTGTGTACCTAATGAGCTGGTGGTTTGCCTTGATTAGGATTTTATGATTGCAGCTTTAGGACAAAGGATACTCGGTTCGGTTTTATGTTTCTTCCGCGTTCTTTTGTGTGTTTTTAATTGGCTTCTTAGGCCTGTCGAACGTTGCCTTTCATTTTTATTTACGTCGGTCTTGGCGGTATAATTCGAAATTTTCTTTTTATAGTTTGAAATAATTTCATGCTATAATTATATTCAGAAATCTTAATTGTGTTTCTCGTGCGGAATAATTGTGTGCTGCCTGGCAGAATATTGTTTCGTCTTACTCACCCCAGCGCAGCGTGTCTCTGCTCTGAAGCCAAACATGATTTTGAAATTTGTTCTCCCAAAAGTCAATTATAAATACTCACTTAGGTGAACTACTAAATAATATTCTCCTCATAGAGTACACTCATTTATAGGCTAAGGAACATAAAGGATATGTTTTTGCTTCGATTCCTTTGTTATTGCGAGGCCAGGCAAACTATCAAGGTCTTATACACAGAACCGAGGGGAATTAAATTCCTTGGATTTCATTCGCAGAGCCTTTTTCTCTAGTGGATGGACGAGGGGTGAGCTGGTAGCTCCCATATGAATTGAATTACCCTAACTCTATTTATATAGACTTTCACACACTGAGTGCGTTGCGTACGGAGTACATTGATAGAACATATATCAATACGTGTTTTATTCGCTTTACGGAGGAACCACAAAATAAAGCAAAGGCAAATTTCGAGTGTATCCTTAAATTTAATGCGGACTGAAGCCTAGTAGATCCTTTAAGGCGTACACATTATTGGAATACTGTTGTCTGACGGAGAAACCATGGAATCTATTTTATTTATGTGAGTTTGGGGGAATTTATTTGATAGAATTTCCCAATGGAATCCGAACTTCAATCGTACACTTGAGTAGACGAGAGAATGGGGGTATAACTAAAATGCAAATTTAATCTTAAAATTTGCCAAAAAACCTACGTAAGCTCTGCCAGAACTTTACTGCCTGTTCTGAGTTCGTTCCAACACACACAAGGTAAATACAAATAATGAATTGCGAAATTCCATTAGCAATGGGAAGATGGGAGAGAATAAAGGCAACCAAAGTCAGGTAGAACCGACTGTACAAATTATGCGCAAACAAGGATGTATTTCAAGCAGAGGGAATATTTTTAAATGTTTGAAATATTTTTGACTGACTATTGGCTTATGAAAAAGATCATGTTGCTAAGATATGATGGTCTTCTGTTGTATAGAATATGTGTATAGCAATTTTGGACAGTACTGCTGTAAGCCTTAAGCAATAAGACTGTAATCATAAATAATAATAAGAAGATGGGATAGCAGTGTAAACCAGAGGGTAGGTTTCATTCTATAGTAATTTGACTTAAAATGGACTTTGGTTAGCTTTCCTCAGGATTTGTGTTATTTTAACATACATAGCATCGATAGGGGCTATATATACTATACATGTGAAAGGGCACATAATAGGCCGAAACGGGAGTCAGATGATACTCAGAATGAAAAGCCTCGAATGCTTATAATTTCATTATGCTTATGCGTTCAATTTGGAAATTATTGAAACATATTGAGGAGGCTTCCAGATGAGAAGATATTCACTCGTTTTTAGAGCATTTTTTAAGATTTGTAGAATTACAATAAGATATGTTAAGATTTTAACTTTAAATTTAAAATTAAATTCTAAAAACCTTTTCTGAATTAGCTCTTGTCATTAAGTTAGGTATATATGTATGTAACTAATGTCGAGGACCCTCTGGAATCGGCGATTCTGAACAGAATTTTTCTAAATTTTAACGCCTGCAGAGTCCGATTTAAATAAGCCGTGAAAAATTGAAGATTCGTAGAGTACAATTCAACAATTTGTTACAATTATGTAGGGCAGACTTGGGCTTTTGACCTAGTACGATAGAGCTTACTAAGCTAAAAGTTTGGGGAAATTGTCAAGGATATCGACCCAAAAATAAGTTCAAAGCGGGAAATGTTACTTTTCAAAAAGGTTAAGGTAGGTACTGAAAAAACAGAAGTCTTTCTAAATGATTTCTAAAAACGTTATTTGCCTACAAATGTTTAAAATAAATACAAAGCTGTTTCATGATACTATAATGCAAATCTCACAGTCGCAGACTTGCACAGCATCGAGTTACTGAATTATGGTAAATAATTCTCTCTGTATAATTTCTAAGTCTGAATTTTGCTTCAAAAAATGTCTGCCAAATGCCGCGTAGAAATATATTATGTACATTACACGGTACAACAAAACAAATGGTTGTGAGAAGCTAGGCCTAGGGTGTCTACACGCCTGTTGCGCCACCTATTTATTTATTTTTTTATAACACTCCTAGCAGATGAACACAAACTGATTCAATGTCGGAAAAACGATGTTAATACAAATTAACGATTTTAATGAAATTCTGCATTGAAATAATATGGCGTTCAAACTCAGTTCTTAAGAACGAAAATTTAAAAATAGTGCTACGGGTTGTATTTATAATTAGGTAAATTTTAAAATTAGAATAATTTGACTAGAGAATAGGGTAGGTACATACCCAATTTTGGTCTTTCCAAAATTTGTTTATTTTTTATTATTTCGTTTAAACTTGTAGTTTACTAAACTGGAGATAATATAATGTGTGCACTCGCACTACATTCATAACCTTATGAAACACTCTACTTATTAACCAATTTTCGAAGAAAAAAAAACCTTGTCATGCCGCGATATAAAATGGTTTTACTACATTGAACCTGTTTACTTGGTTGGTATTTTTTCATGAATTTATGCCATAATCTCAAAATTTGATGCGTTTTTGCGATTTAGGTACAGTTCACTCACATTTAAGATGAGTTAAGATATGAAACCGAAATTTGTAAGATCTAGAAAAAAATCTTTATAACAACACTGCTCGGTTGTCCGTGGACACTATGCAAAGCGATAAAATGCAGCAGCGGCCACCTTCTGTTCTGCCAATTTTTCTGGGATTTGAATAAGTCCGCCCAAACGGCGTGTCAAGGCCATACATCATACTTTTGGCAGTATGCGACATACACCAGCAATCTGATCAGCAATTGCTGCTCAGGCAATATTTAACGATTACCGACTAAAACTGAAAGTATAAAAAAAATTTTAACCGTGAGTGTGGGTGCTGCAATTCGTCCACTACCACTACTAATTGAATAACGTAAAAAAAGTTCTTCTGGACAACCGAAATCGCCGAAAAAATCCACATCGTCCAAAGTATTTACTGTATCCATTATAGCATAATATGGTAGATGCGGCGCTCAGATCGACGAATTGCCACTTCTTCTTCACCATTCTCGTTCTCAATGTCGTCATCGAAATTGTTTTGAACAATTATCCCTACCAAAAATGAAATCCATTTTCTAATCTTCATTACACTTAAACCTACTATGTATTTACTTTTTCTGCATAAAAAAGGTAAGAGCTGAAGCAATGAAATCGATCTAATTCAGGTACTAACGACGTTAGACTGCCGTTTTTTAGGGTCCAGATAATACCGAGTACTAACTAATACTTGGTACCAAATTCAGCTTAGTACTTCGTGAAGAAATGACTTGATACCTATATTAGTACCAACTTTTGGTCTAATACCGGTACTAGCGCTAGTACTCTGCGAAGAAATCGGCTGTAAGTCTGTAAGAAACATCAATGCAAATAGTGCAAACAGAATTCGATAAAGCAATAATTAAATTGTGTGTTCGTATACCACAACATAAAGCCATTCAGGAAAGAATATTATTTATTAGAGCCAACATCAGTTCAAGCATACATTCAGATTTTCATGATTTTTTTTTTCTGATTTATAGATGTGTGGCCAACTTAGGCCGTAGGGTGGGTTAGAATTGCACAGGAATAAAGGAGTTGCGGGGAATAAGGGGGGTCTCACGAACCGTAAGCCGTAAGAACTTGAAAGTTTGTATGTTATTAGATAAGTCAAAATTATTTGATATTTGATATTTTCAAAATTCGTCCCATAAGGGTCGAAAAAAGGGGTGCAAACTTTTCTATGTCGACCATACTACGCTTAACTTGCCATTATACGAAAAATCTATGTAATGTCAAATAAAGGAATGCTTTTAATTGTTAGGCAATACAATAATTTTGAAGATTTTCCGGGCCGGAGCATTCACGTCCATTCGCTCTACATGACCCAGCCACCGCAGTCGTTGGACATTCACTAGGTCGGCTAGGTCGATGTCGCTGTACAGCCCGTACAGTTCGTCGTGGTATCTCCTCCTCCATTCACCGTCTATGCAGACGGGACCGAAAATTACTCGAAGAATTTTCCTCTCAAAGCAAGCGGTGTTCGTCTCTTCTTTTCTGCGCTTAGAGCTCACGAGCAGCTCTGGTCCTTCTTTGGAGCACCGCTTTGTATGCCTCCTGTTTCGCTGCATGTGCTTGCCGGCACTCGTCGTCGAACCAGGGGTTTCGTTGTGGTGGTCGTGTGAAACCAAGCACATCAGAGGCGGCGTCTCTGATGGCTTTTTGGCAATGTTGCCACTGGTCTTCGATGCTTGATGCTGGCTGCATAGAACCTCTTGAGAGATTGAGAGAGACTCGATCGGAGAAGGGTCTGGTGATCTCTTGCGATTTTAGCCGTCCGACGTCAAACTTCCTCACAGTATTTACTTGTCTTGGCGGTGTTCGGGATATCCAAAGGCGTACCTTGTGGTCAATCTGGTTGACGGTTGATTGATCGGGAGATCTCCATGTGCCTTTGTGAATATCGAGATGCGGGAACCGCGTACTTGCTATGACACCATTTCGCCCCGCCGCGAAGTCGATCAGCCTAAATCCGTTATCGTAAGTGGTGTCGTGTAGGCTGTACCTTCCGACAGTACTACCAAAGATGCCCTCACCTAGGACGATTTTAATGTCATAGTTAGGGCATTGCTCGTACGTCTTGTCTAAGAGCTCGTAGAATCTTTCTTTGGTGTCGTCTTCTTTCTCCTCCGTGGGGGCATGGGCGCATATTAGGCTAATGTTGGCGAATTTAGCCTTGATGCGGATTGTCGTGAGGCGCTCGTTCATACAGCTGAAACTTAAGACTTCTTTCCTAAGTCTGCCTCCAACGACGAAACCACATCCAAATAAGCTCTGTTTTTGTTGCCGATAGCAGTCGCCATAATAAATGTCGCAGTTTTTTATCCTCTTCTTGCCCGGTCCATCCCATCCCACTTCTTGGATGGCGGTTAGGTATGCTTTATAACATTTCAGGGCCTCCGCTAGTTGTTCGGCTGCACGTGGTCTGTTAAGGGACCTAACATTCCAAGTGCAGATCCGAAATTCGTTGTCCTTTATTCGTTTGCCAGTTTCGTCAACAGTAAAATCATCCGTATCCGAGGCTTGTTGTCGTTTCGGAATTATTGTTGTTTTCCGCAGTCGGGCAGTTACCCCGGCGTACAACCCCCAACCTGGAGGGCCAGGCCCTTTGTTGGACCCCTTGGACGAAAGGGGCCGGATTCCTCCGGTGTCAGTAACCCACTTCGGGGATGTGAGAGCTGCCGTTGGCCCATAAAGGGTTCATCCGCCACCATCTCTCATCACAAATCTTCGAATCTACACCCGAGGGACGGCGCAGTAGAGGAAGACCCCGACTCAGGTGGCGCACGCAAGTGGAAGGGGACCTCAACCAACTTAGTGTGCGAAACTGGAGACTGCTGGCCAAAGATCGTGCTGGCTGGAGACGCTTGTTGGTTGAGGCCCAGGTCCACCCCGGACTGTAGCGCCACCTTAAGTAAGTAAGTAATACAATAATTTGGGCTAAAAATTATCTTTCTGGTCCACCCAGAGGATAATAAATTGAAAATAGATCTTGTTTGGCTAAGTGCGAAAAGAAAAGCCCTAAGGGAAACTCAAATAGCTATTGTAAAAAAATCGTTTGAAAACAAAAATATATTAATTCAAATAATATCTATCGAATTGATCCTCAATTGGCGTTGACCACAACTAGCAATTTCTTTCTGTCCATAACACACTCGAGTCTATTTAATCATAGATACGAATTAATATTTCAGTGTTTTTTTCCAGCAACTGTGTTATAAACTCAGCCACCATAAAACTGCCCATTTGCGGGAGAAATATAAATATACGGACTTGTTGCTACCATGATAATAGATCCACCATTTTGTGACTATATCATCAGGTACGTACCTTCAGGCAGTTCATTATTCTAATTTATAGATTTTTTTTTGTAATTCAGTCATAAATCATCTAAATTAATGACAATAAAATCCCAACAACATAAAAATCGAAATCTGGCCATAATTCATTATGAATGGTATCAGTAGAAAACATTCCCAACCGACCCATTTAAAATATTTCGCTTTGTTTCCATTTTGTATGTTTCTACACATTTCCAATGTAGCTATAGGTAAGGTAGGTATGTAATTCTGTCTTCTATTTTTATTCAAATACAAAGTCCATTCAGGGCTATTGATCAAATTGCACGTCCCATTTATATGGAAAGTTACTATAAACGATTTTTCTTTGTTCGCTGAATATAATGTATTTTTATAAGGGAGATTAAAAATACCCTGCAACCGTCATGCTGGTTATTCGTTATCACCACTCCTTTGAGTGGTAATATGACAAATTACGTCTCCACCATGGGTAAGCTGTTAGCCGGGCATCTCGTCCCTCTATTCAATGCTTTATATACCAACACCTTAGCGTGTGGTATGAAACAAACGACATCTGATATTAAAACGGGCAAAAACAAAACGGAAGAGTAAACCGGCGATTTGCATTCACGTCGCGGCTTTTAACCAAATTCCCTGTCAGCAGTTAATAAATTCATAGATTTCGACCAGAGATAGTGTATAGACTATAGAGCTACATAGCTGGCATTTTCTGTTTCTGTATAAAAATTGTTGCTACGTTTTTTGCATACTAATAAACTGCAAGAATGGATTCTGAACAGTGGACATATTGTATGTAACGAGATTAATTGTAATTGATATTGTTGAAGGCTCAGTGAATAGTTAACCATGAAAGGCTTTAAAATAATTATTTTGAAATTGAGAGGATAATTATTATATCCTGTAAGCTTTTAGAGAAATCGCAGATTTGAGCGCCAGCTTTAAAGATGAGAAGATGAAATTAAAGGAAGAATCAAGGAAAATATTGAGTGTTTGCTTTCTGTTTTTATTACAGAATATAATTTTTATATAAAGGTCATTCCGCGGATACAATGATCTATTGTGACCCACAAATAGCTAATAAAGATGAAGGTTGAAAATTATTATTAGTAGGACCCATTATTATTTAAATTTATTCTATTTTTTTTATACTTATCACTTATATATACCTATCAACCCCTGTCAGAAATATAACTTTAACTTTTCCAAGTAAATGGAGCTTACTTAGCAATCAACGCTTGTATTTCAAAAATAAAGATACAAATAAGGTTCATATACAGCCCTAATCGTAGCCACGAACGACCAGGGGCCTATAACACAATACAACAAGTGCTTGTTAAATAAGTGAAAATCAACAACTGTTGAAAATTTATGTAACACGTAATAATTAGTCTGCTATATCCTTTTATAAATATGAATTCCTTATTGTCTAATGAAAATAAAATACTTATCCACAAAGTGATCTTCCAGTCAATTTTATTATATGGCTGTCAAGTGTGGGGTAAATATGCAGATTGTCATTTAAAAAAATTACATATTCAGCAAAACAAACTCTTAAAAATGATGCTGAACCTCCCTTGGCACTACTCTACCCTAGATTTGCATAATAGAGCTAATGTGGAATTGAACCAAGTTTTTATAACTATATAGATGTAACTTCGCTGATAACCCCCTAAAATGAGTTGAATATTACTCTCCATAGTTTAAACTAATTTCTTGTGTTTTTTTCTGTGATTACCAATCTTATTTGTTTGCATATTATATTTGCGTTAATTGTTATTAATATCTTTGTATTTTTTATATCATTATTATTTTTTTTTTGTTATTTATTTATTTATTTATTTATTTATATACCTATTTATTTATTTAAATATTTATTTATTTATATATTTATTTATTTATTTATTTGTTATATATTTGCTTTTTTATTTATTTATTTGTTATGTTTTTATGTGTTATTTATTTATTTTATTCTACCTTTCAATTTATATATATTATGAATATCTATATATATATATATAGAGATATATATTTATTTAATAATTTATTATTATTATTTTTTTTTTTTTTTGTCGTCAAATGAAGGTTTTTTTCGTTGTTTTCCTTCAAAATAAATAATATTTAATTTTACATATAATTTAATTATTATCTATATATAATACATAATGATATGTGTTAACTCGATTAAAATGTTTCAGCTGAAAGATATAAAACTCCTATATCATATCTCTGTACTGGCTAGCCTTTGTAAATTTTTTGTAACGAAATAAATTCTATCTATCTAAACAAGCAAAAGTTAGGAAGAAAATATTGATAGTCTCACATTGGTTTGGGACAGGATCTTAGTACCATGTTATAGGTGACGTTCACGGTGACGAGATGTTAGCCATTTTTCAAGATATATTTTCAGTTCATAATAGCTTCTTTACGGCATTCGGGGAAACAATTTCACAAGCCTGCTAAAGTTATTTAATCCAAGTCTGAAAATTAAAAGCCTGCTAGAAGCTTGGTATTTGAAGTCAGTTTAAATATCCTGCAAAGGGCCTGTAAATCGAAACCTTGCATACAATCAATATAAACTGTGGAAAGTTTGAATTAAATCAATGCTAATAATGTAAAAGTCTATATAAATATCTAATAGCTTTCAACGCTAAACTAACAATATTGTTAGGGTTTTTGTTGTGTTACGCCTTTAATATCGGCGCAGGGACATAAGTCCCCGGGACATAGGTCCCGAATGCTTATTTCGGGACCTATGACCCACTTTAGTGGGACATAAGTTCCTAATTCAATTGGGGACCTATGTCCCACCCTAGCGAGACATATTTTCGTAGATCTATGGTGCCGTTACATTAGTCCCCGCGACATAAGACCAAATTTCTAAATCTGGCCATATGTCGTGTTGTGAAGGTGACATAAAACCAAATTCTTTAATTTGGCAGTATGACGCTTTGGTAAATTAACATTAGATAGGCTATTTAGACTTTGTCATTTTCTACTGCATATCCAATTTGGCTTAAATGATTCGCGAATTTTTAATTTTCACACCCCAAATTGATCCTCCCTTGCTCAAAATTTTTTTTTTTTTACTACGCCTTTATGTTCATCACTTTATCCCTCTTATTTTGTTCTGTGCCAGGACTTGCCACCTACAATAATATAGTCTGCTTGCCTTGCAGATAGATTACATATTTGAAACTCCACACGGATTGCCAATGTTAATTGCGCAGATACTTTAGGAAAATGAAAGGAAAATAATAGCTGTCCTTGCTAGTGTACATAAAGTATAGAAGATATATAACATCGAAGCGTAGATGTACCTACCAACATAAATCATGTAATAAAAGCAATAATATTATTGGGGTGATTTTTTATTATTGGATTCAACATTTTCCTATTTTGGGGCAACTTTTCGTTTAGTTTGGGTAGATTTGCATATTAAACTATTTTTCCTTGACATTAGATTAAGTAAACAATTATATACTACTACACAATATATAAACATAAAGTAATAGCAATAATTTATTTTATTAGGTATGTCAGGACCTAACAAAACAGTTCTGAATTTATAAGACTCATATATGCGAACTACACGCATGCTAGATGCATATAACCGCAAATGTTACACGAACATTATTAAAATCGAAATATGTTTGCGTTTCATTCGGGGCTTGTGTCCTATTTTCGATAATAATAATTCAGGACCTACGTCCCGCTGGGGTGGGACATAGGTCCCCAATTCAATTAGGAACTTATGTCCGACTAAATTGGGACATATACCTCACGGAATTGCGTCAATTTGACATGCAAGCCAAACAAATTCCGCCTCATAGTAATCATTCTCAGATACTTACGACATTTTAGCTCCCACGCTTCGTCATAGCTCTGGAAAACTGTAGACATGAATGGATTTTGTCGAAATTTTTTTAACCTGCTCCATGTACGAAAAAAAAGAAATCATTTACTTAAATCCTCGGTTAGAATTATGTTCACTTTACTATTGCATCCACAAAATAACAAGTGACCACTGCATGAACTCTTGAGGCTGAAAATTAATAGAACACAAACACCCTGCCTGTCCCACTGTACTATAAATTAGCCCCACGATCTTCAGGCTGTTTATCATCTTACATTATACGATATCAAGGCAAGGGCTTTGGTTTTAGCTATGGGCTAACTCAATTTCTCGCATATGGCCACTTCCAAAAACTGGTATTCTTCCTCATCTTGCGTACACTTTGGGGCTCAGAACTGTTCAGTCAGAAAACTGTTCTGCACACGTTTCCTAAGAAACTTTTCGATTATGCGTTTTGCACATAAACTTCTCAAACGTCTTTATTTATGCACATGAACTGTAAGAGTTCACGCTCTTTATGTACCTATCACAACTGAGGGAATACAAAAACAGCACTTGATTCCATCTTGTCAAACATTGGAGACTCCTTTATCAAAAGTATCTCAGAAATAATATTTCGAATGTTGTATTTTATGCTACTCATTTTCTTCACAAAGACACGTTACATTCTCATATTAAACGACATATTTCGCCTAAAGAAAAAAAAGGCGCCAACACCAGTCAAAGTGAAGCGAAAGTGATATGAGCAAGGACCTTAATGGGATCCATCTCTCATCAGGGCGTATAAGTGATACACGAGTATCTCTAATTAGAGGAGGTGGAGAAAATGGGTTTAAAATAAATATGGCTTGCACACCTACTACCGGTATAGTTGGTTTAAAGTAAGAACATAAACCAAATGGCAAAAGACATAAAATAGATGCATCCTGAGGCGCTCCCCCATGTGGAAGCAAAATATGATTCTCTATGGGAGGAGAAAAACAAAAAAAAATGTTGAGACTGCTTCTTATCTGTCCCCATTCAGTGGGTAGGAGACCACCTACCTAATGGAAACAAGCTCGCTGTGAATTAATTAAAATTGCCCTGCATACCTACTCGCGTCGGATTCCATGGGAATGGCGATGCTGTTGCTGATATTTGCTCTTATGATGATGCGTAGGTAGGTACGATGGATGATGATGATGATGATGACTACAACGACAACGATGACGGCGAAGAGGGTGACCTTAAAACTTTTAGTGGTTTATTTGAATGAAAAGCGAGGTGGTTTGTATGCCTTCAGCAATATCACATTTTTTATGGCAGCCCTCACTTTCATGAATATGTTAGCAGGCTATATGTTGTTATTTGTTTACCCACTGACAAGAGGTTGTTTTGAAAAGCTTTCATGAGCAGCTGGTAATGACGAGGATCTTGAGTGAATGGACAACATGGACAGCCTCGTGGATTGTTAATTGCTGCTTTGGGGAGGTAATTGATGTTACCGCGCGGCGACTGATAGATGATTGAGGAAAAAATTATACAAAAATTAAAAAAGAAAAAAAAAATAATAGCCTAAGGACCATAATTATGATTATGACTATAATAACACTGTTCTTAGAAAATTAGAAAATGTACGCTTATTTTAACCTGGCGTAAACTGGGGAATTCTTTGGCTAAATTCGGGCAAATACGTCAGAACTATTGATATTATTATACCACCTTGAGAAGAGTGCGAGTACCTACTCTCCGGGACTCGTATAAACTAATAAATAAAACCCCGTTTTTATCAATAACTTACGATGAATGTAATTTGTGATTTTGCAGTGATCGAACTTAAAACGCTTCGCTCAGTAGTTCAGCACACTGCCCACTGAGCACGTCGTAAGTGATAGATAAGTATATTTATTCAAATTCATCACACTGAAAAAAATATTGGTTGTCATATTGTGGTTGTTAACTGGAAATTGTTAAATTGACGAACAAAATTCTCGATATGATAAACATTTTTTGAAAATATCAAATACATTTAACAACCGGATTGTCAATATGAAGAACGGGCCGTTGTCAATTTTTAGTACCAAACATTATGCAAAAAGTTTTAAGATTAACAATTCCAGTTGTCAATATGATGTACGCACTTTCATTGTAATCACATTGAAAAATGCGTTTGTTGAATTGAAAATCGGGGTTGTCAATATGACTACCACACAAGTGTAGTATTTCAAAATATTTATATTGAAGAACTTTGTTGTAATATGGACAATCGCAGTTGTCAATATGAATATGAATAAGAAAACACTTAGGTTTATGGTTCACAGTCACTTTTGACTGTGAAACACATGATAGTCTCGGTAAACGTCGAGTAAACTCTGCGTCTAGGCACATGTGGTGGTTCGACTACTGATGAGCCCGATGTGGTGGGTCATCGGGGCGAAACGCATTCTGAAGTATATGCCACACATTGTCAAAATAATATGTTGATATTCCACTAAATATAAATTCCTTAATCTAGCAGGTGTTTTAAATCTTGGCGTTTTTATTTGGAAAATCGAATTTTTTAATTCAATTACTGCATTAATTAAATTGAAATTGCGATTTTCATTATGAAAATCGAGTTCTTCAGTTTAACAATTGCGATTTTCATTATGAAAATCAATTCCTCACAATTTAACTAGATACTGCGTTAATCAAATCAACAACGATGATTGTCAATATGAACATTTAATTGATTCAAATTTAATTGACAACCCAAGTTCATCATATTGACTACGGTTGTTGGCTGAAAAATAACAACTTTTTCTTCAATATGAAGAATTTTGTTGTTAATATGACGTATCTTTTTGGTTCAGTGCACAAAATTTTGCCGCAAGTGGACCTTATGGGAGTGTAGTTTCTTACAACAATTAATTAGCACGAGTCTTCCTTCAGCTTTTACTTAACTCGACACATGTTTGTTTGTTATTATCAAGACTTACAACTGAATTTGAACCACTTCCCCTCAATTTAGGACTTTGAAATTGTCCATGATTTTTCAGTTCTGAAATAGATCAGTTAGTAAAAAGATTTTAAAAGTATACATACGTCACTAAAAAGGAAAAAAAAACAAACCTTCTGGCTCTCTTCCGCACTGACGCATCGACAGCGAACGCACGATACTCTCTCGTCCCGACGACTGCGGCATTGTGGCTGACTAACCCGCACTCTCGGTTATTTAAGTGGCCAGTGTTACCGATGGGCGACATAAGTCGCCAAATGGCGACTTTTCTTCTGTCGGGACGCGTGGCGACCACAATTCGAAATAAGCGTATTTTGGACCCCTTTCACAAATTCAGGCGACATTGGGACGCATTTTCTAAACTTCAATTTATTTCTCAAATAACACCCAACAATTTTGAAAAAAGAAATACATATTTGCGTGTTTTCTTCTTTAATAACTCTTCGCATGTTTGCATATCTACTAGATGACCCGGTGAACTTCGTAACACCTAAAACTTATCTCTGCGATTATGAATCCCAATCAACCTTCCAACTCCAGTTCATTGAGATCGGCAATATTGGCCGCACTGTCTACAGTTTAAGTTTCATTTGGTGATTAAATGAAACTCGTTCGTATTCAAATGCATTCAATGCCTTTTATTTACATATAAAAATTGAGGTCAATTTACCAAATTTCAAATCTAAAGCTATAGTGTTTTAAATAACTTGTATGGGTCGTGACATTCCCGATTTCCAATCGCACCCTAATCTAATTTGTATTGACAATGCGCATCAATGTTTACAGTCTTATAACTTTTGAAATCCAGTTTTTTTGCATGGGAGGTGCCACGTCCCTCATCCAATTTTTACCAAATCTCACAAAAACACCTTCAGGCCAATAACAAAGAATTTCTCAATATTTGAGCTCAATCTATTCGGTTTTGAGATATATCTATGACGTCGAAAGATTTTCTTAAAATTTGGCATCAATCTATTCTGTGGGTTTCGAGATATAAGATTTTTACAAATTTTTTGTATGAGAAGTGCCACGCCCCTTTGTTCAATATTGACCAAACTTCCCAAAAACTCCTTTGGGCCATTAACAAAGATTCTCCTAAAAGCCACCCCTGAGTAAAGACCAATCAAAAGAAGAATCATCCAAATCGATTTAGTCGTTTTTGAGTTTTTGCGAGACTAACGCACACGCTACATAGAAGAACTCTCGACATGAACTGTTATTTTTTCTTTATTTGTTTTTTTTTTTTTTTTTACTTAACATTTATTTCATTTAGAAAATAAATTCTCTTTTTTTTAAACTATATAATTTAAAGCTTTTTTTCGTTAAATTGGATGGGACGCATTTTTTGGGTCGGGCGACATTTTTTGGAGACATTTTCAAATTGTCCATCGGTAACGCTGAGTGGCACCACCCTCCCTCACACCATTTACAATTGTTTAAGATATTCCCATTTGAACATAAATCCGCCACCGGAGACCGGATACGGACACCCTGTATTGGTAAGTTAAAAGCAGTGGAGCCTCAAATAAATACGTTTTTGGTCTAAACACTCCCAAAATGTAGGCCTTTTCGGAATCTGGAGAAACAAACATAACCGAAATCTGCATTATACCATTTTTCACGTCAACAGCCGTTACGTCACGTCAACCTACTTCAATTTTACTATGCTTATAAATTATTTTATCAAATGGAAAGTATTTTGAATACGTAACGTAATATCTTTTTAAGGGCTTTTACTTAACTTCGTGAAAAATTTGTTGTGTCAAAATCTTGCAAGCCAAATTTGAACCACTTTCTCTAAACTTAGAACTTTGAAATTTTCTATACTGGTTGGGTTGTGAAGACAATGCAATATTTAAAAAGAATTTTTGGATTTTGACTTCCCCTGCCCCTTTAAGGGAGGCTTTTTCATAACACATGATCCATTAGCCGTATTAACTTGAAACTTTATATGGCAATAGATAAGTCAAAACTATTACATTCCTAATTAATACTTTGTACCGATTCGTCCTATAAGGGTTGAAAAAAGGGGGTGCAAACTTTTCTATTTCGACCTAACTACGCTCAACTTGCCATTATTTATGTACTTATAAACCTATGTAGGTCAACTAAAAAAATCCTTTTAATTGTTAGACAATACTTCACCGAGTATTTTGAGCTAACATTCATCATTCTGGTCCATCCAGAGGGCGAGATATAATAAATTGAAACAAGATCTTTTTTGGCCAAATGCAGAAAACAATTGCTATCTCGATCGCCGTTGTGCTTAGGAAGGGTAGTTTTAATTTGCGTTCTAAAAAATGGAATTGTCATACGGCGGGCATTCAGAATGTATGCTCATATGACGTATGGCGTAGTTGAATTTGATGTCTGTATGCATTAACCAAACTATGTACATATGTACGTACATATAAGGAGTTTGCATGATATGCACAATCATACATACTTATATTTGAGATTTGTAGCTATGAAAAGTGTATAGGTAGGTACGCGTAGTAAAATCAATCAAACCATACCTGTCACCAATTTTCATGTATATGTGGAATACATACCTACACCTATTATGTCCATTGACTTAGGACTTTGAAATTTGAATGCTGGTTCAGTTTTGATGACAATACAATAAAATAGTAAAAAAAAACTTGTGTAAGTAGGTAAATATAAAATTGCACTAAAAAACAAAAAATTAAATAATAATAGTTTGAAAAACTATTAGTAAATAGTTTTTTTATTATTTTTATGTATAACTAATATTATACTTAAAAGGAAAGGAATACAGATTGTTTTTGTTGCGACAGACATAAATATAGACAGATACATAACATTAATTTTAATTAGTAGCTGAAATTTTATAATTCTTAAAACTAAAATTTTTTTAGATGGCTAAGGCACTAGCTAAGATTTGGCTATCACAAAAATCCAGCATAACTATAAGTCAAGGGAAAATATTTTCATTTTCTCATACAAACAAACAAATCACATCATTCCCATCCTTAGGGGCTTGGCGTTAATTCAATAATTAATTCATAATTATTTCACCACATCGCATGAATGTTGTTGATTATTGTGGATACCTACGGTATTCGCGTGGGTTTACATGTGATTTACAATTACATACATTATTTCGAATTAAAATTTCGTTAATATCGTTGTTGTGTTCATTATCGATTGTTTTTTTTTTTTTAATTTTTTTCTTTTATTATAATTTTTTTTTTAATTAAATTCAATGATGCATTCATGCACAAGAAATGACCAATCAAAAATGTTCTTCATGTGTATGTACGTTCAAGTGCATAATTAACTGAAAAATTAAATATAAATAAAAAATAAATGCAAATAGATTGAACTATCGACAGATGAACTGATTATGTTTATTTACATTATATTTTTACTCTACAAAAATAACTTAATTTAAGTTGTAAATTAAATTAAATTCAAGTGATTAAAGGATATTGTTCATTCATGATTGGAGTTAAATATCAAAAAAGGACTGCAATGGTTTCGCAATAAGGTTTAAGCGGTTAATGTTTCAAGGGGTAATTTTTTTAATTTCATTATTCGGGAACATTTTTCTTTTATATATACACATAATGTTAAAAGCTCGCAAATAAAAACACATGAAACAAACTCACAAACAGAAAATGGGCTGGACTGGACATTATGGAAAACAGCATAAAGGAATAACAAAACATTGTTGGACTTTCTTTTTTATTTAAAATTTATATAGTAGTTTCTGATGTGACCTGAAATCAATTATTCCAATTCGAGATAATTTTTTGTTTGCTTATTTGATAAATTATATCCGAAAACTTAACTGAGGTTTTTGAAATATTAAAATATTCTCTTATATAGAAAACAAATTAAGTATGTAGTGTAACTAGTCAGCCACGAAAAGTAATGAGATCTAAATGTACGCCAAGTTCTTAGCTTAAGAAGGTTCAATGTTAAAAAACTGGTAGATTTACTGGTCAAGTTTTCAAATTATGAAATAAAATTATAAACGAAAAACTTGCCAAGTAAATTGGTACATTTTTTTAACCAGTATTCGTGTGAATGGACTGTCAAAACTGGCAAATATTCGTTCGTTCAAAGGTAGTTGGCCACTCTCATATGAAAAAGCCTTTGTGTATGACTTAAATAGCTCTTCATTTTCAGATCCTTCACTAGAAAACGATACAAAAATATAAAATAATACAATCATAGAATGTAGACAGATAAAGTCAGTTTAGCCTAGAGGCTTGAAAGAATTATGCTGTCGACAGTAATTTTTGATGATGATGGTGCTGTTGTGATCGCACAACCATACCCAGAACACTCACATTATTACCATCTATGATACCCCTACCTGAATTACGGCTATGAATATAGGTCATTGGATTTTTTCACAAATGTCGACCCAGCACAATAGGGTCAAATGTCGTATGCACCCGATAAGATACACGTGTTAGATATATAATTCCGGTTACTCAGCGGCATGCCAACATAATGGCAACACTGCAATAGTTACAAATTCTAGGAATATGTTGTTTTATCGGAAAAACAATTAATGAATAATGAATGGGTGACACTTGATATCAGTACAGACTAAATGACACCCAAGACGTCAGTTGGATATTTAAAGTTAACTGGAAACACGTGCTACGTGGCAGGGAATGCTGAAGAAAAGGCATGTGAAAATTGAGTAGGCACATAATATAAAAAGAAATGGTTGTGAATAGAAAAGCCAGAATAAAACATAAGCACTAAAGAGTAAATTTGCAGCAATAAAGAAGACGGAACCCGTTTGAAATAAGTATAAAAATAAATAATTATAAAAATTACAAAGGCGCAAATTGATTCATCTTCCAAATTTATTAAAAATGTTCCATACCTAATACTTGACTTTTAGCGGGATGACCTTTTCACCAATGTATTTTTATAATAATTATAAATACCTATGTACTGTACATACCCGTGTTTGCGTGACGTGGTTTAATATGAGGTTAAGTTTTTAATTCGTCATTCGGTACATACCTGGAAATAGATAAAAAATACACATACGCACATTAGTTTATTAATGTCCAACGTAAGTAAAAGATATTTATTTTTGATGGCTTATAAATTAAAGAAATATGCCTTGTATTACCTATATACTTTTAATTACTCTGTATAAAAAAAAAAAGTAGCTGCTTTATAAGCCGATTTCGTTATACAATATTTTAACGTCTCTAGAGCCGGTGAAGTGAGCATTTGTAATTTTATATGTCATTCCTAGCCACCAGTCACAGTGGATAGAAATTTGTGCGATATTCGCAGTTTACAAATCCCTTGATTCTCACAGATCAAGGCCTAAACACTCATGTGTTTATTTAAAATTGAAGGGCTAGGAGATGAAGAAAGCTTTATCAGTATCACTCAATAAGCCTTGAATCTGCATAAAATACTGTCATCTCTTGACGGACAGTAAAGATTAGGATGATTTGATATAAAGAGGCAAATTAAAGTCGCGAAAGGATGGGTTTCAAATTTCCTATTAAATTTCAAAGGACTGCTAAATTGAATATACGCCGTCAATATCCAGGATAAATTATGTGAACCATTCACAGCCAGACACAGCTATACACATACATAGGCAGGGTGCAATAAGAAAAATATGATCACCGATGAACCAAATACCCGACGATGTTGAATGGCCGGTTAGATATTCTAGTTCTATATTAGATAGGTTTATTTTGAGGCTGAGCCAATGTAGTCGATTCTGGGGTACGTGTCAGGTTACGGTGTACAGTTCATGTGGGGAAAGTGGAACATCTGATTACATTTTTGTAAAAATTTCACTGTAAAGTGTGAGTGACGGCGGATAAGCTAGCAGCTTTTTAAAGTACGCCTACTTACAAGTTTGAGTGAAAATGAGTCCGGAAAGGTGGGTAGTTGGCCAATTGCATCCAGTTCCGCACAACAAGTTGGTTGATGTGCCCTTCAACTAGTGCGCCACACCTAAGGTATGTTATCTTCTTCTGCGTTGTCTCTCTGAATTGAAGTCGACGACTCTTTAGGCCGCAGCGTTACAGCGTATTTTTCTCTACATGTTCTAGCCATCTTAGACAAATGGTTTGCACTTTCCTGATCACGTCCATGTCACAGAATTCGTTAACATTCTTAAAATCGCATCAATGCAAAAGGGATTGAAAATCATTCAAATAATTTAATCAAAACGCCAATCTAATCTTCATTGTCTCGCTTATGTCCATGCTTTTGCGCCACAAAGCAGGACTGGTATGTTGAGGGACTTATGGTCTCCTTTCTACTCACTAACAGCGATTGGGATTCGTTATTCTTTGCTTGATTTCTGATGTGATGTCATTTTCAGAGCTTATAGCGAAACCGAGGTAGATAAAGTCCCTAACTATACCTACTTCACACTTCCACAGTTTGTTACGAATGTTAAAAAAAAAAAAAAAAAAATAAATAAATAACTAAAATTGCATAAAATTCCTTACACCCTGTAACCATCCGGAATTCGGAATGGCTAATTTCGAAAGCGTTCAGGCATTTTGCTAAACGGAACCAGTATTTCTTCTGTGAGTGTATGGGAGTGGGTGCAGAGATCGATTCCATACTTCCTGATTTTCCTCTCTGGTTACATTGGTCTTTTCCTGGGTGAACATTACACGAAGCACATCTCGCTGTCGTTCATTTATTCGCACCGTATATTGTAAGTCCGTATTATATGTCTTCAAGGACATAATTCAATTATACTAAAAGAATAATTTTTTTTAGTAGGCAAAACCCTTCCTTATTTGAGTTTTTTTTTTTTTAAGAAAAAACCATTAGCTCAAAATTATCACCAAAGTCCCCGGGAAAATATCGGCCAAAGTACCTCGCTATCGAGACACCATTTTCTTATGTGCCTTTTTTTCCAAAAAACCAGGTAATCATTGTTTTTTTTTTTTAATGAAATCTAACTCCATTTTAACAATGCTTAAATTAAATAGGCTTCCCGTTTCATAATCCCAATCGAGGTGACACGTGCCTTTTTTATTCCATCCGCCCCCCCTGTCCCAATCGCGGTAATATATGACAAGGGCGGCAATAAAGAGAGGATAAAAAAAAGATCACTGCAACACATTCCGAAATTACATAAAACCCGCTACCACTGCACCGAGTATCAAACGAAGGCCATCGGAAACGCTCCTCGACACCCTTTGGAGACTTCCCACCGCACCCATACTCCCACACATAGACCAAATCTTTATCACGAGTTATCATATTTGCGCAGTCATCCATCGGCGGTCATAGGTGAGTTGGGTAGTGCGGTCAGTGTCGTAGTGCGGTCAGTGTCGGAGGCAGCGCGGCTCGCGAAAACAATTTTTGTTGCGATCAGAGACACCGGTAGTTATACGGTTTCGGAGGTAATACCTACGAATATTGGTCCGCTACAACATAATAGAAAAAAAAAATCGTATGTTCTGCAAGTGAAAGAAAGGTTACAAAAAAAAAACGAAAAAAAAATAGACTAACGAATGAAAAAAAAAAAAAGTTAAAACTCATAATTTGCTTACTGCCTACAGTTGCCTACTTAAATCTAAAAGTCCTTAAATTTCAATTATATACTTAAAATTAAAATTAAAAATTTGCTACCTACTTAAAACTTAAAATTAGTGTAATAGTGAGTTTGGCTAGTAAATATTACATAACGTTAAATTATATTAAGGTGAAACGGATACCAACAAGGATATACCAACAGCGTGGGAAATTGTGCACAATCTCCAGGCGGTTAAGGTGAGTTTTTTTTTATTTTTTTTTCTTTAAAGGGGTAGTTTGAATTTCCTACCTACTACATTATTTATTATTGCCAAACAATACTAGTTTTTTTCATTTTTTGCCTATTAATATTTATTGAATTTGCTTTTATGAATGTCTAAAATATAACTAAAAATTAAAACAAATGAATTTAGTAAATAAGGAATTATTCTGGCAATAAACGTGAGTAAGCATATGAAAATGTATCAGTGAGTTAGAAATTTCTTGGGGTAATGTGTGGGGAATTTAAAGGTATCGACGAAAAGTGAAGTGAAGGGAAATCGTTCTAAATAGGGGCAGTTTCCGATCATGAGTACCGAAGCTGTCATGGTGCACCTTCAGTGCAAAGGGGTGGGTCAAATGTACTCTGGCAACATATCACCTGGTTGCCCAAGAATTATATTCTGGCGTTGTAGATAGTAGTGTCCGTCCGCGTTCCATAGTACTTAAAATCTTGGCATGAGATATTTATTTTTCTTTTGTTGTGTCGGGTTTCTTTGCGGATCAAGATCCACTCCCATCCGACGTTCCTAGCCTCGCGTATGCAAGCATGCCAAGTGCAGATCCAAACAAGGAAATTCCCGGTTTATTGGAGAAGTCGCAACAAGTTATAGCAGTCTATTAAAATGATCCGTCCAATTCTGCTGCTGCTGTTCCAATATTTTCAGTGACAGCTCGCAGAATTGTTGCCATTATAATGTTAATGTAATCAGCGTATGCTAAAAGTTGTATTACATACTTGTAAAAAATGTTACCCTTTGTGAGTATAGCACAATTTTCTCAAGTATGATGTTGATGGAACTACAAGACAGCGCATCACACTCACATTCTCTTAATACTTTTTTTTTATATAAAGGGTTGCTTTTACTGGCATTCTGCACAACGCGACGGGCTTAGAAGAACTTCCAAAACTAGATAATAGCCGTATATAAATCTTCTAAACGTTGTCGTAATGCCTTCGAATATCTGCCCTAGAACAACCTCCTAAAAAAAAAGCTCTATGAACATAATTCTGCTATTCCCTTTAGGTTTTCTTGCAAGTCAGCCCCTTATCAAGTTTGTTTTGTTAACTTAATCTCCGTACTCATGTTCTTGTCAGAGCCATAATAAGAAACTTGAAAATTACTTTCAGCTTTGAGAATCCATTTTGAGTGAGTAAACGCAGTCCACAGTGCATAATATTAAAAGTTTTTATTTCTTTACCTTTATCATGAAATTAAATTAACATGAAAACTTCAAGTCCCAAATAGCTAATTACATTACATAATTTTAATTTGCGTACATAACGTTCGTAACGACAACATTTGAATGACCATAACTCATAAAGATTATAATGTTATGGCCGCTTAAGCCGAAAGGCAGCCGGGCTCGGTCATTCCAACTGATACCAATTTATGTGCCTTAAAAACGATACCAGTCAACTTGAAGGCTTCTTCAAAAATAATTAATCTTATTTAATGAGTTATTATCAGATATCACTGTGCGACAGCTGGCCAATAAAATTTGCACAGTGCCGTCATCATCGACATCCATTTGTACGCGTCCGATCCTGGATACCTAGACCTACCAATAACGGCAACTAAGTGGAACTTTTTTTTCCCCTCCCTATGGTTTCATCAAATCCGGCATTCATCATCGTGCAGAGTAATTTCATCTTCCTTTTCATTGTTGATGGTGCGGTAAGCCGTGGTAGGTGCGGCGGCGATGGTCGGTGGTTTGATTTTAATGCGGTAATGAACAAATTAAATTCCAGTAATGGAGGATAACAGTGTTAATATTGGATTTCTTTCCATTAATAACCCATTATATTGTTGTCATCAATATTTTTGTATGCCAGTCATTAAATATTTCATATAACGACCATATTGGCTGGGTATAATGTACATGTACAATGTAAAGCTAATGTCGGTCCGATGCGAAAAGTTTTTTTTTTTACAACAAACACACTAAAATGCTTTTATTTTATTGTTTTTCATTTATCGATAATATAAATAAAGTAGAATTAATGGCATAATATTGCACATCAAGGTGAATTGTTCACTCCATGTATGTTATGTATCTATTACCTAATATAATATATAGATAATGTAAAATGGCTACTGAAAGAGTACCTCCAAAACCTAACCCCAAATTAAACTTAGAATACCGCAAAAGATACAGTAGTTGCCACCCATAAGGACTTTTTGAATTGTTTAAAGTCGCAAAATTTTTATTTTAATTGTGAGTTTCATATGATTAACATTTTTATATTGTTTTAGGAATTTTCTTTTTACTAATAAAGGGGGTTCAGTTTGCAATTGAATGGATTATAAAAAAATATCACTCAAAAGCTGTATATCTGGCTCCCCTGTACAGTAGTTGACACTTCATAGAACTACCAAAAATAATGATGAAATAATAGCTATAGATTTATTAAAATACATTTGATGCTCTTTCATTTAAAATTAATAAAAAAAAATGCGAAATTTTATAAGCTATTTTTTTTTTTTTAAGAAAATACAAAAAATGTATTTTTCTTAAAAGTAGAATCAAGGCGAAATTGAATTGTTGATCTTAATAAAATTCCGGAACCCTCTTCTTTAAAATCAGTCTACCTTTTATTGCCGAAAGATATGGTTGAAGCTGATCCTCATCATACCTATCATAGTCTCATGTGAAAAATTTATTGGCAACCCTTGGCAATAATTGAATCTATTGCCTTATTTTGAAACATGTATTGGCAGCCCTCTTATTTAGAATATCTACTAAAAAATAAATTAAATATTTAAACTTAAATTAATAGTATTTTATATATAGCCATTTAAAATAGTCAAAGTTGTTGTACTTATTATAACAAATTCTATCTACATATTTCTATTTATTATCTATATTTTTGGAAAAAACTAAATCTTTCTCGAAAGAAGTAACTGAAACTATGGAACAGAGCAAATCACTATTGAAGAGACAGGTGTCAACTAAAAAATAAATAAATAAATTGGTGGCGCAACAGGCAGGTAGAACCCATAGGCCTAGGCCTAGCTTCTCGCAAACATTCGTTTGTGTGAGTTTCTATTTTTGGGACGAATGGAAGGGACCTTCAATTTTATGCCGAGTGAGAACGGCTGAATTGAGAAGCTTTTACAGGTGTCATCTACGGTATCCAAAAACAAGTAAAAGTGTTATCATCAGTGGAGGGTATCAAAGCATCGATGATAACACTTTTACTTGTTTAGTGTTCGGTTATAATTTTCAGAAGTATTTTCGCAAAGATTCCAATCGAACTTTTTTTTTTTCTTTGGAGTTATTTTTTTCTATTCCACTCCACAAGGGAACCCTTTACCACCAGGTACCTAATGGCTACCCGCAACTATACTTACTTCATTTTAAAAATTTAGTATGTAAATACATTACACAATGTAAAAACATCGCACCTATTGCACGTCGTACGGGTCTTAAAAGTAAACGTTGGTATTTATCGGACATTGATCAAATTAAATTTAATTAATAAAAAATCTATTTGACAGAAGTGTACATATATGTACAGTACAGCTTATATGTACACAGCTTTTTAACTTCTCATATAGCTTAGTTTTAAAGACGCAGTAATACAATGTTTGCAATGTAATTTTAAGAACAAACTCTTAAAGCTAGCTAGTTTGGCTAAAGCCGACCACTAGATTGACATATTTTGAATTGATTAACATAATTTCAAAAATTATATTGCCTGATAAGTTTGAACAAAATTTAAAGCTAACAAAAATAAAATAAAAAAAAATTTCTTATACTAATAATCTTTTTTTTTTTTTTTCAAAAATCCTCTTATTCGATTCGCTTTTTGTACCCTAAATCAGTTTTGGTATACATACATAAAAATAACACTCCATCCACGGTCAGCATTCAGAATACGCTTCAGCTCATCTGCTGCAAGTGTCCTTACTCCAAAGTGCAATCTTCCAATTTCGCTGTCCATGGGACACAGGGTGTCCTCACTCTCATTTCGGTTGCAAAGATCACAGATTATAGGATGGTCAGGTCTATCAAAAAGTATCGCAAAAAGTAGAGATAACTGCTAGACAAATTCGGACGATTCTTATTTTGTTTTGTTCCTCTTAAATCAGGGATAGTTTAGCAAAAATGAAAATTTGGAAAATCTTAAACGACAAGTCGAAAAATCCAAAATATCGAAATTTCCATTTTGTATGGGAATATACAGCACCAATAATCGCAAAATTCGAAATCCACCGAACCAATTGAGCTCAAATTTTGATAAATACCTTTTCTATTAGACTAGAGAAATTTTTGTGAAGTTTGGTCAAAATTGGACAAATGGACATGGCACCTCCCATAAAAAAAACAAAACAATTTTAAGAATCTTGTATCTCGAAAACCACCAAACCAATTGAGCTCAAATTTTGAGGAAATCTTTGTTATTGGCCCAGAAGGATTTTTTTAAAGTTTGGTCGAAATTGTTTAAAAGAGTTTACCAGTTTCATTAAATCACCAAACGAAACTTAGCAGTGCGACCAATATTGCCAATATTGAAGAGTTACAAACAAATCAATTTTATGTGGTACGAAGTTCATCGGGTTCATCTATAGTTCGTATCTAAAAAGTACGTATATTTTCTTGCAGATCGTATCTTATAGTGCTATAGTACATCCTGTGCTGAGAAGATTGCGCTTCACTTATAGCTATTTGATAGTTTAGGTACTGCTTTTGCGATGATGTACTCGAATTTATTTTTTGGAGAAGCAACTCCAGTTCGCCAATTTTTTAAATTTTTTCACACAATAGCCGTAAGTATTTATCATGTATTTCCGAACAATTTTTGGTTGACGTTCTTCTTTCATTTCCATAACTTTCATAATATAGTCAAATTGAAACTTTAGGGTAACTAATAGGGTGAACAACCTGTCTCGAGATATATCGTATAGTGTGGAGTGCTGTTGGACAATCTAAATACACGCGAGAGTTTGAATTTTATTTTGTTTTAAAAATATATTTAAAATTAATCGTTACATGTTTTTTGGATACATAATTATTACAAAAAAAGAGTAAAATAACTTAATTATTATAGCGAGTATTTTTCAACTACGTAATTCATGTTTACAGTAAAAGTTTAATAGCTTTTTCACACAAGTGGTTAATGTAATATTTTTTGGGGAATTGGTTTTTAGTCTTAACGAGACATTTGGAAAATAAACACTGTTGGTTATCAAAGGTGATATTTCAAGTTTTATTATTTCTTTCGTACTTTCGTTACTGCAAACCACATCTCACTTCTGTTTCCCACCCATAGATACAGAAGAACCCTGCGCAGCGCTGTCGATTGTGGATAATAATTTCGGTGATTAGAAGTGCTGGGAAATCTGGAAATCTACACGTCTATGTGGAACTTATTCCATTCTTCCCGCATATCATTTCAGGAGCTTCTAAAAATGCCTACATGTACAGTACACATGTGATGTATGACTTGTGTGTACTCAGTCTTGCCGAGTTTCGACTGTTCCGACAGTTCCACCTGAAATTTCAATAAAATAACGTTCCAAAAACCGAACGTTTCGTAAAACTAAGTCCTTCAGTTCATAAATTCTTTCACCAATTTCAAAGGGCTCCTATGTTACAGTTCCAAGACTTTTAAGTCGTCTTTAGGAACTTTCCGCCAACATAATTGCCATAATATTTTATTTTAGGTTCAAATTGTTTTCTTATTAAAGAACCAAGTCAATGTTTGGTCTAACTCATGTTGTACGTACAGGACTTCTCTATACCGGAGGTTATAAAAAAAAAATAATAAGTATACCCACTTCAAGGACTCCCTCATTGTTTTAGATTGCCTCGAGTTTCCGCAAATTACACGGATCCCAGTTATAACGTTTGGATCCTTCTCTTTATTAATATTTATTTAATTTTGCCCTATTTCTTATTTTCTGGAATTTTTTTTTTCGTTGGACAACAAGGAGCCACAAAATGTTCATCCAAAATCCAACTGAACTATACCATGCTTCAATTTAAGTATAGGTATACTAAAAAGCTTAGAAGGGTGGTGGTGCATGGCTCTCTAACTTTGACGTGGAATTTTGAGTCCTATACCGTATATACGGTATATTGTTAGCAAAATTATGAGAAGCGGAAAATTGTCCAACTTAATAGGGCGGAAAAATAATTGAACCATTATGGATTGTTATGGGGTCGGCTATAGTAGCGGTGCTGTGGTGTGGCAATGGTGTTGATACTATGTACTCATTTGGGGAGTCCATGAAAAATATTTTACTATATCCTCGGTCTAGGATAGACAATGGACAACTGAGTTGATATTCGTTTCAGTGAGCGTGTGCAATTTAAATAGCTTGCGGCTTTGTGCCATGGACACGGATGCAAATAAAATGAGACAAATTATATAAAAGGGGAGTTCCAATATACATGGTGGGATCTATTTTCAGAACATGACACATATGCCCTGGCATGAGTTTTCACACATTCAAGTGTAAACTTTAATCCCTTTGATGTTGGGTTTTGTTCTCGAACTGTGACGGAAATTTGCATAAAAATTAAAAATAATTATCATGACACATTGCACATAATAATATCGTGCATAGTCAGCATCCAAAATTTTCAGGACTTGCAATATTACATCCTGCGATTATTTATAGTGTCAATATGCCAGCGGTGATGGTGAATGGAATTCATCCAAGTGTGAATTGCCCTATTAAATTGTGCAGCACTATTATGCGATCGGTGTTCTTCATTGTTCTGTTAAATTAATTGCCGATTGAGTTTCACGAATCACGACCACGAAGCGATTTTATTTATTTTTTAGTCTGTTGGTGGGTATTTGTTATAATATTGTTGTGAAGATGTGCTCATTAATTTGTTTAATTATTTCATTACTGTGATTTAGCCTCTGCAATGATAAATTTTACTTTGTTACAAGAATCTGATTTATTTCCTGTAAAATTATTTTACTTTTGTTACAGTGATTTAAAGTATCTACGAAATTGGTTTTATTTGCTTTTAAAGGTACCTAGCCTACAAAAAAAAATATCTCGCCTGTGACAGAAAAATAATATGCACGACTAGGTAGCTTAAAACTTTTTCAGTCAGCGGAAAAAAGTATTTAATTCTCGCAAGGGAACTGAGATCCGTTTTTGTAGTCTATAGCGGGATTTATTACTGAAAATGGTTCTATGAGCTCCTTATATTATAAATATCTAACAAAGTTGAGTGGGGGAGGTATCCATTGTTGAGGTAGCCGTGGAGTAGGTGTGCAATATTTACATTGATGTACCCATAACACCTAATACGCTATACAATCTATACCTAAAAACAATTGTTGATGCTTTGTTGGATGTACTTTTCGTTGGAAGGAAACGTGGTTGAAGAGTGGTGTAGGATTAGTATAGTTTATGAAATGTTAGAAAATGCTTATTTTAGTAACGAAAATCAATATTCCAGTTGAGGGGAAATTAAGTTCCATTTGTATTGGGTAATGGATTGGAAATTATTTCGGGTTTGTTTCGTTATTGCTCGTTATAATGAATATATTTTTAAAAATGTGTTGCTGAACTTCGTTTGGGTTCGCGATACTTCTCCTTAAGATTAACAAAGGAACAATCAGACACTCACTAACAGGTATGGTATGGGTCTGTATTCTACTAAAGCAATATCAACATCAATCCTCCAGGGACTGGATTGATGTTGATATTGTTAGATGGCCCCAGAAAGGCGGTCTTAAAACATTCATCTTCATGCAAGTCTATTCTAATAGAAGCTGAGGTCTAAACTTTTAACTATGCCTTAAAACTAAGGTTAAGGCGATCGATTGTAATACAGCGGTGCGCTGTAGTTGAAAGTTCACCTTTTAGCATAATGAGAGAGAGAGAGACCTGGAAAATATGTAAAGTGTAATGATAAGGACCATCCATCGCCCAAAAGTCATTTATTGTTAAAATGACGAGAAGGGGACCTAGATGATTACCTTGGGGAACCCCATAGATGAAAACCTCCGATACGACGAAAATGGCCGATACGATAGACCTAAAGCGAAACGGTTTCCACATAAGAACGTTTCAATTTGAACAATATGTGTTCAAAAGCCGAGGGAGAGTTATTTTGATCGACCTTTTAGACATATAATATTTGAAAAAAAAAAAAAAAAAACAATTAGTGGCCTCCACTCGAAAAAAATAAATATTTAAAAGAAAAAAATATATTAAAAATCAACGGCTGTAACACTTACAATAAGATACTCCAGCAATTCCCTAACTGTACGGCGCTATCCTAAGGGCGTCGCAAGACGGTACGCACAGGTCGACATTTCTATCACTTTATTTTTATTTTTATTTTTTCATAGCTGTCAGAACAAAGGAAAAGTTAAATAGCCGTGACATTAGGTTCCTCTTTACGAATGCCAAGAACGAACTCGAAGCAAAAGCAACGTTAACGCCACATTATAGCCACATTGTAGTCATGTCATTGCAGTCGAAGCTAAAGCGCTTTTCTGTTTCTGCATTATCCACCTCGCTCTCTGCTCCCCGCTCTTCCATTTCACAACTCATTCGTTTTCGTTCAGTTTGTCTTTTGTTTTCGTCAAGTGTGTGTTACGTGTTTTACGCATCTTAAAATGGATAATTTTATTCAAATAAAACGAAAATGCGTTCAAGACTCAGGTGAGAATGGTGAAAAGACCGCATAAAAAAGATAAAAGTATAGAAAATATGACGACCAGTATTTAGATTTTGGATTTGGATTTTGGACGTTAGCAAAGGAAATGTGGAACTACCCCAATGTGTAGTTTGCCATAAAGTGCTAGCAGCTGAAAGTATGCTTCCGAATAAATTGAAACGCCATTTGGAAACATCTCACAGTAATTTAAAAGAAAAACAGCGAGATTTTTTTGCAAGAAAATTGCAAGAACTAAAACATCAGTCGATATCCTTAATTTCCAGAGCATCTATTACTTCCAAAGCACTGCTCGCCTCTTACAAGGTCGCTCACCGTATTGCCAAATGTAAAAAACCGCACACGATTGCTGAAGATCTCATTTTACCTGCAGCGATTGATATGGTATCAGTGATGATTGGAGAATCGGCGGCTAAAGAAATAAAAAATGTTCCTCTTTCCAACAATACCATTAGTCGTCGCATTCATGACATAGCTGAGGACATTAATGAGCAAATTGTGGAAAGACTTTCTGGTTTATTTGCCATTCAACTGGATGAAGATAGTAATAATGATGCTCAATTAATTTGTTACGTGCGGTACATGGAGAAAGCAAGTGTATGTGAGGATTTGTTATTTTGCAAAAAAAAGACTGATACTGGTAGGTAAGGCTTTTGATTTGTTTACGATCATAGATTCGTACATGGCCGAAAATAATATTCAATGGGAAAACTGTGTCGGTGTGTGTACGGATGGAGCTCGCGCAATGTCAGGGCAATATGGAGGATACTTCAAGCTCTCATTAAGACCAAGGCTCCAAATGCAAAATGGACACATTGTGTCATACATAGAGAGGCCCTGGCTGCAAAAAATATATCGCCTGAATTAAATCTTGTTATCGATATAATTATCAAAGTGGTGAACTTCATAAAAACAAGACCGGTGAAGGCAAGATTTTTCCAAAAGCTTTGTGAAGATTTGGGTGCCGAGCATACATCTTTGCTTTATTACTGTAACTCGCGTTGGTTGTCGAGGGGTAACGTACTCTCACGTGTATACGAATTAAGAAATGAGTTGTACGCGTATTTATTGTCAGAGTCGCATCGTGACGCAGACAAGTTTAAAGATACTGACTTCTTAATGAAAATGGCGTATCTTTGCGACATATTTGAAAAATTAAATATTCTTAATAAATCGCTGCAGGGAAACGAAACGCATATACTGCAACTGGCTGATAAAATTGTAGCGTTTCAAAAGAAGTTGTTGTTGTGGAAAAGAAAAATAGAAGAGGAGCAAGGAAATACTGACTGTTTTCCTGTTTTGAAAGGCGTCCTGCAAGAAAAATCTGTTCAAGATCTGGGGCCAAGTTTGCAATTGATATTCATGCAACACTTATCAACATTAAGCATCCATTTTGGTAAATATTTTCCAGAGAGCTATGATCAATACAACCGGATAAGAGATCCATTCCAATCGACTCCACCACCGTCTGCACTTTCAATAATCGAAGAAGAACAATTACTAGAACTTTCTTTTGATACAAGCCTAAAACTAAGCTTCGACAAAGACAAACTTTTTAAATTTTGGAGCAATGTATCACAAGAATATCCCACTCTCAGTACTACAGCGTTGAAGATTATTTTACCGTTTGCTACTTCGTACTTGTGTGAAACTGGCTTTTCTGCAGTTGCAGTAATAAAATCAAAATACAGGTCGCGAATCGATTTAGAAAAAGAAATGAGAGTTGCGATTTCCAAACTTCCGCCCCGATTTGAGAAATTGTGCTCAGAAAAACAGGCTCATCCTTCTCATTTTCATTGATTTTTTGTTTCCACTTTTAAATTTTTGTTTTAGCTAAACTAAAAGCCCATCAATTAATTTGATACCACTACCTTTTGTGTTCTTGTGACCTTTTGAATTTAATTGCAAATTCTTTTCTTTTAATTTAAAAACTTAATTAATTTTCTTTTTTTCTTTTATTTCTTTATAACAAATTTATACCACTTTTAAATTTTGTCTAATTTTCATAATCACGAGCATAGCTCTAAAGTTCACTTGTGATAATACTGTCTTAGTTATCTATATCTAATCTAACTAATCTAATTTTCTAATAAATAATAATAATAAACATTCTATATCTTTGGCGTTTTCTTTAGTTAAAGGCTACACGCAGGTAGCTTCTTTTAGAAGGGCGTCGCAAAAAAATTACAACCTGCAAAGGGAGTCGCGGTGTAAAAAAGTTTGGGAACCCCTGAGATACTCTATACCAGTTTTGAAACCCTAAAATTTGGACCCCCCCCCCCCCAAATTGTATCTTTCCACTACTTGGGGTCACTGTTGGATTTGAAATAGGTGCAAGGTTGGAATTAAGCCAAGTTTCTTTAAATCGATGCGAAATATGAATATGAAACGCCGTGTCAGAGAGCACCAGCATGGTGCCATTTAGTTCTGGGGGAACAAAGATGGGGATTTTGTACTTCCTTGTAAAGAAAACCAGTTCAGTTTTCTGGGAGTTAACGCCAAGCCCGCATTTTTTGGTCCAATTAGAGAGCCTAGATAGCGATAGCAACGTGGTCTGCATATCCAATTACTTTGCACCCTTCCCCTTCCAGTATTAAAAGTAGTTCATTCACCACCATGTTCCAAAGAAGTGGGGTAGATACACCTACTGACGAACCTCCGAAGTCCGAACCGATGCCCAGCCTTGAATTGATGAACCTGTTGATACGAGTGAGCGAAGAGCCGTTTTGAGAGGCTGACAGAAGATTTGCATTAACACTGCAGCGTATATGGGAGTCTATCAGGTTGTCTAGACAGAGTTTTTAGAAGAAATGGTGACAAAGTTATGGGTCTGAGGTCTTTGGGGTAAGCATGCCCTTCCATAGTAACTTTAAGCACTTTTTTAAATTGTTAAATTATGTCCTTCTACAAGAACCCGTTATTATTTCGCTGCACCAATGTTTACGTAATCCTGTCCTAAAACTGTTTGGAAGAATAAAATAAAATAAAGTGTAGCTTTCAATTATTTTTCGACCAACTAATCAGTCAAAGCTCTCTTACTTATTAAGAATTCGAATTGAATTTAAACAGAATCTTTTCAGCTTCAACTGCACTTTATGGGTATTATATTTTCTTTTACATTATTTTGTTACAGATCAAATTAACGGATAACTTCGTTACCTCGTTCAAATATTCATATCGAAAACTGTTTCCAACAAAGTGTTTTGATTAATCTTCCCTCCAGACCTCGAAGTGAATTAGGCATATATCCTGACGTTATAATTTAAGAATCTGAAAAAGTTGGTCTTAAGGATTGTGGTACAAACATACAAACATACATACAAACAATTTTATTTTTAAACGGTATACCGTGCCCAGGCCCACCCAGTTGCGTGCTATGGTAAAAATACTTTTTTTTATCCCAGACACTGTTGTATTTCCCTCCGGCTTTATTAATTTACATTCCGATTTTGTCATGGTAAATATATTTTAATTAAGAATTGACCCATTTTGAACCAACCAACATATAATTTACTCCTTTAATATTCTCACTCATGTCGTGTCATTTATCATTTATCATCAGGATTTCTATTTTCTTGTCTTCATATTTCAATTCCCACAATTACTCATAAAGTTATTATAACAATTCTCCCGAACCACTGCGAAGGGTTTTCTGAACATACTGGACTAAGAATTGCCTTCCCAGTCTCTCTCATGACAACATACTCAACTCATACACAACATAAACACAATGCGAGATACATAGAGATACATTTTAATGATAGCATCAACAGTGGGTTATGAAGAGACAAATGATTATACGAAATATGGACTAACTTCAGGATATTACTTCACAATCAATCTTCGTTATGTTGGCTACACACTTTCAGCCCCAAACCATATACAGCAATAGATAGATAGATATGGGTGTTAAGCCATACATATTTATATATTTAAAAAAAGCTATTTATAACAATTTAAAATAATCCGTAAAAGGGATGAATTTATTTACATCCCGTGTGTGCCTATGTAATCAATCCAAAAAGTGTCCTTTGAGGGATCAAGACCTGTAAGCATTTCCGAAAGCTGATGGAATATTCATCATTCACTTTCAGGACTACAATTTGTTAGGCAAGCTCATTGTGTAACAGATAACCATATCCAGTGTAGATATACCTGACATTTGAATAATTGAAATGGGAATAGTATCTAATGCGAGTCAAACTTTTCACTATAACTGTCAGTTGTTACACAAAGTAATTACATGAGAATTTGTGTTACGTTAGAGAAATAAAATCGATATTTAAATCTAAATTTTAAGCTGTTAATGGAAACTGAGGGGACAGTTAGGTAATAATTCTAAATACAAACACCTTTTATTGCAAACTGTGGCGTGCTTGTGGTATTTTAGATTTCATAATCCATTGCAGGAAGTTTGGTAAGCATTGTGGTTGAAATACACTCCCTTCTGTTGTTGTTCGCCTCTTAAAAGATTATTGTGTTTCGGCTTTCAAGAAAATGGGATACATTATAACAGTTACCACTGGAAGACCACAACAAAGGAAGAAATAGCTATGTCCATAATCTTAATTCTGGTGTCAAAGGTATAGCAAACTGTTGTATTTAGTCTGAATAATTAGGCTTATTACCAGTTGTATTTGATGAGAAGTTGTCGAGGAGAATAACAAAATGGGGAAGTACTGCAGTCAAATGTGGTAGTGGGGTTGGCATAATCTAATTAATGTTAAGACAAAAAAAGTAAATTAAATAAAATGGGAATATTATAATAAGGATAAGTAAATCTAACAAATGAATATTGTTGAGAGTCCCATTCTTAAAAGATCAAGTCAAGAGCCTAGGAATTGTAGTTATTCCAACGAACAATATCTGAGTGATAGGGTACAAATATAATGACTCAAAGCTTTGACCACCCCTTAAGGTCACTCACTTTTCAAAATCAAGGTGAAAAATTCACAGGAGGTATTAGGTCCAGAAGTAATCGCTATATAAAGAGAACAAAGCTTATGACTTTGTTAAGAACAGTTTTGTTATGAATATCTTCAAAGAACCAGTGTTTAATATGTCTCTTTATTTAATCGTACCCATAGATCATCAAAATCTGTTTATTTTAAACTTATTTATTTCAATTTGTAAATGCTCACATTTCCATTTAAATATTATTATGTCACGCTTTTAGCTCCCCTTGACTCCTTCCTCCTCCTCCTTCGCTTTGAAAGTTTGTCAAACTTGGCCGTTGATTGACCCCTTTGCCCTGTTCTTTTACGATGTAATTCAATGGGATTATGCCACAGTTCCGTTTTATACCAAAAGCTCAGTATTCGGAAGCCGTTGCTGTTCACATCATGTTCCCAACTGAATAGCTACTAATTCAAAAATCACTCTCTGTATAGCAACAATAACCAGGAGCGTGCACAGCACATGCAACAAGTGTGTTGCTACCCCTTCAATATTTTAGATATCCGAACTTTTCGAGCGGCCAACATAGACTCGGATCACTAACTTGTTGTACCCAAGGTACGTATGCGGATATCCCAGACACCACAAAAACGAGGAAATACTGTCAGGAGATTCAAACCGCCAGAACTTTTGCCGATCGCGTATCCCTCAACCTCTCAAGAAGTCCTGTAGAGCAAGCATCAAGTGCTGAAGAGTGAAGAAAATTGGCATTCATGCCAAGAAGCCATCAGAAAAGCCGCAACTGATGTAATAGGTATCACCCGACCACAACCGCGAAAGCCTTGGTTTGCTGAAGAGTGCCGACAAGCAAGGAAGTTTTACCAATAGGTAAAAAGAACGTGCCATCATGGCAACAAGACCCGAGCAGAGACCTGTATAGACGAACAAGAAAACCTTGTAGTGTAGTCAGATTCGGTGCTGAGGACCACAAATTCCGCTGTCAGGCAGAATGAACCATTCAACCTGGGCGATAAAAGCAAAGACTTCCGTCCACCTGACTAAAATGAAGTGAGGATAGCAATACCTAAGCTGAAGTCCAACTAGGGCTTAACTTAATTTTCCGAAAGTCTATGCAACTACTTGCATACACTGACGACATCGACATCATTGGCAGAACACAGTGAGCTGTCACTGGTGCGTTTGCAAGTATAAGCACAGAAGCGGGAAAAATGTTGCCAACCACTGTTTCTTTGGCCTAAGAAAACAGATGACTAGTAAGGCCTTGTCAAGAAACACTAAGGATACTCTAAATAAGACCCTCATCGTCCTAGTCCAGAATCAGCAGAATCATGAACGCTAATGAAGGCGGATGAAGTGTTGGTTGAGGCCCAGGTATACACCGGACTGTAGCCCCATCTAAGTAAGTGTTGCTACCCAGCATACCCAAAACTAGTTCCCGCTGTTTATGAGCTTTAATTCAGATCTTCACAGGAACACTCCCGGGCCAATAGCTAACATTTGAGCTTAATCGGTTCAGAAGTTTTCGAGATATACGATTTTGAATGTTTTTTTTGTATGGGCTTACCCGGAAAACTTTTTTTTTTTCGTACAAACCTTCAAAACTTTTTCGAACTACATAATAATACACTCACCGGCACAATTAACCGCCCACCTATCTTTAGTGCCACCAGTTTTATTTACTTCAAGTAACGGTTATCTCAATGCATGTGTTTTGTCAAGTTGACATTTTAACCGGGATTCTCAGATGAATTCACCGGTGAACGAAATCTTCTTCGGAGAACTCTAAGCGAACGAAATGCGAATTGCCTAGTTTGACGAGCTATTTGAGAATATAACACTTATTACAATTATTGATGATGGTTTTTTTTATAGTGGGCTCAGTGATCAGTGTGCTGGACTAGTGAGCGAGAGATCTCGGATTTCCAGAAAAACCGACACTCATAGGCTTCTCAGTCGTACTAAACATAAAATTGTTTGTCACTCAGTTACGTATCTAGTCCAAAAAAAATAATAAACATACAAAGGAATTATTCTGACTAGCTAAGCATCGGGTCCTATACGGACCTGTTGCAGCTGCGCCAAATATTTATTTATTTTCATGATGATATTAAAACCAGATAGAAATTGCTGCCACAGAATAAGGCGTTTCTAAGGCAACAGTTTATAAACACCGTCAACAAAACTTTCGACATGACAACCTGTTTGTAAGCTCCAATTCCAAAATGCAAAAAAAGACGCAAATTCCCAAGGAAATACATTCCTTATTATATGCAGGAATCTAACGTTTTGTATGAAAACTGAAAAGACAAACAAGGATATCTCTATCTGGTGTATGCGTGCATTTTCCCCTCGGGTAAATGTCAACTTAGCTATAATAACTTTTCAAAATGTTCACACAGATAAAATAGGAAGACATATAATATTCGCACGAGATACAGCAGTACCTACTGAAGACATTTTCCCACACTCGCTGTAGTCAGTTAGAAACGGCAAAGTTATTACAAAGCTGAATTAAAGATAATTGAAGAAACTTGTGTACACATAAATGTGTGCACAATCCTAGCTTCCTAGCTTCCTAGCCTATAGGAAGGATATTCTTGTAAGAAAGGCAACCCTAAAGAAGCATTCTCATTCGTTGTAATTGTTGAATAAGGAATATCATCAGGATATGTTGTGTATACATGGGTGTAATGGTGGATAGCTATATATAGCTTTACTGTATTCTTTCCTTGTGCTGTTATCCTTTTTTATTTTATTTTTATTTTTGGGCGAAAATGCTTAAGCACATTGGGGTAGAAAGTTACGACAATTTTATCTTTTTGACTTCCATTCCCACCACTGGGAAGTTTGATACTCGCACATTTGCTTGTTAGAATATATACGTATTATTAGAGCGATGACAACCCTCGAATGTTTTTATTAAGTTTTCTTTTTTGTATACAACCAATACAAACAGAAACGCTTAAGGACACTTAGCAGTGGCAAGATATCCACAAGATCTGTGAGTTTCAGAAGATACAGGAAGCAAACAGAGCAAAGAATCTCTCAAATCATAGATGCTTTGTCTTCCGCTTTGTCTTTCAGTTTATACGTTTCCGTAGGGAAGAATTGATTTATTTTGTTTGCTCTTGGCGAGGGGAAGCGATCAAGCATATTTTAGGAAGTTATTTTCCGTGAAAACCTTTTAAAGACGATACAACAGACTGAAATGCGTGTTTTTAACACCCACCTGATGTGTTTTATTGTACTATTCCTACGCAAATCTGATTGAGTTTTTTTCTTGCAATATTCGTATAATGAGCAAGTTATTTATTTATAGTAGCCGGAATTCAGCACAAAACATGGTGTCATCGCCTTTCATACAATTTGGGCAACAATATTTTAAATTATATGACTCAAAAGGGAACGTAAAAAAAATTTTGACATAGACAATACACCTACCAATCCGAGGGGATTTTTATATAGGCAGCCAACTTTTGAGAGGACTCAACCTATCAAATACTTACTCTGCCGACCGACGCGACGCCTATAAAATAATGATGGCTTTTGGTGGGAGGATACACAGAACAATGAGATAAGAGGAAAGAATTTGTGCGAATGGTTTGAGAAAATTCCAACTAATCTATTAATTGTAGAGAAAGAATGACGATTTGTCTTAAAAATGTTCATTGCGCTTTACATCATTTTTAATGTTTAGTCCAAGTAAAGTTTTAGATACGATCTCAAAGTACCTACTTATAAATTTTCCATATAAAATTATCTATTGTAACTTACGGATACAACAAACTTAGACTGATGGTTAAGTAAGGCCGATTAAATTTCACCGTTACGGAAAGATAAATGCGTCCACAACCCAGAAAGGAACGTGTCATTAAAAAAATATGTAATACGAACCAAATGACATGATTCTGTCCATTTAGACTGCCCGTAAAACATCGAGTTCAGTTCATAACACGAGAGCGAGACAGACCACATGGCAGAAGTAATCGCCTTCGAAAATCGTAATTTATGAGTCATCAAACTAATATTTTTACTATTCCCAAAGCATTAGGTAACATTTTAATTTTGCGCCATTTATAATAATACAGTGATTTACTTTACTTTACTTTTGGTGACGCTTGTAGTCCGGGGTGGACCACGGCCTCAACCAACAAGCCCCTCTAGCCAGCTCAGTCCCTCGCTAGCTGCATCCAGTTACGCACACCAAGTTGGTTGAGGTCGTTCTCCAATTGTGCGCGAGTTACGAGCGGCCGCGACCGATCGAACATAAAACGATAAAACAACAAACATTCAAACAGAAGGAACACACGATGTGATTTATTTCATGTCTAAATTATCACTGACTAATAAGTTTACAATATGCGACTTAAATCTAGATGCTATATTGCTTCTCTTGCTGCTATCGTCGGTTAGTCAAAGTTCCGCTAATTCGATGGTGATGAGAGAAGAAGTAATCTGACTGTAGTTTGTTACACCATACAGTTGTTGTCATGTATTGTGTGCATACATGTAACTCGCGCCACCTAAGGTGGGGTCTTCCTCTGCTGCGTTGTCCCTCAGGGGTGGATTCGAAGACTCTCAGCTGTTGTATTTTTATCTTTTTGACCAGGTGAGCGTCGCTGTATAGCCCGTATAGTTCGTCATTGAATCTTCTTCTCCACACTCCATCGTCAAAAAATAGACCGAATATCACTCGTAGAATCTTTCTCTCAAAGCATCCCAGAAGGTTTTCATCCGCTTTTGACAGGGTCCATGCTTCTGCACCATACAGCAGGACCGGGATAATTAAGGTCTTATATAATATCTCCTTGATTCTATGAGAGAGAAACAGCGATTTGCAAGAGTGATTATTCGCTTGATCTCTGCGCCGATGTCATTTTGTGAAGTGATAGTGGAGCCCAGGCAGACAAAGTCTTTAACTACTTCGAAGTTGTATCTGTCCATGGTGACTTTTTGTCCGAGTCGCCGATGTTGAGAGTCCTTTCTCGTTGACTTTGACTTCGTTTTATCCTCAATAACAGCCAGACCCATCCTCGCCGCCGAAAATTTCAATAAAAGAGTACGTACATGCTAGCAAAGCCATGGCGGCCATTTATCCGATGTATGCTATTCCATACATAACTCCAATCTGTATACTCTATGATAAATGAATCAAAACAAAATATGAAGCTTTCTAATTAAAAATTTATATTTTCTATCAAAATTACATTTTGCGTGAATTATGGGGCACGCTTTATATGTAATTGTTTTATCCAATTATTAAATTTTATTTATAGAAGCGTCATAATATATTCGCGATTCACAAATCCACCTAGACAATTCGTTAAATCTTAAGCTTAAAAAAATATTTTCAGCTCAAATTGTATCGCTGTAATTCACGAATTGCTGCAACCAAAAACGTGTTCATGAGAATGAAATTTAAGAATTTAACCACTTGTTTGAAGTTCGCAATTCGCTCGCATAAGAATAGTCCTTAAGAACTACTTCAGTAAATCAATCCATAGTATCCGTTACCCATTACCTATCACACGGACACACTTAACAAAAATTAATTAACTATAGCCTTCCCAGAGAAGGACAGCAAAGTGTGGGCATATCAAATTTCCAAATTATTTGTTCTACTCTCGAGATATTCGCAACAATAATAATTAAGACCAAAGGGGACCATATACTGTTTCGCAAACAAATAGAAAATCTAATGTAATTGGTACGACGCCATAATGGTTCTGTGAATTCGATGATATTACTTCCTGACCTTTAAGATTGATTCCTTATAGTCAACGTTTGTATAGTTGTATTTTGTATACCCTCCACAGGAAGGTATATTCACTTTGTCATTACATTTGTCATTACATTTGTAACGCCAACCCTATAAAGTATATATATTCTGAATCAGGATCACATTCTGAATCGATTTAGCCATGTCCGTCTGTCTGTCTGTCTGTTGAAAACACGATAGCGTCCAAACGAATTGACCTAGGTGTATGAAATTTTGTGGGAGGACTTTGTTACAACTTTAACCAACATAATTATTGTTAACTATATTATTTGTAACTGTTATACATTACCTATGCAACTTGCTCATTATACCTATGCTTATGTCAGTCATTCTATTGTCAAATTGTAGGTAATTGTCAAAGATCTATCTAAGAACACAAAGTTGAAATTGAATCATTGATAATCCAACCGTCGAATAAAGTAGCTAGTTTATAACGTTTTAAGAAACTGCGTTTTATTTTACACTCTACAGACTTCTTTTTACCGTCGTCAGGTTGGTATTGAAAATGGGCTATGTCGGTCAAGTAGTTCCGTTACTTTCCATACAAAGTCAATATTCGACCAATTTATCTCTCTAGCTGTTGGAAACAACATAGCGTCCAAACGAACCGACTTAAATGAATAAAATTTTGTGGGAGGACTTCTTTTTACCGTTGTCAGGTTGGTATTAAAAATTGCCTATGTCGGTCAAGTAGTTCTGGTACCTCCCATACAAAAACAATATTAGACACAGGCGTGTACCTGTACAGTACATACAGTGGCATACAGTGGAGGGTATCAAAGCATCGGCCAGGCCGATGATAACACTTTTACTTGTTTTTTTTTTTTTTTTTTGATTTAAAATATTGTTGATTTATGCTTGGCCATTTTCCAAAAAGAATTTTGTTGCTTGGAATAGGTATTAATAAGGTAAGTTAACTTAGGTGAGTTATTTACGACCGCCAATAGTAGATATAGGCTATGCAAAATATTTCGATCTACGACACAAGAGGTGATGGTAGGTAATGATGATGGAATAAAAGCAACGCTGGTGATAAAATGGATTTCACTACTTGAATCTCATAAACACATTATTAAAAACAAATAACTAGGATTTACGTAATCGTCGCAAAATTGACCTATCTATATGAATACTCGGCTGTATGGTACTTCCATTTTAATTAGACTCCAATGTACTAAAACGTTACACCTGTTTCGATAGGTTTCTATTCTATAACGATGAACATCACTTCAATTTTTATATCAAATGCAACATTTATGGCTAGACACCTTTCAATCCATACTCTTGCAGTACATAGTTTACCTTCATTGACCCATTCGAATGCCTTCTCAAAATCTATAAAATTCCTAAAGGTTCTAGTACACAGCATGTAGCAATCCACGTACGTATGTAGCTCTGAGGACAACAGAGAGTGCACAAAGAGAGCTTGTACACGGCATGTATCCATTGGGACCATTCGCTGACGTAAAAATGACGTCACTCCTACTTACGTATGTGGCTTCCGTACTCGGAAACAGTCTGAAACCGTTTTTATGAGACCAGAACCTTTCGGCTATATCTCCAAATCATAAACATTAGCCATTAATAGCTGGAAACATACAAAATGTATCTTAATATATCATGTGAGAGAACATTGCTACATTAATGGACTACTTCCTTAAATATTTTTAAGTAAGCTCACTTTGAGGATATACTCAAATATGCAAAAATTTACGCACCAACAGACTAAGCTACTTTTGTCCATAATAATGGACTCTCTGGGCTTTACTAACATGTTATTGTGTTGGTCTGATGACTTTCGAATCGATATAATAACCACCTCTACAACAAATAAAAAAAACACAAAATTTATGAGAATGCCGAATATTATTCACATTGTTGGTACAACTTATGTGGCAAATATCACAAGGGAGAGGTTAATCGCTGGGCAAAAGGTCTATAGCGCCGTTTACAACACATTTATGGACGGAGTCGACTTAGGTGATCAAATGATCTAATATTATCGTATTAAGGCAAAGACAAGAAAAAATCTTTCTGGACCTCAAAATTTGCATTTCATGGATGGAGATGCATCACTCCTAAGACTTAATAAAAATGGAGATAACAAGACATATGAAAGACCCACCGACCGATGAAGTAACAGAGTTTGAACTACATACGTACTTGAAGGATATTGTGGAGAAAGGTAACATCCACATAAGACCCCGGATGATATAACGTATGCGGGCAATTTGAAAACTTTCAAAGATAGCTCATTATAAATCTGTAATCAGTGTTGATTTCCGCTCATCGAATTATTGCATTCGCACTCTGCAGCAAAGTTGTATCGGATTTGATGTGACGATCAAAAAAGTGCCCAATCTTATAAATCGAATAGCAACTCATTTTGTAAGTATGTACGTAACAGGACCTACTATACACCTAAAATAAAATAAAACTCGGTGCCTATTTAAGGACCCAAAGGCCTTAAAAGCCGTTCGAATCACATCACATCTCACGTTCCATAATATAAGGGATCTTCGAATCGTCTGATAAAATTGACAACAAAAAGCTGTTAAGGAATATAAAACCCGTCAGGAGAAAGAGTTCATTTTTATTTTTTGTTACATCCATCACTCATAAAAAACACTCAATAAAGATCTCATAGCGCACTTCCGTATATATGACTTAATTAAGTCGTATAGGTAGGTACCTCATAAATGGATGAATGTATTTACATCTCAAGTGCATATAGTACGTCCTAAGCCTATGCGAATCTGTATTCCAATAAAATTCAACAAATAAAACCCTTAACTGAGATCTAAACATGTGAACTGTGTATTGTGTATGTACCGATATAAATTTGGTTTTTATTAACTGAACGAAATTCAAACATTGCCATGAATCTTGATAGCAACAATATCTACCCATTTTGTTTTTTAAGCTATGAGAATATTTTATATTTTGCATAACCACCATCTAGCCATTGCGAAAGCTGTAAATCCATAATTCAATATTTTCCACTCTATTCGCAGTCACTCACCCTCATATCATGAACCTAGTGCGTAAGTATATGCGAACACACGCAATACCTATAAAAACTGATAAATTTTTTTTTATTTAGTCCTTAAAATTATGAGTGTGTTTCTGCAATACAACGAGCTGTTCAAATGAAATCATTAAATCAGTGTGAATACATCACGCACCATACTCAAAGAGCCATAAGAACAAGAGGAACTACAGTCTACAATACACCCCAATAATTTTGGGCGCACATACCAACTAAAAAGGATTCGAAAAGAGGGAGTGAATTTATGCCGCGGTGGATGGTGAAATTTCGTTTGGTTAGCAAAGGACGCGAATATGGTTTCGGAAAGTACTAAATCATTGGATAAGTCGTGTGTGTGCGTGTGTGTGTGCAGAGGTAGGTTAAGGATGTTATCCAATAATTCGCGGTACAGCAGCGATTTGCCACCAACAAAAGATGAATTAGGGGGGCAATTTAAAGGAATTGTCAAGACGAAAGGGTTTACGTGATGGATTTTCGGCAATAAGTGCGAAACTTTGGTTTGCAAATACCAATTCAATGAGAATTCATCCGGGGTGCTGTGGGAAGAGATAGATACAGCGTTTAGGCCGTGAATTCTGATCCACTTGAGAAGGATTCTAAAAATAAATCGAGTGTATGCTGAACTTGGATAGAATAAGCAAATTGTGATTTATAAATAGTATACTAGCCTATGTTATGTATTCGCTTCTCTGAACATATGAATAAACCTATTTTTATACTCTTATGGATCATAAAGGGTTAAACATTAAAGGATTATTAAGACTTAGGATAGGGTATTACGTATCTGACGAACCCTTGAAATAGAGCATTTATGGTCACGAAACAAATTTGCAATATAATCGGACATTGATTTAAGCTAGATTACTCCCACGTATTTTGGGTAGGCGCATTGGCTCGGTGGTTCTAGTTTGAAATGGTATTTGCTGTATCAATTCAATTCGCTCACGAAGCTTAAGAACAATGGCATCAGATTAACGGCTTATGCAGATGATGTCGTACTGTTGGCAACGGGTAAATTCCTTCCAACACTGGCGGAACAAATTGAAAGCGCTCTAAAAACCATTGACACCTGGACCAGGAACTGCGGTCTAACAGTCAATCCCCAGAAAACTGAAGTGGTACTTATCACAAACAAAAGGAAAATACCACAGTTTGCTACACCTTCTGTTGGCGGCACACCCCCCAGAATCTCTGATAGCGCAAAGTACCTGGGACTTATACAAGACAAAAAACTAAACTGAAAATTGAACACCAATGAAAGAATGAAAAAAGCCACAATAGCCTTTTATTCCTGCAGCAGAATCTTCGGGAAAACCTGGGGACCATCTCCCAAAATCAAACTCTGGATGTACACGGCTATAGTAAGACCTAGGTATACCGACCTACGACAGTCTCGTATGGTGGCCGGTGACCAATAAAGCCACCTACCTAAAAGCGTTAACAAAGGTTCAAAGACTAGCGTGCATCGGCACCGCCAGTGCGATGAGGACAACTCCAACCGCAGGACTTGAGGATATCCTCAACCTGCTTCCGCTAGACATTCATACACAACTATCGGCCGCAATTAGTGCTATGAGAATCAGCCAATCAGTAAACTGGAAACTGAAAGAAATGGGTCATTCGATGATCCTACAGAAATAGTTTGTCCTTGTATCAGTCACGGACTACATCACGCCTTATCTAGCATTTACAAGACCTTTCTCTAGCGCCTATCCCAGCAGGAAAGAATGGAGAGGCGGACTCGTACCAAGCATACACGCTATAGCCGCATTTACAGACGGATCCAAAATAAACCTAGGGTCAGGTGGTTTCTCTGAATCGCTCGGTATATCAAAATCGAATCGTATTGACAAAACGCCTCCCCGACCATAGCAGCGTGTTCCAAGCAGAGGTCCTGGCAGTGACAAAAGCAGCCCGTCAGTCTGTGGTAAGGGCAATACCCCTGGATGCATTACCTTCTTTATCGATAGCCAGGCAGCAATAAAAGCCATAACTGCACCAGAATCGAAGCTTGTCAAGTGCTGTCGCGAAGAACTCATGGCTCTTGGTACACAGCACAAGGTATCGCTCTGCTGGGTTCCGGGACATGAAAGCATTCCAGGCAATGTGAAAGCAGACAAATTAGCAAGACAAAGTTCGACAGCTGTTTCAGAACAAGCTGATCCCTCTGTGAACATCCCTCCCTGCACACTCAAGCTTGAAGCAGGGAGAAAAGCCACAAGAGAGGCGAACGCTAGATAGGCCATCTACTTGTGATACCACAAGAATGCTATGGCTATTTTAAAAGGCCTACTTTGGCTCAAAATAAACTTAAAAGAGACTTAAAAGAGAGGAAGAAGCGAAGAAAACCCGAGAGAACGGCAATAAACAAAAACACCTTGTAGCAAGAACAACGCACAGAGGTTGGTCTTCTCCTCCGTTCTAACCACCAGTTGACGGACTTGTACTTATCGCTCAGTTGGCGCAAGTGGTAGTCATTTGGTCAATTGACAAATCGAAATGCAAGGCTAATTTCCTGACAGGGGAAAGCAGAATTGTCTTCCCAAGTGGATTATATTATATAAGGCATATTTTTTTGGGAATTTATAGCTAGCTCACTTTTACTTTTACATGCAAAACTGTTCTACTCACTTTTGGTTATGTTATACTCACTTTTGGTTTTACATGCAAAATTGTTATACTCACTTTTGGTTTTGTTATACTCACTTCCCAAAAAAATACGCCTATAGTAGTTTCTTTTTAAATTATAGGTTATTTTGACACTGACGGCTGTGTCCCGCTAGGAATCTTGACAGAAAGTCAGTATCATACCTCAGCGGAACGAAATGAGTCGCTTTACGCTTGAACAACGTTGGAAAATATTGAAAACATATTTCCAAAGTGAGTGCTCTGTAGCCCAAATAGTGCGTTTTTTGAAAAGAAATAAAATTATTGCAATTTCAAAAGTGCAATAAAGTTCAAAATTACGGTTTGGACTTTTTTGCATACGACTTTACTTCATGGCACCAAATTAAATTCCCAAATCGTGTTATCAGCCGTGTTGGCGATGTCAATTGGCCCCCTTGGACCATGCAGACTTCCTACAGACGCAAACTGAATTTAAAATCAATCGGATGAAAAATAAGGACACACATTTTGACCCTCCTTTTTGGAGTTCGAATGTTTCGAAATTGCTTCCAATTGGTCACTTCGGCCATAAAAGGCAATTTGTGTTAAAGTATCTGGTTTTAGCTCTTACCGTTTGGTAAGAGCTCTCATTGCTCTATATAAGAGATGACCTATATAACTGTCAGGGACAGGGACGTTTCAAACTACGCCATCTAAGTAAGAGTGAGTTCAGTATTTTTTGCAATGGCAATTTGCGAATTCCAAAACCTAAGATGACAATATAAGCTATAAAAATATCTATAAATGAATACAAACATTTAAATATTTTTTAAGTCGCAAGACGCAAGACTTAGAGCAACAATAACATATTTACTTATTTTTAGACCTGAACAGCTTTGCTCAATCTTATTAAAAAAATAAAAGTAAAACAGGAAAAACATGGGGGAATGTGGATCGAATAACGATAAATGGGGATGTGTATAGATATAGAGCAAATGCTGGAACATACATCCAAAACCTATTACATTCTTCTAATTTTGTCGGAATTCATTAAAAATTCATTCATTAAATTTAGGTATTAAATATGTCGTATTTACATATCTTGTTTCCATTACCGACTTAATCACTTGGTTGATTGAATAATCATACACATGGGAATGGAGCAGAGAAAAGGTCAACAAAATGTTTTTTTGTCACATTTCAAGTCCTTGAAAACAGACATCAAATGGTTAAATGCCTTTCCCCTTGTGCGCATTTTCCTATTTTAATTAAAATAAAACCCTAAATTTAAATTCAACATACTCTATATATGAAATTGCTATAGAGAAACTTTTTGTATGAGCCCTGTCAACAAATTGTTGTATTCATGGCTATGGCATAATTTCGTACGCTTATTTAGGGTAAATGTTTACAAAAAAAAAATGACAACAAAAACTGCAACTGTTCCTGGCGTGATTACAACCCATGCGTCCTTAAAAATAAAAGAAGTAGTAGTATACCTACTCAATCGAACGCTATTCCATTGTATGCACTAAATGGTGCTAAATGGAACTGTAGGGAAGTCCTTTTAATTGGAATTGTTTGTATTGGAATTTCTAGTAATTTTACATTAATTTGATGTAGAACAATCACTTATGGTGGGTAATTGCTTTTCATGTTATATTTTTAAATTGGTTTATTTATCCCTGTAGTGTGTTGTTCGTTTAAGCTATTAGGGTGCAAATTCTATGAATGCTTTTAGGTTTAACTGGGTACTTATGTAGTGAGTGCAATCTCCCTGGTGTTTGATTTTAGAAAGTTATATTTATATGTGTATTTAAATAATATTGTTGATGGCGAATGATAGTAAATAGTTTATTGGGTTGCTCTTATTTCTGCAATTTGCAGAAATTTGACACATTGAGAGGGGGTTGGTGATGAAATCTCCTTTTCCAAAATCTCTTTTCCAAAATCCCCTTTCCAAAATCCCCTATTCCATAATCCCCTTTGCTGCAATCCCTTACTCCAAAAGAAACAGAGAGAAAATCAACACGGGACAAAATCTCCCATTTTTAGATTTGGTGTTATTAATTCTGTCGCGCGACAAATTGAGATACGTATGGGGAGGCATGCTGCCCCCTGCAATCCCCCTGGTTGAGTTTATTGTCTGCTTTGCAGTATGTGCGGAATTGGGTAGATATATGCAAAGTTTATATTATGTTGTTTGCTTAATTTTACTGCCAAAACTAGCTACGCGTTTAAAAAACGGATAAATTCTAAATTGTGCGAACAGGGGATTTTAACGAGGGATTTAATAAGTATCCCCCGTATTAATAAATACCGCATAGTGGCGAATTAGCTCTAAAACATCTTTTAAGTCGTAAATATTATTTATAAACATATCTTAGCTTTCACTGACATGTTTTAAGGAGCGGATAACTTAATTCAACGAATTCGGCGTATAGAGAGTGGTTAACTTGCACACACAGTTAATTTACTATACACATATTTCAAATACACGTATACCAACAAAAAGTTCGATTGGACGCGAGAAATTTAAAAGCTGGAAGAGAATTTCAGAGAGAATCTAAAATTCGCAAACGAAAATGCTCTGAGCATGATAGTGTCAGCTGATGGAATATGACAGATTTACAACCATGTTTAGTACAGTTTGGACGCAGTGCTGCCGTGCGTTTAGTGATAAAGAGTGGATAGCTAATATGGATATAAGATGTATTTATTAATAATAAAAGTTATCAAACGAATAAGTCCACTATCCGTATGGTAGCTAAAATATGTTTTAAAGAGCGGATAGGGCTTTTTTATTAATTCCGCTGTATGTATATAGATGGGAGATTTTGGCATAGGGGATTTCGTCCCGGGAGATTTTGGAAAAATAGATTAAAAAAAAGAGAGATTATGTCCTATAAGGGATTTTGGAAAAGGAGATAACGTAGGGATCCCCTCACCGTATGTCATTGGTGCAGTGTTGACACACCGAGATGTAGATAACAATGAACGACCTATGGCCTTTGCCTCACGAGCGTTGGGATCGAATCGAACGCCACTACGCACAAATTGATAAGGAAGGATTGGCTATAATTTTCGGAATTAAACACTTCAGTCAATATATAGCGAGAAGACAGTGGTGTTAATTATAACCGACCACAAGCCGTTACTATAGGAATATTTAACAAACGAAAACCTATTCCCATCATTGTATCAACAAACACGTAGATTATGTTTGAGGTGGTGTTTGAGTTTGAGCTAGAGCATAGAGCATCGACCCGGCAAATTAAACGCCTATACTGACAGCGGAATTAATAAAAAAGCCCTATCCGCTCTTTAAAACATCTTTTAGCTACCATACGGATAGTGGACTTATTCGTTTGATAACTTTTATTATTAATAAATACATCTTATATCCATATCCACTCTTTATCACTAAACGCACGGCAGCACTGCGTCCAAACTGTACTAAACATGGTTGTAAATCTGTCATATTGCATCAGCTGACACTATCATGCTCAGAGCATTTTCGTTTGCGAATTTTAGATTCTCTCTGAAAGCTTTTAAATTTCTCGCGTCCAATCGAACTTTTTGTTGGTATACGTGTATTTGAAATATGTGTATAGTAAATTAACTGTGTGTGCAAGTTAACCACTCTCTATACGCCGAATTCGTTGAATTAAGTTATCCGCTCCTTAAAACATGTCAGTGAAAGCTAAGATATGTTTATAAATAATATTTACGACTTAAAAGATGTTTTAGAGCTAATTCGCCACTATGCGGTATTTATTAATACGGGGGTGACTGTTTAAGTAGATCGCCACTCTATTGATGATTGAATAGATTGGTCTTCTGATCTGGGCGATGTAGGTATTACTTCTTGAAAAACTGAAGCATTCACCCATACGAGCTGAAGAGGTAAACCTCCTGAGGCCCCAATTATGGGAAGATTATACGATGGATACTGCTAAATGGAACTGTAGAGAAGTCCTTTTAATTGGAATTGTTTGCATTGGAATTTCAAGTAATTTTACATTAATTTGATGTAGAACAAGCACTTATGGTGGGTAATTGCTTTTCATGTTATATTTTTATGGGGAACTCGTGTTATTATACCGACGACGGCATTACAACCAAAGATTTGGAATTTACTTCACGCAAATCATCCAGGAATGACGCTTATGAAATCTTTGGCTCCCAGTTATGTTTGGTGGCCACAATTAAATCAACAAATTGAGGAAGAAGTGCGACGTTGCAAAAAGTGCCAAACCAACCGTTCAAATACACCAAGTGCCCATCGGCAGTTTATATCGCAAGAAACAAATCCGTGGTCAACTTTACATGTTGAAGTTATACGAAAATTGCGCGAGATTTTCACCCTTTATCATTACCACCCATTACCCATTCAGTAATGTCCAAGTGGAACGGATGATTCCGTACACCGAATTCGGTACACCGAATCATCACTCTCATCGCTGGCTGAAGGGGATATTCATCTGACACTACAACGTCGGAGTTACTTATGGGAAGGAAGTTGAGAACAATGTTGGATTTGCTGCACCCATTAATTCGAAAAATGATAGGTCGCAAGGAAATGCATCAGTAAGATCATTTAAAATCGGAGCTCCCGTGCTCTTCAGAAATTATTCAACTGGTTCTAAATGGTCAAAAGTAATAACAGGACCTGTGTCTTATGTCATAAAATCCACAGATGACCGGATCTTCAGACGCCATGTAGATAAAAATGCATCGCAGAACCGATGACAATTTCGAAAACTCCAACCAATACCAATAACGACCAAACAGCAACATCGTACGAGATGATACCTTCCGATCAAGCATTTTCAATGTCCGGTTCCAGTGGGGAACAAGCCTCGAGCTATGGAAGAGTCATTAAGCCGCCGACTCGTTTCGGTTATTAACCAGCATCTTAAAAGGGAGGAGTGTTATATGTATAATGTACGGGGGTAGCACTTGTTTAAGCCGAGCTGAACACAACCATACATCGACCTGTCAAGATAGAATGACTGACAACACGACGTATAATCCACCATTCGGAATATAGCAACGTGACCAAACTGTTAACCTCTAAGAGAATTGACCTAATTTGTCTGGTCTTTTATTTATGAATATAACAATATTATATTAGTTTAAAAATAAAATTTTCTAGTACAATTTAGTTCTTAGACTTTTAGATTAGATTAGATTTTTATTAATTTCATTTTATTCATTGGCAGACGGCAATGCCATGTCAAATGATTTTTTTATAATTAATGTTGATATATGAAATTAATAAAAATCTAATCTAATCTAAAAATCTAGTTCTTAAATTTATGTTAGTCTTGGAGGTAGAAGTCTTATATTTAGGCAGGTACTTTTCATACCCTACCTACTTTTCTACGAATTTCTCTCCCAACTCCCAATTTGTGTTGTAATTATTAGCACCGCATTACACAATATAATACATTATATATATATAGAAAATGTTGTAGGTCTATAAATAGAAAGGGTCAAATGTATACTAATTTTAGACTGGTTGATGAAATTCACACAGTTTAGATCTTCAATCCACGGAAGATATATTTTTAGCTCATTTGTTTTACTACGAAATTCCACTGCCTTTTATTTTATTGACCCATGTCTTACTTGCCGTTGCCAGTCGTCACTCAACTGTCACCAGCAGAAGTAAGTCAGGTTATATAAAAGTTTCTCAAATGTTTGTTAGATTTTATTCAAAGTACATACCTACCTACTTTAAAGGAGTCTTGTATATTAGTATTATTATCCAACCAAAGTGTTGAATCAGGATCACATTTAGCCATGACCGTCTGTCTGTCCGTGTATCTGTTTGTTGAAAACACGCTAACGTCCAAACGAATTGACCTAGGCGAATTAAATTTTGTGAGAGGGCTTCTTTTTACCGTCGCGTGCGTCGTCAGGTTGGTATTGAAAATGGGCTATGTCGGTCAAGTAGTTCTACTACCTCCCATACAAAACCAATATTAGACCGATGCGTGTACAGTACATACTAGCTCGCATAGCCGCATGGCAAATGCATGAGGGTATTATGCAGTGTATTAAAGCATCGGCCAGGCCGATTATAACACTTTTACTTGTTTTTTTTTTCTGAGAAATAATTCAATGAAATTCGATTAACGTTTCTCAAAAGCAACAACTTACTGTCTGAATAAAAGCGAATCCAAATTTTGGTCCACTCACACCAATTCCCGTCCATTGTACTACCAATAAGAAAACCCTTTCTTGGTGTACTGAACTGATAAAGACATCTACGATTCTTTTCTCTTTTATGCTATCGCCCGCCGAGGTCGCACCTACGCCACTTCGTCCACCAGCAATGACTAACCACTACATCATGTTACCGTTTAAACTGACATAAATTATAATTTGTTAACAATTCTTTTTTGTATAATAAGCGAGTGACCTGAACTAACATCGAATATACATTTTGACAGAAACAATATTCAAATTAGTTGCGCCAGACTTTTTTCAAAGTTGTGGTCGATTTCATTATAAATCACAAATTGGAGGATCAAAACTTTATAGGACATCGCGTGTCGCCTAATTATGTTAGGTCTGAAGTTCTCATATTTCTCAAGGGTTCAAGAACATTTTTCTTGTAGCATTAAATACTGTCTGCGAAGTCAAGAAGTTGACAAGTGAGTCGAAAAAAGCACATCAATATGCAAATTTACTTGCGTTAAATTTTATGGAATATTAAATAATGTAGAGCTTTCCTTGATTTTATTAAGAACTTCCCACTTTGAGTTGAAATAGCTTATTATTTAAATTTAAAGCCAGTATCCAGCTCGCGCTAAATTTTAGCTCAATACAAAAATGTCTATAAAAATAACTGCCAGTTTACACGTTATTTCTTCTTTGTGTGGCCCAAAATGTCAACGTGGTATAAAAGTATTTTATGTTATATGAACTATTACATACAATTTTGTTATATTCAGCCCTTAACAAATTTCCACTATTTTAGCTGCCGAAAGAATTGTCTGGTGCATTTAATCGGGTTTGATATTTTCGGGAAAAAAAATTGGTGAATTGATTATTTTGTGGAATATTTTTAAAAACGGTGTAAGTGAGCAGGATGAACGTGCAGAAATAAGAAAAATCAAAATAATATTTGCCAATAACATACCTAATATGTTTGTGTGCGTGTCCCACCTAGTATGTCCAAAGTATGTATATTACAAATTTAGCAAGCATTTATCTGCGGAGCTGAAAACTAGACTTTAAGACCAAAAAAATAACTGGGTTGACGTATTGTCCGCCAAACTTTCTAGAGTAGCTTGTGGTGATGCTGATATAGGCGAAAGCATGGATCAATATATATCTTAGATTTGGTAGGTTGTAATGGTTGTAATGTGGATGAATTAAATTTAAACATAAGTCCTCTCACAAAATTTGACTTGCCTAGGTCGATTCATTTCGACGCTATCGTGTTTTCAACATGTATTTTCTAATATTGGTTTTGTATGGGAGGTACCAGAACTACTTAACATAACCTATTTTTCATACCAACCTGTCGACGATAAAAAGAAGTCCTTTCACCAAACTTCATTTGCCTAAGTTGATTTCTTTGGACGCTATCGTATTTTCAACAGACAGAGAGACACATTGGTCTAAACCCATATAGGCGATTAATAGGGCGTCTTATTAGATAGTGAGTGGCTACAAGACTTGGTCACTCTGACGTCACTTTGGAACCAACATTGTGAACGGGTGGCGCTGTCTTTTCCGAAAACCAAAATCTGTAGCGTATTCTAGACATGTTTTAAAAAGTTTGTTCCCTCTTGAAAGCCTACATTTTCGTGACTATACTCTATCTTATCTTATAGCATGCAACAAGTCTTAATGTATTTCTATACGATTTGTTTAGAAGTATGGACGAGGAAGCTCGGCTTTTTCATAAAAAAAAAATAAACTTCTCCTGGAAGCCTTTTACTACAATCATCTATACAATAAACACATTCATTTGGATCCTCCTATATGCTTCATTAGAAGCTCAAATTAGTTTAACGAGTAGCGTGAAATAATTTTCTATAGATTGATTATGGTATAGGTATAAAACAGGACCTTTTAATGTGTCTCAATCTGTCGGCTTTCTGCTGACCCCGATAGCTAATTAATCCTAACCTAACCTAGAGTAGGTAATTGTATCATTTTATTAACAAGTAAAAGTGTTAGCATCGGCCTGGCCGACACAGCCCATTTTCAATACCAACCTGACGACGGTAAAAAGAAGTCCTCTCACAAAATTTCATTCGCCTAGGTCGATTCGTTTGGACGCTATCGTGCTTTCAACATTATAGGCTCTCTGGTGAATCCTTCTTGGCGTTACAAATGTAATGACAAAGTGAATATACTTTCCTGTGTAGAGTATAAAAAATAAATACACCCTTTACAAATCCCTATACAACCTTAACCCTAAAACGCGCTGAAGTTAAAATTTCCTGAAATATGGTCCTAAATATTTTAAATTTAAGTGCAGAAGTAATAACTACTTAACTTATCTCCAAGCATCTTCGGGGTGCTGCTGAAGGTAGTACATATACCTGTTTGTAAAAAGCCTTTCAAATGAGTCTACCTAGCTAATGGAATACATACGTATAAAATTTCATGGAACTGAGATTAGCTATTTGCTCCGAATGGGGTTGTCGTATAGGCCACCTTTCGAACAACGTTGTCCTTCGATACACGTACGACAAAACACAGGGCAGGTAGGTAGAACTAATGCAAAAAATAAATATACTAAAACAAACTATTTATTTACAAATACACATATGAAATAAGTTAATATATTTGTTTATCATGCAATATATAATTATTGGTTTTTTTTTATGAAAGCGATCGCATACCGCGTTTTGTCTCCCTGTCTTTACATTAACTTTATGGACTGGATATTACAGCGCAGTCATGTCGAAGAACGTTTCGAATTGGGAGATCTGATAAGCTGAGATCTTCAGAAGCTGAGATGAAAGTAAACATGAACAAATCTGAAGTGATTGTCGTCTCCAGAACGCATGTTCAATTCACTCTGCATTTTACTGGAGTCCCATTGAAACGGATGGAGATGTATATGAGTATCTCGGAGTCTTATTCACGGGTGATGGAAGGAGCAATGCTTAGTTTTCCAGTTGTAGGATTGGTCAGGCTGGATCAATTTGGTCTTTCTGTTATTAGGAGGACTAAACTTGGCATCAAAGTTAAGTTGTTAGTCTTTAATTCGGTATTTGTTCCAACTCTTACCTATGGTCATAAGATTTTTGTAATGTAATGACCGAAAGAATAAGATCGCGGATAAAACCTGCCGAAATGAGATTCTTCCGTTGTATTGCTAGTGGGACCCCTATAGATCAAATTAAAATAGTACCAGAATACGTGAGGAACTCTATGTCAAGCTATTCTACTTCTTATCGGATTTACGCAGCTTCTGCCTAACATGTTGTTTCTCAAGTTCAGGATTCCGCTTTCTATTCTTAGTTAATTATACCGGAGAGTTTGCTTAGTTTGCTTAGACAAATCAAATAGTGTTAGCAAATAATATGCCAATGTCAGTCAAACATCCAAGAGTATAGCTATCCTGAAAAAATATTCAGCCGTTCGGACTCGGCATAAAAATTTTAGGTTCCATTCGTCCTAAAAATATAAAAGAAAAACTAAAGCAGACTACCTGTTGCGCCAACTATTTATTTATTTATTTTTTTTGTCGACAATGAGCACAGACCTTGTGCTTGTTAATAATTCGTCTAAGAATACCCTGAACTATAAAAATTATTGGCGCAAAATTATTGTCAGATAAAGTGTAGGTACTTTAAAGTTATACTTAGTACGCACTAAATAATTTGTCATCCGTCAATTTGAGGGCAAATTAAAATTTTTTTTAGAGAATTTTTATTTTAGAGAATTTTAGCGCGACATTGAACGAAATGTCTTCCGGCGATGAAGATTCAATATTTTAAAAGGTTTTAATTGTATTTGACGACTTGGAGCTAAATTAAAAATTTTATTACGAATTTTTATTTTGAATGTTGTTGTTTTTTGCTATCTGACAGTTTTTTTGAAAATTTTGTTTCAATAGGATTCCCCAAACTGTGATTGGTTTTACAAATTGTCCATTTTTTTGTGTGTTTGACGAACATTTTCGTCAAGTCTACACTAAAGTTCGTACTAGTTGGGTGGTAAAAAAGCGTTTATAATTAAATAAAAAGTTAGGCGACAGTTTTGGAGTTAGAGTTTTGCTACTAAAAACCTCCCTTAATACAAGGCGTCTATAATTTTGCGCCATTATTATTATATCTCAGACCAGAATCCAAAAGATTGATATGAGGAAGGAAAGCTTCTTAAATTTTCGAAGGAGGTGGATAGGTAGTTTGTTTAAAACTATAGGAAGTAGCATCTCCTTCAAGACGAGATCTTTGATTTTTGGTAAGTTTCCTTACCTTAGTATACTCAGGTGCTCAATTGGACCTTTTTCTCTGGCACTATTTACATAATTTTGGTTTACCACATAAATTTGTATGTTTGTTCGTACAACAAACATTTTTAATTTTTTTTATTCAATGTCGTATATCCATTACGACTATAGCACTTTCTATAACGTATGCCAATCAAACACGAAATAATATTTTTTTTTTCAATTTTGATGAATCTTCCAAATACATATATGTAAATGTAGAACAAACCAATAATGAGCAAAAAAATTCAAATTTGTATGAAAATGTTGTCTTGTATCTTTTCGTACATCCTAAAAAATGGGTTTTCCGACAAACCAATAATAATTACGTAAGTAATTTTTTTATTAATTAAAAATAAAAACACCAAATTTGGCCTTTACGACAAACCAATAATGCACCGAAGAAGTCAGTCAGTTAACTTGTAGATATATAAAGGTTTGTGGAAACTATATACTATAACCCGTAGTAAACGTTAACATTTTAGGAAATTTTGCGACCTTAATTTAATATTGTAATGGCTTTCGTATATCGTATAGCTCAAAGCTCAAACCTCAAAGTTTGAGATTTCAATCAAATTAAACCCACCAATTTTTTTTAACTAAAATAAAAAAAATTAACAAAGGCAATTCACACTAAACACATTGACGTAGGTACCGTATTTTAATGCTAATCACTTCCTAAATATTAAAGTGAGGTGTTTACCAAAATGTTAAATAAAGAAAAAGCGAAAGGATAGGTACCTTCTAACATTATTTCATATTCCTCTTATGACACCTAGTTACATAATTCTCTTTGTCAGTCCCTCGAAGCGTAAAACCCTCCAAGCGTCATCGACCTATCTACTATACAAAACAACAACTACTATCCCTGATGGTTGGGTGATAACGCCCTAATTAAGCCTCTTTTCCCCACGATTACATTCGCAACTCACTTACCTGTCAGAAGAACAGCTGAATGAGATTGGCGGCTGACGAAAGCTGCTGCCAACAAAAATGAGATATGTGTTGCTGATACTGTATCCAAGGTGTTGTATTATTTTTCCATCCAACAAAATAAATATATTTCTCTAAGCATTTTTTTTTTTATCTTATTCTTTTGATCACACAAAAGAAAACACACAAACACACGCGTATACCCGACAAGAAAAAAAAAACAATAATACAGCAGCCGAAAGAACTTGATATCCTTCAATTTGAATTCACGTACTCGTGTATGTGGTCCTCGCCCATCAGTGGGTGGATGAGGAGGATAACAAACGCACAGAAACAGCGAATGACAAGTGGATATATTTAATAAAATACACAACACAATTTAGTTTCACACAAGTACCACCATCATCATCGTCCACATCGCAATCATAGTAACAATTCATTCGAATTTCGAACAAGCTTTCGTCGGAGCAGGTATATGGGAAGGGGATACGGTAACCCGAAACTCGACTGTAGTGCAACTAAATGACGGCGAGTGTGTATTTTATGTGACAATCATTTATTCACTTTTTTGGCACTCTCAGCACGATTTCTGCTTCGAAGAAAACTATCGAATTACATACGAAGTAGGATTTCCTTTAATTCACTCGTTGATTGGTAGCAAACCGACGCACGATACGAAGCCACTTCAAAACCGCTGCACCTTTTTTTTGGCACAAACACACGCTATATCCCATATGTGAAGGGTCCTTGTCAGTAATGCATAGAGCGGCACACCTCAGGAGAATGCCCCAGTGCGATTGATCCCACTTAAAATTAACATTTAATTACGCGGTCTATGGAGACAGGGTCCTTGTTCAAAGGGTCATCGAGTGTGTGGTTTTAATCCTGCATAAAGTAAGCATATACATAACAAAACTCAACACTCCCTGCGGTTTGAACCGAAAAGGACACAGCAACTTGTCGTCGAAGATGTGCCTTCTTATCAGCGCTATATCAAAGATGTATTCATCGTCGGATAATCATCCATAAACACCTCGCGATTTATAGGGTTTACCCTTACCCTTATGGAATCGAAAACCACACAATGGGCTTACGGTAGCAGCTATAACCACGCGCACGCACACTGTTGATATACGCGTAAATATCGTAGGGCGAGTGAGCGAAATAAAAAAGAAAACCGTATCTGTAAGGGACTAGGACACGCGAAAGACCGTTACGCAATTAGCCGCGGCAAGTTTCACCGAAAAGTAAACTGCCTGCAACGAAATCTTTAACTAAACTAAACGGAGACGTAGCCAAAGTATGTTATGGAGCTTGTTCCCAACAATTCTAGCAACCCTGCCAAGTTCTCTCGTTTCTTCTCTCTTTTTGGACTGATACCAGAGAGCTGCGCGGAATTTAAGGACATATCAATTGCTGGCTGGCGCCACCCTGTAGCACAAAGCACATGTAATCGGAACGAAGTGAAAGTAAGCTTTTGGGACATTTTCCAGCCAAAGCTTATCCTTGGGCCTGGAAATACAGGAGACAAATACAACTTTTTTTGTTAAACGATTTGGATAGCGGAACACATAGGACAGCGGTCCTCGTCGCTTCTGAATGTCTGTGCTTGATTATTTGACCGGATTTGTGTACTTCTCAAACGGATACAGTGTGTATACAGCTTCGCATGCCCTGCGGGTGAAATGGGGTTCACAAACCGGAAGTTGGTTCAAGTGGCATTAAAGTGCAGATGTATATTTTTTATATAGTACGTAGAACATCTTGGAAAATTATTCCGGTCTTTGGTGACGATTCCACCTAGAACCTTAAACTACTTGTTTCTATATCTATGGGTTTATGCCAATGAGTTCCAGAATTATTTGCTCTTTTCGTGGACAACAAGGACGTTGAATCTTACTGTAAAATTATGTTAGTGATGTAGGTCCGGTAATAGACTTAGGGTTGCTCTAGCTTCTTGATGGAGAGATATTGCCATGATGGCTATGTAGTAGAGGTTCACTATAATTTGTATAGTATCCTAGGCGATAAGGATCACAAAAATTGTCCACTATTTAGTAGGGCAAATAAATCCAAGAGCGGATATGAGTGGGTGATTACGATAATAAATTGTGCGTGTGATGTAATCGTAGCCATTTTGGAAATTAGGGTAGATTTCTTAAGTTATATACCATTAAATCAGCAATGAATTCGTAGTTTGTTTATTCCGGATTTTAAGCGTATTTCCGTTTGCGGCGAAAGGTATTTATTTGGCAGTTACGATGAAGGGTTAAACAGGGTTTGACTATTTCCCGACATTCATGGGAGCGAAACTTGTACAATTTTTGGCACATTGATAGACAAGACCACAAGCATTACAATTTCTTGGGTACAGCTGGTTGCGAAATATAATTTTGTCAAAAGTGTATGCGTTTGATGCACTGATGAACTAACTACTTCACTTAAGTGGCTCCCGACCCGTGAAGTCAATTAGTTTGTTGAAAGTGTTCAGACTTAGGGCGCACTTAGTGCGCACTGAGAAGTGTTAGTGCATTTTCTTGGATGGCAAGGACATGTTGAACACGAAAATGTAACCCTGAGACCTTTCACTAGAAAAATGTTGTAACATACAGATTTAGCACTTGCAAAAACACTATAGTGCGCTTTAGGGTCTATGACAAAGAGACCTTCTGAGATACAGCATAATTTCAACCTCTGCGATGTCTTTCTCCTGGATATATGTATATTGTATACACTTGTTTCTGTCGCCAGTTATGTCCATAGGTACATGCTGTTTTTTGTAATAAACATATCTAATGTAATTGTATATCTAATGCACACCGTGAGATTTTTTTTGTTTGTTTCGAATTTTAGATACAAAAAATACAAATAAAATAACACAAAATAAAAGTCCAGTTGAAGTTTGTAACCAAAAGAGACCGGTTGTTTCAATTTGATATATATCGCCCTTGATGCCGTTTTCAACCTGGAGACAGGGATTTGAATATCCTCATTGCTGGAACATTATTGTCATTCGCTCAATAAGGCTGAGCCTATAAAATGTTAGCTTTTTGGACCACTTGGATATTATTTATTTGTACAGCTCATGAAGTTAGCGATTTAATCTTCTTCTTAATAGCAATTTTTGCATTCAAGACAAAAAATCCGTGGAAGACATTTTTCTTTTAAAGGCGTCCAATATCAGACCACCCTACGCGCTTTTTGTCCAACACTCGGCGCCATAAAGACAAACTGGAAGAATATATTGTATTCCGTAGAGCCTACATTTCGTTCTTCGAGGGTTTTGAACCCATATATACTTTGCCTAAAGTTAGAAGCAACAGCAGTTTTTCTTCGCCGGATATCCACTCCACACCAAAGTGGAGAGGATATCTATTTCAAGCTAGAATTGCTCCTTAACTATGTTGAAGTTATGTTGCTCTCAATAGCGACAACGACGAGGTCTCGAAATTGGCCATGGGTATACTAGAACAAGAACTCTTAAAGATGAATCCCGCATATACATACCTATGTATTTGAAGTCGAATAAAGCTTGATATTTTCTAGGACTCCTTTGGTTTATATATTTTTGGTCTAATACGATGGTCGACCTAGCGAACTGAAAACCCCACTGGTATAACTGCTAATTAATGTGTAGTAGTTTTTTTTGCCCATCACTCTCTCTAGTGCCCATTTAGCTTAAACATACTTCTTTAATTACCTGTGTTCGGTGACTCTGACTATGTTGCCTTTGCTATCTCGAAGAGCCAACAGCCAACGTTTCAATGCAGACAGTTGCTTTGTTTTCTTATAAAACCGACAAACATTTTTTAATCGCGACAATCTTGAAATTTGTTGAGGTGGGAGACTGCTCCCTGTCTACCAAGGATCTTTTTCTCCTCTTGTTATTTTTGCCGGTAAACACATGCATCAACATACCACGGTCTCTTTCTATGAGTGAGTGTGATAGCCTACGGTGATTTAGGCTACATATTTGATTATCTCGCGATAGCTGTGAAGAGTTTCTCACTCATGGGCTCCCTGAAGACTCTGGATGCTTGCAGGCTCAGGTGTCCTTAGGCTTAGATACCCAAATATATCGGAAGTATTCTTTTGAATATCATACAGAAAGATAATGGTGACAGTTGACATTTGCTCCTCGGAATTTGTGCACGTTGTGGTTGTTGGATACGAGCCTCGCAAGGGTTAGCACATCCTCGATATGGTTGGCCGTTTTACCTTCTGATGGAAAGAGCCAGTTTTTTTTTTATTATTATTATTTATTTTTTATTTTCGTTTCTTGCTGACGAAAATAAAAACCACGGAACATATGCAGCTCTATTCGAAAAGCAGGGCGAGTGAACAGAATTCCTAGCCAAGGAAAAAAAAATTATAGCTTCGCATCCCTGAAGAATTTTCTGACTAAAGTGCTTTTTACTTGTAACTATGCTTTTTAGAGAAGGGTCGCAAACTCGCAAATATTGCTGATGAAGCAATCCCGGCTAAGGGCTGGTTCAAGGTGACAGCATAGTACAAATTTAAAAATCAGAACAACAAATTTCAACTCTAAATTTAACTATAATTCAGGTCAAAAGCGATGTGAAGACTCCTTCGCCACCCACCCCATCCATGTAGATGCAGATAACATGACTTATTTTCCAATCATTAAACATACAAAAAAAAAATTATTAAAACTAAATATTGATTTATAAAACAAAATAATTACTAAAACTAGGAATTGGAGTTTTATACGAGTTTATGAAAATTTAAATTTGTGTTATTAAAAAACCCTGTAAAGATTTTTCAATATTGAAGTTAATTTTACGTTAAAGATAAAAAAAATGAATCAAAAGTGTACCTTGAATTTTGTTGAAGTCCGTGTGCACGGATTCTTGAAGTTTAAAAGTTTGTTAGGAATTAAAAGTTAAATTATAAATACACACACAAATTAAATTAAACTAGAATGAAATGAAAATAACAATAATAATATCTAATTATTAAAAAAAAACGTTAACTCTAAAATTAAGGTTAATTATTAATTTGTGCTCTGCAGCAATTAGAATTCTGCACTGTTTATGTTATTTTTTTCCTTTTTTCTATTTGAGATTTATTTTTGGTCCCCGTTTTAGTTTTGATCCTTTTTTTAAATTCTTTTAACGAATTTTTTTTATTATTAATTAAAGTCTTTAAAGGCTTTATCTTTTAGATATCGATTAGGCCAATGGATAAGGCTAAAAGCATGGAGGATGTTTGTTATTTCTTCCTTTAATTCTCTTCAGAGATAGTTATAATTTATTTAGTTTCTAATGTTTTTTTTAATTTGAATGACAAATAATTTTTTTATTTTTTTTCTCTCAAAACAAACACTAACTGAAATAATTTTAGCAACAGTATAATTTCAAAAGTGCTTATCAATATTCAGACGGACAGAAAGAGCAGAATCAAGACAATCGTTATATACTCCATGTTAGTGGCTATCAAGACAATTTTTGTTCAGCTACCACATTTCCACGAGTTCTTCCTCGACGGTTTTGGACATCATGCTAGACATTTAATGACAAATTCACTTGCTAAGATATCGAATGGGGGAAAGCGAGAAGTAAAATCGTTTCTCGCTTAACTTGGGTGGTAGCCTCTGACCAATTTCTGTTAGCAAGTATTGCTGAGTTTTGCATTCAAACTTTGTTAACAAAAACTTTGGTTGAAATTATAGCTAATCATTCAAACTGAGATATTATTCCCATTATTGCGACGCCTTATACAACTCGAATGTTAATCACATCCATAAACAAGTTGAGCACATGGGATGCGAAAATCAGCACCAGCAGATTGGAATTTAATATTTAATACAATAACTTGAATAAATCAAATATTCACAAACTGAAGTCACAATGAGCCTTGAATACTTGTGCACCATATCCAATTTTTGGTTTCGCCCACACAAATCACAAACTCAGAACGGATTTCCTGGAATATAGCTAAATCCTTCGATGGTGCCCTCAGCATACAATATAATCCTCATCAACAAAGTAGAAACAATTTTTTCACTTATTTACATTATTCATTTTCTTTCATTTGCACAAGAAACGTCTTCAAAGCGTAAAAAGTTGGTACCTCCTTCAACAATGCTAATGAACTTCTTCTACCTTGTATCTTCTATTTTGGTTCGATGGTTCGTTCACAATCGGACCGCAAATTATTATGTTTCTGTTACAAATACAAATGTCAATAAAAAAAATTGTTCTACTTGATTTCACACTACCCCTCCGCTCCGCTCCAGACCAACATGCCAGTTTCAATTAAAGCTCATAAGTCATTATAATATGTACGAACCTACACCCGCCTTTAGTAGCCATAAAGCAAACGCATCAAATTCAATTAAAATGTCAAATTATCTCTAAAACTTGTTACGCACAAGAGCACACACAAAGACGCATAAGTCCTATTAGTTTCAATGGATGTTAATTCAAATTTCATGCAAAGGATTTATTAACCATAACCGAACCGCACGTGCAACTCCTCTACTACTAAACAACTTGACGATGATGGCCCAAAGGGGGCTTGCCCAAAATTAATGGAATATTTCCTTCTAAGCGTGTAGTGTCATCATGTAGTTAATAAAAATATACTTTCCCAGTGTTCTTCACCTAAATTATTCAAAATATTTACTATCGTCGTTTTGCGTAAGCGTTTTACAAGGGTTACTCTCCATCGGATGCGAGATGCCTGTGCGACATGATTTTTAGATGCTTCTGGATCTCTTTTGTATATCTAAAGTAAAAAGGAATTTATTTACACAGATAGACGCATGTGCCTATAGATATATCTATCTATCTATTGTGCAAATTGTTGATATCGTATTCGTGGATAAGTGTGTTATAGGATCATTTCTCTTGTTGATTGCGTTTGGTAATCCACTTTCTGTTATTCTATAATTAAGCAAAACCGAACCAATTGCGTATGCATATTATTATATAGACATTCAATTGTGTTAAGTGCTAAGAATGCAAATATCCTTTTCGATTTAACACTTAGAGATATTCCGTTTTCATTTCGATTAATGGGATGGGTTGGGTTCATCTTGATATTAGTTCTGAGTTCTTAGAACTGAGCTTCCATAGTCGCCTATAGCAGTGATATTAATTTGAAGATTGTCTATAGTTTAGTTTCGTACATATTTGAATATTGAATTCATTCGTTTCAAGCAACAAACGCCTTGGGCGCACACTTTATAGGAAATGCAAGTATCTCATACACATAAACTGTGCCTGTTTACTGTGCGTACTTATGGACGCCTCCACTCGGACTCGACTTGCTACCCTTATACCTAAGTGCGAGTTTTGAACACGAAAAAAGTACTAACACAACACTATCTAGTATCTACCTATAATGCTCTCTCGTAATTGTCTCAAAATAAATCTACCCAGGAAAATAACGTACGGCTGATAAATTCACTAGATTAAATCAACTATGTCGTCATACGTTAAAAGTTGAGATGGCAAATACCTTACTTGAGCTACTTTCATAATATTTAGATCAGTGAGGTTTTTCAGAACTAAGTCAGGCTTTGTAGGCCCACGGGCGCACCTCATATTTCGGAAGTGCATTGTACTGGAACCTGAATATCCGACCATTTTAGGTCATCAAAGGACCTGGTCCATCTTTGTAACTTCCCAACCAAATGTTGACAACCCTAGCTGACGAAATACGGATAATGAGCTTCGGATCTGAAGTGGAATATCCAGACGTTAAGCAGGCCACGTGCTGCCGACCAATTGATCCTCCACAGATAGATACTACAGAAGTTCATTTAGTGAGATGGTCAGTCTGACGAATGTCCAAGTAAGGTGATAAACTATGTGATCTACCTCGGCGTCTACTGCGCATGAAGCAAGGTGAGTGAATAATTGGATGCGAATTTCTGATGAGAGGATTACCCAAAGTGCCCGAAGTCAAGATTTTCTTGACGACTTTCTTTATAGGAAATGAGAACATTTTGGGTTCGACAATCGGAAATCACAGTCTGCACACCTTAGGACTCAGGCTAATTGACTTCGTAGATCAATTAATGGTCTATCAAACTGATAACATTGCGATAGAGGCCGCATGGCTTCAGTGTGATGGATGTCCGAACGATGCGTACATAGACTCGGACCACTACCTGGCAGTAGAAAAACGGATAGGTATACTGATATCCGCCGGACAACAACACCCAGCAGAGGCTGTTAAAAGATTTGTCGTCGCAAGGCTACCACCGAAAGAGACCGCATCAGTGGCAACTGACAACTGTCAACATGCGATTTGAAGTGCCACCACCAATGTGCTCGGTTTCCCTACGTGCCACAATGAAACCCATGGTTCGATGAGCATCGTCGGCTTTCACATGTAGCCAAGGGCACTAGAAGTGAACTGTCGAATATTGTTATGAGATCTATTGGAAAGGTGATATACAGAAGTTCAAACAGAGGGTAAAATAGGCCCTAACCGAAGTCTGCATGAGAATTCGGTTATAACTCGCTTCCTGGGGATATATTTCCAGAATACTGCAATTTGCAGCAATTTAAGTGCAGAACTAACATAAATCTGCAAGCATCTCTCGGGGCGCTGTTGAAGCGTTATAGGTTCGCCTTTCCCGGGAGAAGTACATATTAAAAAAAAAAAAAGATCCACAGTCGGTGCTGACGATAGTTGGCTCAACATAGGCCTAGCTTCTCACAACCATTAGCTTGTGTTAGTTTTTATTTTCGGGACGAATGGAAAGGACCTGCCGAGTCAAAACGACTGAATTGAGAAGTTTTTTCAGGAGAACTTGAGACATCCCACAATAACCACAGATCCATTGCCCTCACTGTGCGGTTTTAGGTCAGGGTCATCTTGATATAGGGATTATTATTCATGTCAAATTTCGACATACCAGCCAATCTTGAAGGATGACGATGGAGATATATCACTGCTCCGTTAAAGTCGAAAGAATCTCACGTCATCGAAACCTTGGATGTCAAAAAAGTCTTAAGACAAGGTATTAGCGCACATTTAACCCCGAAATAATAGATATAATTATGCTGTCATCGGGAAAAGACTCTCAAACCTTCGACTCGGGTAAAACGTCACAATTCACAGATTTAACTTTGAAGTATAATTAAAGATTTTGTCCGCTCTAAAGCTACCTCGCAAAATGACATCTGCACAGAGATCAAGTAAAGAATCACTCTTGAAAATCGCTTTCCTTTCGGGCTAAGAATCATCCCAGTTCATCTGCATGGTGCAGAATCTGGACCCTATCGGAATCAGACGTACACCTCTTAGCATGCTTTGAGAGAAAGATTCTTCCGATGATTTTTGTCCCAATTTAAATTGGAGAAGAAGATTCAATGACAAATTTTACGGAGTATTAGGGACGTTAACGTAGTCAAACAGCTTTAAGGTCTACAGCAGAGGTGGCTAGGTCACGTGGAGCGTATAGACAACAAACGCACATACCCGACGAATCCTTGACACCCACCTTCAGGTGGGGCTTATAATTGGAGAATAATCTTAACCAACTACGTATGCGTACTTGGGGGGAGCTGGCTATGTGGCTATGGACCGAGCTCGCTGGAAGAAGGGCCTGTTGGTTAGGCCATGTCCCACCGGACTACAAGCGTCATTACATGATTTACCACTTTCGTAATAGAAGCTTGTTCTCGAGGATAAGGTTGAAGTATTTTCCGAGTTACCAATATAGTTCCCTAATTTGTTTATAAATTCGTCGTATTTATTTTATTACGTGCAGCTTTCATTTCAATTTTCAACTTTGCGTCGATAGACATTACATGCTAATTTGGCCTTATTTCAGAATGTGTCTTCACTAATTGCAGTTAATTTGAATAGAAATTGCCAATATTGTAACTTTGGAACTTTGGTCTATAACCTTACCTGTGTCCATCCAATGATTTACACACCCTGTGAATACGGATTGAAGACGCGTTATGTTCCAATTTATTCCAACTATACGGAGAGATTTGTGCATTATTGACAAGATCCAACGAAAATGTATCCATAAACTCGTGCCCCTATTGAATGCATACACAGGATAAGAATGTACACACATCTCACATGCTAACGCTACATTGAAGCACATGCAATTCCACATCTAGATGTACTGCTGTTAATTTCGATTCGAATCAAAGCGATCTGCAAATTGCAATGTAACCTCAGCTCAAAGAGCCAAAACTATCCGCGAAATTCATCATCATGATGACGATGCTGCTCACGATTATAGTAGAATGTATGTAGCAAAGGCGAATTTTTGTAATTATGATAGTAGTACATGGTTATTTGAATGTGAATAAGACTTCAAGTTTTGTACCGCAATGGGAAATTGAATTTCTCATACGATTTACATTTGGCCTCATGTTTGCTGGAGATAGTGTTGTTAAAGTTAATCACCCAATACCCACCTGAGAAGTTAGGAATACTATTTTCCCCCGTTTGTAAAGTGAGGCATTATTTTTTTTTTTTTTTTTTGTTGGCATAGTTTTAAATCAGCTTGCTTGAACTCCACGACAATAAAAGTTAAGTTATACACGTTCTTATACAAAAATAGGTCGGAAGGCGGGCAGACCAAATGCGCTTGGAAACCTCTGCAAAATATGGTAACTTAATATTTCCAGCATAGCTACTTTATAGCTACGCTGCGATTGTATCTTTCTATCGTAGAGTTAGTACTCTTCTATATGCTTGAATAATGATAATAATTTCTCCCTCCCCTAGCGTTTGAATTAGTAGCACTCGTACCTTGAACTCGTCGATATAGAAAACGCGTTGAAAATGTTCAAATAGAATTGTTTATCGAGTTTATTTGTGTCATTGCCTTGGGAATTCCAAGTACCTATACCAATACAGATACACCCTGCCTTATATAAGCTACGACGAGAATGATGGATAAGTCATCAATTTTCAGCACTATAGCACGAATAGGACGCTGGCAGGTAGTCGATGTGCTCCTTTCGCTTCGTTTCCTATCTAAACAACAACAACAGCCAACCGATGAAACTCAATATAAGCATAAGGATACGTGAATAAAATTAATGGATACCAGGAGGTGCCCGAATTCGAAGAGATCTATCAAATTTGATAAGGAACTTGTTAGAGTATTTTCAAATAGTGAGTCCGCCCCCTATAGCTACCCTGCAACAAAATTGCGGTTTCAAGCTGTTTTGATGTGTGAGGGTAGGTCGCAATGGCCACAATGATAAAAGTGAATTTAATCTGAACCGGTATGTAGGTGGAAGCTCACTTCATGTGTTCAAGAGGGTACTCCCGTCCATGTTCCTTTATAGTGCACATAAAATAAATTTGTTTGGCCCTTCTTTGAGCTGATATCGAAATGGCTTAAATCGTTTCTTTCTTTTCGGTGTTGCTGTTGTTGTTTGCTTATTTTGTTTTAAATTGGAAAATAAATTCTGCAATCGGAGGTGTTTCTATAATACCAACACTCGGTTTACAACGGGAGCGCACCCCATCGATAAGCTACAATACTTTATGTTTTAGGAATTGGAAGGAGATGGGCTATCGAGGTGCCGTTTAGATGTTCCTGCTTTCAACTTACATATATTATTTCGATATAGCATTTTGTGTATGTAGTTTATTGTGATGTATGCTTTGTATATTATGGTCCCTAATGTTTGTAAACGAAGTAGAAACTTTTTGTTTCCGCATGTGTGTATATTGGATAGAGTTTTGTTCTCTGGAAAGTTTTGCGTAAATTATGATGGGTATAATAGACTCTTGACACTTATGACAAGTTGCTTCTTTTTGTGTTTTTGGATAGCTCTTCATGATTTGTTCTATACGGAGGCATGCAGGCAACAAAGGCCATCTTACCTGAATCTTATGTAATTCCGACATATTGCATAAGGAAGAAAAAAAAAGTTTTTCTTTGTTTTGCAGAAGAATGTTTTTTTAATTACATTCGTGACTATAGAACCACGTCGCTGAGGTTCTCAACCAATTACAGCATTCTGTCTTAAGCACACGTGTATCTGTATAATTAATAGATTTTTCATGACAGTTTTACTCCCAAATGTTTGTTAGACGTTCTAGAGGGATGGATCATAGGAAAAGGTGTTGAACTTTGAACCCCCCGCGAGGTAGTCTAACACACTAACCACTAAGCAATTTCTATGATGAAGAGCCACGCATACGAAAAACCATTCATCGATTAGGGTAAAAAAAATTTTAATTTCGGTTCGAATTTGGGAAGGAACGTGCACTTAAACCCCTCTCTTTCTGGAAAAAAGTGCTTTGGAGCGATGAATCCAAATTTAATATGATTGGATCTGACGGAAAAAAAATATGTACCTAAGGCGGCAAAAAAATCAAGAACTCAACCCCAAGTACACCATACAAATTTTCAAGCATGGTGGTGGAATTGTGATGGTTTGGGAAGCCCTTTCCTGGCGCGGTGATGGTCCTATTGTGCGTGTTGATGGACGATATGCTTTTGACCATTGATGTTTTGAGATGGCCAGCGCAAAGTCCCGACCGCAATCCAATTGAGAATTTGTGGGCTGATGTGGAAAGAAGTTTGGGAAAGAAAACATCCAAAAACGCCAGCGAATTGTTCAGAGACATTGAACAAGCTTGGAGAAATATCCCCGCTGAGCGATGTCAAAAGTTGGTAACCAGTTTACCAAACCAGTGTGCTGCTGTCATTGCAATTTTTAATCAAATTTTATAATTTTTAAGAGTTGGATTCAAAAACATAATTTTATATCTATGTATTTATTTTTGAATTTAAATTATATTTAGATTTTTTGTCTCTGATTATAGTTCCACACAAAAACATACCTTCTGTGCTTCTTTTTTGGTGGAATTTGCTTCTATTTCTTAATTTTGTTCCCATTTCATTACTATGTATTAATAGTTACTCTATTATTTATTTTTATTAAGGTCGTATAGAAATTGTTGATAAATAAATCAGCGGTAATTAAATTCTCAGACAAAATTATTTGATTCTTATTAGTGTTCCACAACTGTACATATTTTTACATAATAAACTTGTTTGTCTGTTTGTATGTGCCATTAACGGCTTATGGTAATACGACAAAACCACTCTCGCAATTTGTATGTATTTCTCAGACGTTGCATAGAGTTTAATGGAGCAAATTGGTTCACAACATATTTCGTTCTATTCTCGGGCTCGTACTATTTGAAATGTTTTTTTGTATGAGAGGTGCCACGTCCATTTGTCCAAACTTCACCGAAAAACTCCCGGGCTATAATACCTTAGATGGTCTGAAAAATTTTAGCTCAATTAGTTTGGTTGTTTTCGAGATATAGGTTTTTTTTGTCTATGGGAGGTGCCACGCCCGTTTGTTCAATAGTTTTCTACCTGTCCTTCCTTATCCCAATACAAATTTACCAAGCACAACATCGTCAAAATCGAACGATCCATTCTCGAGTTGTGCGGACACACGGACGGCAGTGTCTTTTAATTAAATTGTTGAATGAGAATGCAGAATGAAAATTCCAGCAAGTCTATTTATTCTTATTTCTCGCATTTTACGAAAGAACATTATTACCTAAGACCTTAAAAATACAATTCCTGTGCACGGGCAAAGCCGGGCGGGTACAGCTTCTTCGACAGTCTTGGAATTGGAAGCCTAAGTTTTTAAAATTTGTAACATTGATATGAATAATGCATTGTCCTGAAAGTCAATAATATTGACTAGGCAATACGATTACTAGAAAAACAAAAAATGTTGTGTACCACAGAGCATTACAATAAAAACAGTTTATCTATTTAACTATTTTGCACTTCGAAGTGTGCACGGGTTACACTAGTTGAATATGAAAAACTGACCAAATCCAAAAGATATCCGTAATCACCTTCATATAATGTTTTTTTAAGAGTATGATGCAGATATTCCACTACATACATGCATTGATGGATTCTATTATAGACTAGCTGACCCGTGCTCGACTTGCTCCGCTCGCCTTTAGCAAACAAACAAACTTATATTTGCTACATTTAAGATTTCACTTTGAGTGTTTCATTGAAGTCTGTCCAGTAGGTTTCGCGCTTTTAGGAGACATAGACAAATTCCTACAGTTTTATTTTAAGTATAGATATCGTTTTAATGTGCACCATTTGCATCGCCCTCCCTCCCCATGATCTTGCTACTTGTTTATAATACTGCATTTCCTACCTATGGAATCCAAATCCAAACAACTACCTACCCCAACCCTACACTGTTACCATCCCACATATAACATTTCGAATAAAATTCTGAAATGAAACCTGTTTCGTATTATACGTCTCTTCTCTTATGAAGATTATTAATATGCCCCATGCCATGCTGCAGCACGCACCCCATCCCCATCCAGCATCGGACATACGATCATAATATACATGCCTACATATACAACTGACCATAGCACTCACTGCGACAACAAATCAACCCTTTTTGAATGCGAGGTATACGTATGCTAGTGTGGTTTTGTTTTTGTTTGTCGTGTCGCACGATCGCAAAATTATAAACATCCATTTGTAGCAAGGTATATGTGTATTGTGTAGTGTATGTATATATTTTCACTTCAGAAAATACATTTTGGCTAAAAACTGTTACTAAGGCTGTAAACGACATAGCCTATAGCAGTCTCACAGTCTTAAGGAACATTTAAAAAAAAAGTTTCATCGAAATCTGTCAAGTAGTTTTCGTGTTTTTAGCTGACAAAGAAAATTCCCACAGTTTTATTATATGTATAGATAGGCACAAAAAGTATAATATGTATAAAAAATTTATATTAGGTATATATATTTTAAAGTTTTTTAGATTTCATTATTTTTCATGGAAGTTTTGAAAACAATATTGTTATCTTTATTTAGACAAAGAGCGACGCCATATCTACTGCAATTTATAAAAGGTTTTGACGTGCAATATGGAAATCCTACATATTTGTCAAATAGTGTTCCAAATGTACATATGATTGAATCCGCAATTTCTAACATCCTTATTTGGTATGGAAGCAGTAGGTCCTTGTCTTTTCTTTGACGCGTACTTCTGGGAAGCCTTCCACGTTTTGATGGTAAGCCAGAGCTCGATCCTCTATTACACAAAGCCTTAGAGCTTAGACAATTGAATTCGGAATTTATCCATGTGCATTTATTTTCTGAAAGCTTGCTTTTTTATACAAAAGCCAAGCATTTATGACGGTATACGTGATGGAAAAGGCGTATGTACCATTTTGTAGATTTCACTGAAGTTTTGAATTTTCCAAAGTACCTAGGTACTTAGCTGTTAAATCGACGCCTCCCATAAAGCCATTTATAGTCGTCTATAACAGCTGGACACTTTTATTGAAATATTTTTTATGGCTTTCCGATCGAACCGGTTTATAACAGTCACCGGTTCAGAGCCCACAAAGGTCGATTGCATTTTGAAACTTTTGTTGTCTTCCCAAATTTAAAGTCAGAATAGTCAGATATGGGACTTAAGGGGAAAGTACTGTGGTGCTTGACCTTCGTTGCGCATATTTGTTCATCAATAGAAAGATGTTCTTTCATCGCAATAGACAAGCACTTCCCTCTGAATTTTCTTCAACTATTAGGCGAATTATGAAGAACTTGTCGAATTGAGGTTCAGTTTTGTCTCTTATCATATTTGAATTATCTGTGAAATGCAATACGAAACGATTTTTTTTTTAAATGATTGATCTACCTACCGTCCATGAGTTTTTCACTACCTAACTCTCTTTCAATTCCTGTGTCCCAATAAAGTCTTATGTTTGAAAACTTACCGACTGATGGTAGGATAAGAATCCCAATATATTTTAAAATATCATATTTCGTAACGGAGCTAGCTACATTTTTGGATTCTGCGTAGCTATAGATTTTTGTTTCTTCCACAATTTATGATATTGCTCCATCACCCATAAATATATGCATCTAAAAACTTGTAAAGTGTCTCAAGATTTGTTATTGATGATGGTAAATCAGTTGAACAATTAAATTTTAACTGATCGACAGAAGTACCTACAGTAAAATCCCTATACGGGTTGTAGATACCATTCATTTTAGAGCTAGCATAAAAATTCATATTTCCCTCGGGGTATGATCGCACAAAATACAGGTGCAAAGTTTGAAGCAAATTCATCCAATCGTTTAGGCTGAAAACGACATTCATTCATTCATTCATTTTCAATGGTCCGCATGTCCATTAAGTGGGTCGCGGGTGTTGGTTGCTCAAGTGGACCTTTCATAACTCACGATTTTCCGCCATCGACTCTAAATCATCAATGGCAATCCACATACGGGTATAGAAGAGATTATGGACTTGATCTAACCATTTCATCCTTGGTCTACCTAAAGGACCGAACACGGAAGCATGAACCGCTCCGTCCGGAGAAATAGCTGCTCGACATTGAGTTCCTCACGTATTCTGGTATATCTAATGCGATCTTTACGGCTCACACCGGCAATACAACGGAGGAATCTCATTTCGGCAGCTTGTTTTCGCGATCTTATTCTTTCGTTCATTACCCAAACCTACCATATGTAAGAGTTGGAACAAACACCGAATTAAAGACTGACAACTTAGCTTTGATGCCTAGTTCAGTCCTCCTAATAACAGAAAGACCAAATTGATCCAGCCTGACCAATTCTGCAGGAAAACTCGGCATTGCTCCTTCCATCACTCGTGAATAAGATCCCGAGATACTTAAACTTCTCCACCTGTTTCAATGGGACTCCACTAACATGCAGAGTGCATTGAACACTACTTGTTCTGGAGACGACCATCACCTCAGATTTGTTCACGTTTATTTTCATATCAGCTTCAACACAAACGGCTACAAACTGATCGAGTGCGCGTTGAAGTTCAGTCTGAGAAAAGTTCAATCACAAAAATTCTTAAATAATTTGATAGACTATATTAATAACTTCCAAACAATAACAATCACATATAGTTATCAGTCAGACTGACCTTCCATTATCACGTGTTTGTGTAAGCACATTATTTATTATCATCCCTTATCAGTAGAATATAAGCTAAGACAAGTTCACTCTATATTATTAATTATTGCTTTAGTTCTCATTGGGTTTTATATGCTAAATTTTGTGCTTAACGATTTAGGGAATAGTAAGAATTGTCCTTCAGATTTATCAATTAATTACCCCATCCCTTACAACTTTCTGAGGCTACCTTTAATTGGCACTTTCATGAATTTGTTAAAGTGATATAAAATAAGATATTACATATTAACATTTTGAGCTACTCAGCAAGACAAATTTCAAATGGGCAAATGTTATAAACTTAAAACTTCACAAAATACCGTCCTTATTTCGAACGCGGATTTAAACCATTCACTTGACCATTTTCACTAACAAAGTCCTTTACAATGCCTACTTTAACAAACTATCAATAGATAGATCAGAAAGCAATGTTTTTGAAAAAAGGGTACCCTGAAAAATATAGACTCGTTGGAATAGTGACTGAATAATAGTACCAAAACACTGTCAAAATATAATGGACCGCATTTGGAGAATAAGTTAATATTAGAGGACGATCTCTTATTTCAGACCACACAGGTTCAGATTGTATCCAAAAATATGGGGTGCTCCAATATTCTTAAATCACTTCACATAGATTCTATCAGTTCTCAAGTTTATCACAGGTAGGTATATCAAACAACATAAATAGAGGACGATTTTTTAAAAACATAAACACAAGTCTTTATTTACAGCCTAGGGCTTAATGTTACCAGTTATCCAATCCAGATAGGAGGTTACTTTCATATAAATGCCTGGGTATTTTCTTCCACACTGGCTACCTCCAGCACTTACGATACCAAACTGAATCCACCGCACTGATATTTTATGAACTCCAGTAAAAAATATCGGGCCTCCGGAATCACCCTTACACGTATCGATATCCTTCTCTCCACCAGCACACATATGCTTGTCGGTAAACTCGATGAGACTATGTATTCCTTTGCAGTAATCAATAGTTTTCACTGGTATTACTTCCTTCTGCAGGATATTCGCATTCACACCATTTTCCATTTTTCCCCATCCTGCGATATACACTCGTCTTATCTCAGCCGATTTCGAGCGGTCTGTGATTGGCAGGCATATTGGTTGTACAGCGCCTGAATGAAAAAACAAACGACAAATAGTAAGTCAACATGAATAGATATTTTTCTACAACACACTCAACTATTTAAAACTGCTTTTCTAGCCAATCGAAGGAGTCCAACGTCGTTATGCATTGCTAATCGATTGAAGCCCTTATGGTATATAGCTTCCTCAACTTCGATTTCCTGCACAGCCGGAGCACATCGTCTTCTTCGACCATAGGGCATACAATCAATTTCTTTTGTTATATCGTGCTCACCCAGACGTACTCTTACTCTGTAAATATTGTAAAGGACCGAGTAGTGCACATTTTTTTAGGCAACAATTTCTATAAGAAAAAGCGGTCCTTACAATTTACTACTCGATGCGGTTCGTATACAGTGGGCAGCGGTTAGAACATATTGATCAGTGATCAACGATCCACCACACTCCATTGTACTGTCACCACCATCATCGTACACTAATAACGCCATCCATGGGAATTCTGACAGAATGGCATCAACGCCATTTCCAACTTTATCTAAATCGCTGTCACCGCATGTGGTCGCCTGCAGAATAGCCAATCCAGACCGAATATCATCGCTTGTACCTAAATCACCCGAACGAATAATAGGTCCAGATCCAGGATTCAAGGTAGGTTTTGTAATCGGTGCGGCATTCGGTGCTAATGTTACAGTTTCACTACCGCTACTACTGACTATACGATTAGGGTCACAACATACATGGTGCTGAAAGTATAGGAAAACAATAAAGTTCAACTAACCTCGTAAGCAATTGCATCTAACTTACCACAGCGTTGAAGGTACCACAATAGGAACCGCGAATATATTCGGTAATCGACTTCGGCATAGGTTTTGGCGATATTTCAATTAGCCTAGTTATCGATGAACATGTCATCACGGGTACACATTTTCCAATTTCATGGCGCATTGTCCAACAGCGAAGTCGGCTTTCTACAAGACAATTTTATTTTAAATTTTAAATCTTTGTGCCATTTATATATTGGGCTCGTTAGACTTACGCGCATTGACGTCAACGCATCCACCGAATACCGCGATTACGAATATTACCAGTAAACGGATTCTGGTTAACATCGTTAAAGTTTTATAATGAAATAAAGGGCCAAAATATATTCAGCTTTCGCAATTTAACTTCAGTGTCCGAGGCTTGAAATGCAACTGATCGTTGTTGAGGTCCCCACCGATATTGCTGATAGGATCGGTGAATCAATGATTTTCTTGGAATTTCCATCATCATAATCTTTATAGCAGTACATAATGTAATGTAGCGTATCATCAACATTAAAAATATTATCAAGCTTTGCTGATAGCCGGCATCGCATTCAATCGTATTATTGAAGTCGATCGAATCTAAAGTGAAACTCGCTTCTCCTTTGTTATTAATTTTTAATCATGTTTGCAATTTTGTTTTAAAATTATTTATTTTTGGTTCAGACTCGATTCGGTTTACTGAATTTTAGTGGACTTAAGTCTAGCGTAACTTTTTCGTATAGAAATTAATTTGTACAAATTGTCTTAGTATAAGACAAGAAGTCAAGGAATAGGTGGACTTGAGTCCTTTTTTTATGGTAATATTATATTTTGAAATAAATTCGTTGATCCTAAGGGCTTAAGTCATCTTATGGAAGTATAATACCTAACCAGTTAATGGTGTATATTTGCTTCTGTGACACATTGTTATTACGAAAACAGTAATAATTCAGACTTGAGTCTTTAGAAAAACTTAATTTTAACAGGTAACAAAGAGACGGTGGGCGCAGTAGCGCAGCGGTTAGTGTGCTGGACTACTGCGCCACCTCTCGCGATCATCTGACAAGCATCCGAGAGTATGACTGTCCTGAAAAAGTTTCTCAAATCAGCCGTTCGGACTCGGCATAAAATTGTAGGTCCCCTCCATTCGTTCCAAAAATAGAAACTTACACAAAACGAATGGGTGTCTACCGCCTGTTGCGCCCCCTATTTATTTATTTATTTAACAAAGAGACAAATGGCTCGAAGGAGATAAGTCAACCGAAGATTTGGTAAGCATTTATTTTTTGGTCGACAGCCCATTATTTTATATTACTGATGACCGTTTTGACAAATTTTTTGAATTCGTAATTTTTCGAAAAAATAGTACACTACCGGGTTCAGAGTATTCTTTCGTGTCTACAGTAGGTAGTTCATAATAAGAGCATACTTTTTTGAAGAGACGTATTAACTGTTATAGCTGTTTTCATAGAAAAAGCAAAGCATTCAGGGGCGTTTAGCAACTGCAAGACCATCAAATGTCAAATCTTCGTTTCATAAAGAAATTGACAGGAATTTCCCGAGATATGTCATACATTTTTTGACAAATTTGTATTGACAATTTGTGACAGAAAAAATATATACAGAATTTGAAATTGTATATGTATTGTATATGTAATTGCCAGTTTCGACAAGTGCGGCGTTTGAGTTTCGGTCATGTATTCATTGTGAAGTGTCAAGTAGGATATAAAATATTAGATATTATTTCTTCCACAAAAAAGGATACCTTCTGAACTGTGTCAACTATAGAGGCATCAGTCTGCTCCGCGTGGTATATAAGATCGTCTTATCTTCTGTACTCTGTGAACGTCCAAGAAGTCAAAATCGATACTCACTATCTATTTACCTACCAATGTTAAGGCCCCATAGGACAGCATTTATAGAGATGAGCTATACAGAGCCATGTCTAGTTTTGGCATTCCTCCCAAACTTGTCAGATTGTGCAGCATGACGATGGAGAACGCTCGCTACTCCATAAAAGTCAGAAAAGTCTCACCTTTGATGTCAAAAAAGGATTTAGATTTAGGCAATACGCTGTCATGTGACTTTTTCAACATCATCAGAACGCAACAGCAAGCTGTAACTGATGCTTTTGCAATTACATGTATTAGAACACAAGCGGCATAAATCGGCTTAGTGGTAAATGAGGGCAAAACAAAATACCACGCTGTCAACAAGAAGTGACACACCACATTAACGTGACAGAATGTCACGATTGACAGCTACAGGTTTGAAGTGGTTATGGACTTTGTCTACCTAAGCTTCGCTATAAATGCTGACAATACAACAAGCCAGAAATTAAACGAAGAGTTGCAAGTGCACTTGCCGACCGCTGTTTCTTCGAGTGATTTTCAGTCCCGTTTGCGTTGGCGTGCTTTGAAGAAGGCGAACTCTATACGAGTTGTACGACCTGGTCATGAAAATACATATCAGGCATTTAGCACATGTTGAGCAAATGAATACCAACACTACGGCCCGAAGAGTCTTCGATTTCGACCCGGAGGTATACAACGAAGTAGAGGAAGACCTCGCGCGCACAAATGGAAGGAGACCTTAACCAACTTTGAGTGCGCAATTGGAGGCGGTTAGCCAAAGATTGGGCTAACTGGCGAGGCGTGTTGGTTGAAGTCCAGGTCCACTCCGAACTGTAGCGCTATATAAGTAAGTATAAGTAAACACTTACTAAGTAGGAAACACGGAAAGTACATAATTTATTATCAAAAGGTCTTCTTTTTGTGAACCTTGCTACAGCTCAACCCTGTTCAAATATAAATTAACAGAGTATCCATCCATCCACGCTCCTATTCTTTGTCAATTACTATAGAGAGACGAGTGTGCATCAACATGTATTTCCGAACATAGAAGATGACTTTGTGTCGCAAAGCAACACATAAAAAAACAAGTTGCCTAGTATTTTAGTTCAAATTATGCTTTTGAAGTTGCCTCACTGTACAGGTCATTACCCATCGCTACCGTCGCACCACTACGTGTCGTCCTCGGTAAATAATAAATTTGTTTGTCCTTTGATATCAGAGATATTAATTCAGTCTACTGCCTCGACCTTGAAGTGAATTAAGAATGTTTACAAACGTACATAATATCGAAGGGAAAAAAATCGAAAAGCCAACAAAGGCGTGTGGTGGACAAGTTTGGAAACAACATAAAACTGTTCATCGTCTTCCCCTGCCCCTGCAGGGGCAAAACCGCCGCAATGTCCACATTCGGTTATCCACATTATAAAATGTTTTCCTTCAGCATTCATATTAGACTAAATTTATTTACTCTGTATCACTCGCCCCGACATATGGCCCTTTGGTGAACTTTTCTTATTTTATCAACTCAGGACACGTTCACTAGCACAGCCAACCCTCGCAACCACAGTTTAGTCCTATAGAAATTACATTCCAACTTGACGTAACACAAACACCAGATACTCTGCTTATGGCACTTCGATAATTCTAACCTTGAGTATAGGGAAGACGGAATGAATCAGCATGCTTTGATTTGCGATTAGATGGGCATCATCAGCACTCAACTCAACCCAGATCCACCACTGTCTCATCGTACTTGTGCAGATCCTCGTCATCGGCAGCGCAGCATTGACACATCATGAGTAAACACCATAAATCTTTCATTTATTGAAATCAAAATGAAAACAGATATAAAAAGGACACGATGCCGAACATATGTACGTTTCTGTTTTGCCAATAAGTACCAGCCGAACATGGCAGCCCCCGAAGTCAAAGTCGAGAGTCCCTTATCCAAGTGACCAACGGGTTTGGTAAGTTTTGTTTTTCCCTTCCCTTTCTGCTTCAAGCAGGACAGCTACATACCTACAAGAAGTATACTCGTATTCTCGGTTGTGTCACGTCCCGTGAGATGGGTTGCTGTGTATACACATGCAGTGGCCGCCCTCATCGTCCTCGTTGCTCGAATAAAGTCCACAATTTACGAAAAGTAGTAGAAAATAAATAAAATCCGAATTCCCAGGATGCCAGTTTTATTTCGTGCTAAACAGTAAACGTGTCAGGCTTTACAATTCCAGTACGTCCACCTATTATGGATATCCACTGTGTCCATGCGACCGCAGTCGTTCGTATATACCAGCAAAAGAAACACAACTCATCCCGTTTGCAGTATATACAATGCCGCCAATCTAATGCTTTCGGGTGGTCGCCCACACAGTTGTGTGGTCAGTTTGAACAACAGCCAGTGGAAGGCTAAAACGTCCATTGTAGTACGACAAAGCTAGGACCGACTTTAAGCCAAAACCCCTTATGGGAATCTATTCGTTTACTCATTGCTGTAGGTGGCTGGTTGAGTTAGTTATGCTGTCATATCGCCACTGGTATTGGAAGTCCATTTGTTGCAGGACATTTTACGATCGCATTAACACTTACTTGTGGTATGGGCAGCACGAGTCTTCCGTATATAATATCCTTGCACTGAAATGCAACTTTGTTAAAAGTTCCCATCATCATCATCTTCGAGCTTGATGCTCGTGCTCGTCAACGAGTATAGTTGTGCAGCAGGACCTCTAATAGCACAACTCTTGTGTCAGTTGCATAGCAACAGAGGAAAAACTTTCCAAAGGAGTGATTAACGTTTTATTAACAGATGCAGAGGAGGGGGTAGAAAAGTTGAGCGAGACCAGGAAATTTTTCATTCTTATCAGCACAACGTTTTAGAATCTCTCTGGAGGGCCATAATAAAATTGCCAGTTTGGTGTCTTACACTATCCAGGGCAATGAATTTTACTTTGATATATGGCCCTCTTATATCCACACAGTCATTTTGATTGTTTTTGTGGAATATGTTGTTGGGGACTGCTTGCATCAGGGGCGGTTTGTGGTCTCCCGGGGGACTGTCTCTATATGTCGCAGGGCGCAGAAGTGACGTAAATTGGTACAACTTTTTAAAACTCCTTGATATAGCTCTATGGCTGAAGGCCAAATTTCGAGTGAGGGTGCACCATTACTAAACTAATTTCCCTTTGTCCAATTAAAAGGGGGACAGAGTAATTGCATATGCAGATGATGTATAGTCTTACTTGCAAATGGAAAGTTTTTTCAGTGACCTGTTAGGAAACTCAGTCAGTACTCAGTACGCGGACTCAAAAATGTGGATGTGGACTCGGGGTCAAACCCCAGAAAAACGAGCTTGTGCTGTTCACAAGCAAAAAAAGCTATACCACAATTCGACAAAACCAATTCTTGTGGGAACACTGGGGAGGAATGGTCCTCGATAGGAAACTTAAATGGAAGCCGCATGTCAAAAAAAGAGTGAAGAAAGCAGCAAATGCTTAGGGACCAGACCCAAAAAAATCCTGTGGATGTACATGGCAGTTGTGCGGCCAATACTCACATACAGCAGCATAGTTTGGTGGCAACCAATCTCAAGTCAATGACAAAAATACAAACACAACGACTATCATGCCTTACAATATTATTAAAGTTGGTAGGGGCTCTAATGGGTCTTAACTTCCCATGAAACCATACAATGAAACTAAATCCCTAGAGGCTGCAGATACGAAGAAGTCCTCGACGACACACCTCACTGCCTTTGTCACTGTTCGAATTTCTGTCACTTGTTCCTTAAGTGAAGTGAACACTTGGAAGGCATTACTTTCATGAGGCCTATAGCTTCTCGCAAACATTCATTTGTGTGAGTTTCTATTTTTGGGACGAATGGAACGGACATACAATTTTATGGCGAATCCGAACGGCTGAATTGAGAAGCTTTTTCAGGACAGTCATACTCTCGAATGTTTGACAGACGTACGCGAGAGGTGGCGCAATAGAAAAAACCCTAAGATGTAATTTGTGTTTTTTACGGGGATCGAACCTGGGATCCCTCGCAGTACATTAACAGTACACTAACTATTGCGCTACTGCGCCCACTTTCACCTACGTATTATGTCCCCTACGTATTGCAAATTGCATATTGCACCCCAAACAATCTCCAGTGCACACTCCAACTTGGTTAAGGCCTTCTTTCCAACCTTAGGCAATGTCTTGTTCTTGTGCCTAAGCCTTGTTCTAGCAAAACATTGCATCTTCTTTAGAAGTCAATATTTTAGGTGGCGGATAATGTTTTTGTTAAAGGACCACAAGTAGTTTTAATCTAATATTGTCATACAAATGAACCCATTGAACTCACCTACATACCTAAACTATAAGCTTAAGTATAGGCAAGCGAGTTACCCACCTCAACAAGATGGTCTAGTAAATGAAATGCCCTATGGATGAGTTGACCTGAAGTCCTTGTATGTTGTATGGATATGAGATGGCGATGAAAGTGTTGCTTTGATGTGGCCTAAACTCAAACATCTGTCAATAACATTAACAATATATTGTCCCATTATTTCTTCCTTTCCTTAAGTAAGTACAAAACTCCATAAATATTACGCTCATATACCTAGTGTAAATGTTCGCCTAACTCACCATCTTCGACTTCATCCACTTCATCCGCCTCTGTGATGGGAATTTTGAGCTCAAATGAACATCCTTTATAATATGCCTTCATGTGCAGTGTATATAGGCCTTCATTTGAATGTCTTTGCACATTACCAAGTGGGATGTTCTTGCTTGCTTCTGCATTTAGGAGAGCATAATAAATGCATAATAGTTATGAGGCAACTATGGCACTTGCCATTTCCTTAAAATGCACAGAGCACAGATGCACCATAATATAAAACCACAAATCAGAAGATGAAAGGATGGGATCATTATCATCATCACCAACGCAATGTCACCATACTAGGAGACTGAGCCTAAAACCGAAAGTTACACCGCACAGACATTCATCCGTGCGCAGTCACAGCAGGTGAACGATGACATTCTCTTCGTCATCGTCTTCCAGCAGCTTCTGGGGCTTCTGGCCTATATGGTGCATAATATGCACGTTCGCATATGAATAGAGAATTTATGAGGCCCGGTTGAAATGTTTGATTCTGTTTGCAAAGTTAGGAGAACTTTATAGATCATATGGAACTTGTGGCAGTCACAAATCGTAGAGGCAATAGTATAGTAGGTCGTGTCATGCTCATGGAAAGTAATACACCTCTCGGATTCATTTTAAACCGGAATGAATGAATCATTTGTGAAATGGTTGTTGGCTATCCAGAAATCTCTTCTCGAACGAGGGTAATTATTTTTGTTTGATGATGGAGGCCTTTTCTATCTCGTTGGCCTCGTATTAGAGCACAAAGGAAGGTTAACGTTTGTATGGAGTAGAGAAAAGTTATGTTTCCAGAAGGGTATAGATATAGATTTTCTTTTGACACTGATTAAAGTGAATTTCGATCCTGAAATGAATGCTCTATTGTTGATTATTTTTCTTTATAGCACCTATATAATACCGGTCTTATCAAATGACATTGATAACCTCATTACCTACAAGGATATAAAACTATGTTTATTTAAGGGATTGTCATTCAACATTTTTGAAACATATATGAGTTTGTATGCATATAATAACTCGTCCTGCTTAATGTTTATGTACCTAAATAAAAATGTTATGTTGGGTTGTGTATGCTTCCAAAACTTGAAACGTTTCGCACCGATCGAGCTCAAATTTTCAGAGAATCTTTGATATAGGTATTGGCTTGAGATGGTTTGGTCAAAATTGGACATAGGGGCGTGGCACCGCATATACAAAAAAAAACATTCATAGTCTTATATCTCGAAAACCACCAAATCGATTAAACTCAAATTTACAAATAATCTTAGGTATTGGTCCAGAAGTGTTCCTGTGAAGATTGGTCAAAATTGGAAAAAGGGTCCTCCCATGGAGTCACCGCAAATGACTTTTGTCGCAGTTGCATATGGATGAGGAGGAGGAGGAAACACCCTTCCACCTACTATGTAACTGCCCGGCGCTATCCTCAGCAATCAGAAAGCAAACTCTAGGAAAGTACTTTTTCAGGGAGCTTGCTGATATTGCCGAAACGGATATCAGCAAAATACGGAAATTTCTCCAAAATTCGAAATTGTTCCAAAATTCGAAATTGTTCCAAGAGTAGCGCAAAAAACTGACTCTGCTTAATATGGTGTCACAACACAATGGACCTTTCTTCGTCTAAGTGAATTTCTCCGTATTAATGGATAATTGCCACCTACCTAACCTAACCTGATATAGAAAAGAATATTATATAGGCAATACGATTTCTGGAAAAACCCCAAAAAGTTTTGTACCACAGAGCATTACAATAAAAACTGCTTATGACTGATTTAAATCAAGTTGAAAATGAATTTTTTTATTTTTCTATTTTGCACTACGAAGTGTCCACGGGGTTCGCTATAGTATTGTTATAGTCATGAAAATAAAAATGTTCAAACCCAGGGAGAGAATACGAAAACTTATGCTACGTTTCAACCGAACACTAACCCCGAGATTAAGTGCAAGAGGTTTAAAATTAATCCTGAAGTGTTTCCACAAAAAAAAGAGATTAATTTGACATTTCACCAGATGTTGTCATAATCTGTCAAATCGAAAAGTGTGACAAATGATAAAAAACAATTTCTACTTTCGAAATTAAAAGTAAAAACAAAATATGAGTGGCAACAATTTAAAAATATTATTACTGCATCATTTTGTCTTCAAAACTAATACATTATATACAAACGATTTTTTTCTTTTGACATAAATGTCAAATGCAGCTCTGTTTGTTTTTAATTTTGGACATCTCGACCTGTGGAGAGCGTGTTCAGAGACCGAACTTTACATGTAAGCCTGGTCAGTTTAGGAGATATGATAAATCTCGAGATGTATACGAGGTTAACGAAAATTAATCCTAATCTCGGTGTTAATCTCCGCTGGAAACGTAGCATTAGTCGGTGAAAATTAATAATAGGTTTCTTATTAAGGGATACTTGCAGTTTCTACTATGGGAGGGGTCTATCTCCTCCCGTTTAGGGAAGGGCGGCAATTTAAACAAAAACTTAATTTGAAAAGAAATTAAGATTCAAAAATAACGGCAATAAAGTACACCTACTAACTATTGCAATTTTTAAAGCCAATAAATTTTGAGTTTTGAAAAAATTGCTTTCAAACTAAAAATTAAAAAAAAAAACATATATATTTTTTTTATAATTTATTAATTTGACTTCAAAATAATGAAAACAAGCCTGAAATGAACATTTTGTAGTTTTTGTCTATATTTCGGATTTGTTTAAAGAGACTTTGAACAGTGACTCCAAGTAGGGGTTTGTAGGCGGAAAGCATCTTAAGCATCTAATTTCACAATATGTATAGGAAAAATCAGCATACAACTTTTATTTTTAAATTTTAAGTTTGAAAATATTTTTTGTTTAGAAACTGTTAACAGAAATAAATTGATTGAAAAATAATATGAATATTGAAGACGATTCAGCTGGGCTTTGTGAATGTAGAAAGATATCAACGCCCTGGACCGCACAATTTTCGAATTTTCAAAATCCACAAACAAACAATGAAACATATAGCTATAAATATATAATATGTATGTGTAAATACGCATTCGAAAGCGTCTCCCGCAATTTTTACTGTGTCCATCAAAATACATTACAGTGTCTGTAAAAACCTATTCATATATGATCTTCTAGACACCAATTACGACAAAACTGCCTTTAGACAACAAAACAAATTGATTCGCATCCTTAAGGCTCATTGCATCTAATAGATCTATCTATTGACATCTACCCCCAAAAATAAAGTGAGCATTGCTCCAATGAATTCAAATGGCACTCTTGCTTGTTACGCTGTAAGACAATCCAGCCACGTTTGTTCCAACAGTCATTTTATCTATCAACCCAGCACACTAAATAAGTTCTTCGCATTGCCTTGTGCTTCGAATCAGATACACATCTATACCAATACTCATTTAGTTTGTAAGCCATTTCAAACGATTAAAAGCTTAGTATCAATTACGATTAAGAACGCTAGAAAAGCCTAAACGAAACAATTGCTGACCAATTTGCCAACTCATCGAATCGATTTACCGCAGTATAGACAGACCTCGGGTATCTCATCTATACTCTATACATAATCAAAAATGCCAAATCTATATAATAATTTAATTAAAAAAGTATTGTCGGGCTGATGGCAAATCGATATTGCTCAAAGTGCCGCCATAAATATTCGCCGCTGCTGTAACTGATCCGCCTGTAAGGGTTGTAAGTTGTTACATTGAATTTGCATGTACTTGTACATATTATGTAAATCTGCTCTGCAGCGAAGGTGGACTGGACATTTGAGACCGCACCGCACTGGCAGAAGGCAGACACTTATCCATCGATTTAGGAAAATGGCACATCCATGGGAGTGATAAAATGACATTTAATTTGGGGTTGCAACTGCAGGACTTCGCAGTAATCCCAAAGGGGTATTGAATGCTATGTAAATACAAGACTATATACTAAGCAGACAGTTGGAAATTACTTTTTAGACACTCCATCCGGCTATGGCAAATATTTTTTTGAAAATCTGCATAATTTCATTTTCGGGCAACTTAATATCCAATTAATTCACTTCAACACCGACCAGTAATAGCAGGCTTACGGTTCCAGGTTCAGCGATAACGAAGAGAGAAACCAGTCACCAAAGGATACCATCTTTTTGCGGCACCAAATGGGATTGTATCCAATCAACCCAATCGGATCGAAGGGATTTTTCTATTTTTTAATATTTCCAGTGCGATTGCTAGTAAACCATCGACAAAGGATACACATACACAGTCAGAGTAGCCAGTTCCTTCATTTGTTAACATTTTGAGCTGTTCAAACATTTTCCCAACTCGTTCAATCGAAGTTCATTTAATGTAGAGCAAATTGTGCACATTGATGACGCGAACACTCACATGTGTAGAGTGCAGCTCCACAATGTGGACAATCTTCCAAACCGGACGGTAGGATAATCGAGGCCATTGCCACTGTCACACTGTGTGAGGGAGGGCTCGTTTGCTACACGAACTCTGGAACTGGCATTATTGCATATTTCGGAGACTGTGTGTTCAGAGCATCAAGGGCTATGCGGTGTGCAGTACGATAAAGGAGCCCAGGACCTGGCAACATTCAATTGACTGATTTTATTGGTTTATGTTAATTTTCCTGATCGAAAGCGTTTGTTGGAAGTGGATGATGATGATGGTGGTTCTATGGGTGCCGAAGGACTATTGTGCAAATAGTCCACGTTGTACGTTGCATATGTTCTACACTGAGTGTGTCAATGTATCTGTCTATCAGAAATGGAAATACGACGACCGACGACAATCGCAAAGGGCTGAACGCTGAAGTCGAGGTGGTGTGGTAGCTCGTTTTCGTTTGGTTTCCATTAACTCGATGGGGAAATTCGATGACAATTAAGTTTTGCCGCGCAGTTCATTGCGAGTAACATTTCATCGCCGGAGGTTCTTTTTATTCTGTTTTATTTGGCTTTTTGATTTTTTATTGACTTTTGTCTTCTCATCTGTATTCCAGTTCCGCTGTCTGCAAATGAAAAACGTTATTTTTTGTTTCTGGTAAGCTATGGTTAACGATGTTGCTTTGAATATAAAAGGTGGATAGTAAATTGCGCTATTACTCGCATTTTACCTCTTAATCAATATAAGACTAATATTTGAGAAGAAGAAGACGAAGTGCATAACTAAGCACTTTTTTTCATTTGCATTTTATGAGTTGGATGTGACAAGAACATTTGAATGTTCTTGTAGATATGCTGTAATTGGCTGCATTGCTGAATGTTTCATCGTAAAGGGTTAACAAGTTGTAAAGAATATAAATCGAGTGGAATCTCGAGGGATGGAAGAAAGCTTTCGCATACAAAGTTGAGAATGATATAGTGAACTCACGTTCCTAACCCTACTTCAATAAAATTCCTGGGGAGAGTACGATAACTTAGGCGTCAAAAATTGATAACGGTTTTTTGTAGAGGGATTAAATATAAGCAAAAGGGGGGTCTATCTCGCTTCGTTTGGGCGGGAGGGGAAATTTAAAAAAATAATACTTAAAATGAAAAAAAAAAAAAAAAATAATAATAATTAAAAAACAATGGCAACCCTTATAATAAAAGTCTAATCATTCTTGAAAGCCTGGAATCTGTTCTTGAATATTATTTTTAAATCAAGTTATTTCTGTTAATAGTTTTTGAAAAATACAATTTCAAACTTGAAATTTAAGGACAAAAATTGGGGTGAGTTGTGAGTACAATAATTTTGGCGATAAAAACTGATGATGGATTTATGTAGAGGGTTTAAGCATTTTTTGCTATGGGAGTCTATCTCGCTCCGTTTAGTAATTTAGAGGGGTAATTTAAAAAAAAAAAAAAAACTTAAAATGAAAATAAAATATTAAAAATCAATGGCAACACTAACAACAAAGTACTATAGCATTTTTTTTTGCTTCTATATAGTAAAATATAGGTACAACTTTTACTAAATTATTTCATAACTAGCTAGCTAGCTAGCAGAAATTGTATTGCTTATAGATCTTAGATAATAATGTTTTTTCTTCTGACCAGACTTCACAGCAACACTCCTGGGCCAATACTTATGATTGTCTGTAAGTTTCAACTCAATCGATGCAGCGGTTTTCGAGATATGTATAAGATTTTGAATGTTTTTTTTTTTCTTTTGTGTGGGCGGTGCCATGCCCCTGTGTCCAATTTTGACCAAATAAAGTTTATATGTTGCCCATTGTAGTGACCTATGCTTAGAACATGATCACACAAGACCCATATTTCATAAAACTACAACACTAATAATTATTCGAGAATTAACTTGTAACTTGAAACTTTTTGTTTCATAAAGAATATAAATTCACTAATAACTACAAGTAGGTATGCCAAGCTTGTAGCTACAAGCGAATATACAACTGCGGGCACTGTGGCGAACTTTTCTGTTTCATTTCAAAAAGTATTTGCGCAGAAAAATATTAGTGACGGAGACTAATAAAATCACGTATAGTTCTTCTCAAATAATTATTAGCTTGTAGTTACAGTTTACAGACTTGTAGACTCGTAGGATTTTGATCGCTACACTTATAATTTGAATATGCCGTACTACAAATGCGTAAAATTTTTTATGGAACACAATACCTACTACAACTCCATACTGTATTTGCGCTTGTAGTTACTAGTCTACTCTACATGTACAACACTTGTATTTTTATGAAATAGGCCCCTGTTGATCCGCATTTCTGCAGTCAGTCGACTCTGAGATGTGAAGATGAGCACATCTAGTTACTGCCGATCACCGGTCATTACATTGGTGACGAGGATAAAATCAGTGAGTGTAGTAAACAGAACAAAACAAAACAAAACAAAACAAAACAAAACAAAACAAAACAAAACAAAACAAAACAAAACAAAACAAAACAAAACAAAACAAAACAAAACAAAACAAAACAAAACAAAACAAAACAAAACAAAACAAAACAAAACAAAACAAAACAAAACAAAACAAAACAAAACAAAACAAAACAAAACAAAACAAAACAAAACAAAACAAAACAAAACAAAACAAAACAAAACAAAACAAAACAAAACAAAACAAAACAAAACAAAACAAAACAAAACAAAACAAAACAAAACAAAACAAAACAAAACAAAACAAAACAAAACAAAACAAAACAAAACAAAACAAAACAAAACAAAACAAAACAAAACAAAACAAAACAAAACAAAACAAAACAAAACAAAACAAAACAAAACAAAACAAAACAAAACAAAACAAAACAAAACAAAACAAAACAAAACAAAACAAAACAAAACAAAACAAAACAAAACAAAACAAAACAAAACAAAACAAAACAAAACAAAACAAAACAAAACAAAACAAAACAAAACAAAACAAAACAAAACAAAACAAAACAAAACAAAACAAAACAAAACAAAACAAAACAAAACAAAACAAAACAAAACAAAACAAAACAAAACAAAACAAAACAAAACAAAACAAAACAAAACAAAACAAAACAAAACAAAACAAAACAAAACAAAACAAAACAAAACAAAACAAAACAAAACAAAACAAAACAAAACAAAACAAAACAAAACAAAACAAAACAAAACAAAACAAAACAAAACAAAACAAAACAAAACAAAACAAAACAAAACAAAACAAAACAAAACAAAACAAAACAAAACAAAACAAAACAAAACAAAACAAAACAAAACAAAACAAAACAAAACAAAACAAAACAAAACAAAACAAAACAAAACAAAACAAAACAAAACAAAACAAAACAAAACAAAACAAAACAAAACAAAACAAAACAAAACAAAACAAAACAAAACAAAACAAAACAAAACAAAACAAAACAGGATTTTGTTTCGGGTGGGCTTGCTCCCAAATCTTACGAGGAATTCTTTAAACAAAAAACTATATACAGGGTGTCCCAGTTAAGCAGTTTCTGCCATGGAAACGCTTCGTTGGCAAGATAGACGCAGCGGCGGCAGAAATTGAAGGTGGGATTTTGTGTGCTGTGGAAGTTAAGCGTTTAGTCAGGTCCGAGAACTAGCTGTGCAATTGGAAATTCCCAGAACTAGGATTCACAGAACTCTCCAGAGTAATAGGTTACAGTGGCGTGGCGTCCATATAACCCGATTCCTACCGTGTTACCTTTTAAAAGTTTCAGTTTCAGCTACACAACAATGTTTACATAAAAACGAGCAACATAAAACCCACGGGATAAACTTAATAATATGTATCTATTCATCTGCGCAAGCTACATACCCCGACCCCACCAACTCAATTGAACTTTATACGCACGGAAACACACACCCTTCGGGCCTTCTTCGCCTTCATTATTAGTATTATAACTGCCCACACTCTCTGAGCATAACCCAAATCTAAAATAACCCGAAATATGACGGGTTATAAAATCTCTCACTGGATAGAACAAATTTGTCTCCTTTCTCTTTTGTACACTTGCGTTTATCTGAGTTTAGTCCTCTCTGTTCAACGCCCGCTTTCTTATGCAAAAAAATAACCCGCTTTTCTTCGGGTTATTTGGTGGGTTTTGTGTGTATCTTTTACCGCTGCGCTGTGGTGTAATTGAGTATAGTATCTGGAAACTAACACGCTTTTCGCCGACATATTTGGTGAATTTGAATTGTGTGTGTATCTCCACCGCTGCGCTGTGAACTGTGATGTAGTCATAGCTCATAGTCAGTTCACTTTTTTACCTAAAAATTTTCTGATTTTTTCTGAGGGGAGTATCCTCTGTTCATAGGCCGCTTTCTTATGCAATAAAATAACACGCTTTTCTCCGAGTTATTTGGTGAATTTTGTAAGTATCTTTTAAAAAATAAACATACTGATGTGTTTATAAAGTTTATAAACAAGTCGCTAAGTGAGAAATCAAGTGTTTTGAGTCTTGGCTATGATCTTCGTACCTAAATACGTTTGAAGAAATGTTTCAAAGAGTAAGTAGTTGATTGTACTGAAGCTCCACAAAAACCCCAAATGCTCGATTTAAACACTCATTTAAAGAACCTTTATGTAGAAATAAAGGACAATATTATAAGACATGATATAAATCATGTTTACACGATGAAAGTTTTGCACTCAAGATGGAAAAATATCTTCATTAATTTAATTTCTTCTTAGAGTTTTCGATTGTATGGCTTTAAAAAATAACTGAAGGTTTTGTATACTATACTTTTATACTACCTACCTACCTTTTGGTACTACCTACATCTTCCCTTCGACATTTTGATATTTTTCGACTTCGACTTACCATTTAAAATTATTCACGCCACGCCACTGAGGTTACACCCTTTCCATTTAGCACCGGTACGGACACTTCCTCAAGAATATTCTGTGGACTGACGAAGCGTAATTCACAAACAAAGTTATAAAGCTACAAACCTCCACAATTTGCACCATTGGTCAGACAGACCCCAATCCCCATTTAATACACATCCATCCATCCTTTCAAAGGTAAGAATTTAATTATTGTGAACAACTTCTTCAAAATGTGTGCTTATTTCAAAGGAGGTTTATCGTAAATGTTTGAAAACACTTTAGTAGGCCCTTCCACAAACAGTTAATTCCCTTGAATTTCTTAGAGAACGATTGCCGAAGCTCCTTGAAGATGTTCCTCTTTTTCAGAGAAGAGCGATGTTCTTTCAACAAGATGGAGCACTTTGTGACAGAAGCAGCAGGGTAAATCCATTCCTTAACCACGTTTTTAATGAACGGTGAACTGGTCGATTTGGCCCAATCCTTGGCCACCCAGATCTCCTTACCTAACACCCATGGATTTTTTCTTCTGGGGTGCTGTGAAAGAAAAAGTTGATTTTAGAGAAATATCGAGTGTCTTTTTGATCATTTTTGTCTAACAAAAAAACGGCTTTTACTACAAAGTCTGTTGATCGTACCTATGTCGTATACTTATTCGTCGTAATCTTATTTTTCAGATTTCGATTAACTTACTTCGACAGGCCTTATTAAGGCATCGTTAAATAAGAATATCGCACCCCTCTGTATACAGCTTGTCGAATTGTTTCCGAAATGCCTTAAAGAAGCTATTAATGAAACCTTCCGTAAATATGCCTTATAAAAACACTATAGAAGTTATAGCTTCTGCAATTAAAAAACTTGGACCTTATACAAGTTAAATTGTTAGTTGGGTGTCCACGAAACATCATACGAGCTTAATTCAAACTACAAATATAGGTCATTTAATTCAGCCGAAATCAACATTTAAAAAAAAGTAACGCCCATGTGACCTGCAAAATGCAAAGTAATGACAAATTCTCATGCTCATTTCAATCGTTCCGAATCGTCGGTGCAACAAAAATATGAAATGGTTCAAATATTCACAAGATATTATTAGGTACTAGTTGGGCTCCGGCTACGCAATGAGCGACGAGTCGCTGAGCGACGCAAAAAAATTAAAACACACGAAATCGTATGGAGGTGGCCACATAAACCCTGAACGACTGAGCGATTTTTTAATCGACAGAGCGACATCGCTCTGAAATCAAATCTGTTTTAATTTTTCAGTCGATCGCTGAGCGACGAAGTAATAAGATGGACAAAATAAACACAGAAAGTTAAATTTTTCAAAAGTCTTTTGCCATTTATGGCACAATTTGACAATTTCGAAAAACTTGAGATAAGAACTGACATTCAAATTTTTATTTTGGCAAAACTTAAGAATAAAAATTAAGAATACAAAAATTAAAAAAAAACTAACCTTAAACATAAAACCAGCCGTTGTTCTGGTCTAATTGCTTTTTTTTTTTTTGTTTTGTTAATTTTGTTCGAACTTTTTCCAACAGCAAATCAAAAGATGGTACTGTCATACGACAATATTGCCAAAATCGATCTGGAAATCTGCGAAGATTTTGATATAAATGATGAAATTCACCATAATTTGCCCTTTCACGATTTATGGGGTGTACACCAAATCTACGTATTCTCGATCTTATTATAGATCTATAAATATAAACGAGACTTTCAACTAATAAACTACGACGAGCCGCACTTGACGATGGCATTTTCCCCAAATAATCGCTCAGATTCGTCGCTCATTGCGTGTCCGGAGCCTTATTGTGAAATTTTGCCGCCCCCTAAATGTGCCGCCCGGGTCGGGCCTCAGGTTTCCTCAAACGGTACAAGAAATATTTTACCCTTCTAATCTGGCTACAGAAAAATAGTTTTGAAATTTCCTCCTTATCATATACTTATACAGCAACCAAAACGTATTTTTCATTAGTTCCAAACTTGTGGAAAATTCTCAAATTCTCATATCTAGTCTGGTGCATCGAAAGCCGCTCTGCGCCTACTAGATAGGATCCAAAATCGAAACACGAAATATAGCGACTCGTTCATAAGCCGTACAATAAAACACCAATCTGTCTTTTCTCAACGGTACAATTTATAGCCAATCGGAGTCTCCTATCGTCATAACCTCAGCGCGTGTCAGGTTTAAACAAATAATCATCGGCCTGGATTCCTTCCCAATTTTTTTTATATATCTGGTATTTAGCAATTCAAAAATATGAATTTCAATGGATTTTATTAGCATTAAATTTGAGCTAAAAAAATAAATAAAAATAAAAAATAATTACATTATTACCTAATTGCATTTTCCTTATATTCGTATAGTAATACCATCACATCAAAAATGCCAGCTTTTAAAATCCTTCGTGAAAATTCTAATTATATTGTTTTTTTATTTTTGTTTTTTAATAATTATCTACTGCTTAGTTCATAGTCCCACAACACATTTTTTTTATAAATTGAATGATAATAACCAATTTGCATTTTAATCGACATTAATTAATGAAATATTGATGAAGTCCTTTTCGCAATTAAAATCCCCTTAAATAAATGTGTAGTTAATAATATGCATAAATGAGTAGGTGCACGTAATGCAACTGCCAACACATGTTTTTAGAGAATTTGCTATAATTTAACAGGTATGCGGATAAAATTTAATATCTAATTTTTAATACATAAAATATCTGCGAAATGTTTCTTGGGAGTTTTAACAAAAATTAATGCAGCTTATATTCAACACCTACAGCCTCTTATTTCACCAATAAAATTAACCCTTCTCCTATTTGTAATTTTGTTGTTAACTTCCATTTTGCATGCACCTTTCCTTCAATCACTTTCGCAATTACCTCCGAATTGGCCAACTTATAAATCCTCTCGCTCATCCTTTGAAATATAAAAAATAAAGTTTGACTTTTGAAACATGGCAGTGCAAGTGAAATGCTCTTAAGTGATTTTTAAAATGTCAATACAAGTAACAATTTATTCAGAGGGCTTTCCATTTCCATCTCTCTCGCTATTTCTGGTAACTTTTCCACTTTTCCTTGCATAAACACAGAAAAACATTATAGAAACCTAACAAAAATTGAATTTGCAACTTTGGAGCTCTCCATCGACTCCTATCAGATATAAACACAAAACGAAAGGAAACCCCGTTCATTCAAATCAATAGCGAACGATAAACTTTTCCACTTTACCAATGTTTTAGTACTTTCTTCGTGCTGTTACGCTGGCGAAAATGTTAGCCCCCAAAAAGACAAAAAACAATAAAAAAAAAACCGACTTGCAGTACACACGCCCGGAAAAATACAAACAAAATATTATTCAGTGGCAGTGTTAGAAAACTTTCTCTCACAGATACACCAATGTATGTATGTATAGCCAGCAACTATTCGGCATATGTTTGCCAACAAAAACAGGAAAATCTTTCTGTTTCCGCTCTGCTTTGAGAATGTCAGATGAGTTTCGGGAAAAGCAGAGCCGTGCATAGTTCATCGCTTTGATACTGGAGTTTTTGCATTTCCACGCGTTATCTTCTCGACGGTGCGGTGGTCTCTTTAGAAGTGGAAAAGTTTTCGCAGCTCACAAAAAAAATATATAAAGCGAACCAGAAATGTGTAAATTCCCAAAGAAAACATCAACTTGGTGGGAAGTTTCGCTTGCAGGTTTTCCATTCTCATTCCATTCTTATGCGGATGTTATTTTTTCTTTAAACTAATTACATGCAGGATACACATACAACCGTGAAGGTGAATAGTCTGTGGGTACAAAAATTTAAAACGAATTCTAACCAATTTAATGCATTTGAAAGGGCATTCGCCCCATCGCGTTGTCGACGACAACCGCATTAAATAAGGATACGGCATGCTAATGGAATACAATGCACGTGAAGTGGGACTAAGGTAAGCACCCATTGCTACCCAGTGTCCTTTGGCTTTTAATTCACTGCAATTTATAATTAGTGAAATAATATGCACTCATGTCGTTAAGTTAATTACAGTCGTTTAATTAATACTCGCATCAAACAAGTCGGAGAAATAGGAAGTACCAACCGCATTAAAAGAATCTTATGCAAGTAATGAGTAAGAGGTAAGAGGTCAGAGGTTTCCTGTCAGAAATATCAAATATTTTGTATGGGTAGGGTATGACCAAATGAAACTTTACTTTTTCCGTTGAAAAATATAAGGATGCAAACATTTTGTACAGAATGCAAAGAAAAGAATAAAAATTTGAAAATTCCATTACTTTGGGTCAAAATGTATTTACTTTTGACTATTTTAGAGAGATCCACTACTATTTTCATGAACACAACTGTATATAAAAAAATTGAGACAATAACCTGAAAGTACAATCTTTCCAAAAACTAGGCCATCGAACATGCCTATCTATGACAGACTTGATGTAGTGAAATACTTTGCTATAGTATCAGTGTATCACTGAAACTTTTCAACAATTATATTATTTTTTGAATTCGCGATTTGATTTTAAAAATCTTAATTAAATCCAAAATGCATAAATAGTAGAATATGCAAGGTTTTTCTAAAATCCACGCGATACATGCGAAACAAGTATCAAAAATGAACTCAAGCAGGTGGTTGTAATGGGTCAACATGCCGCCATACATATTTTAGTGTTACAAAATTGAAGTTAGAAATCAATCTTCTTCGGTTTGTCTTTATTATGTAAGGTGATATTTCCTGTTTTGTCCGATCAATAAGAAATGAAATCCTTTTGACTGCGCCAACTATAGAGGCATCAGTTTCCTTAAAATCACATATAAGATCCTATCTGATGTACCATGCAAAACCCTATAACCATTCGTCAACGAACTGATTAGTGATTGGTCAATGCCAGTGTGATCTTAGCCCTGGTAAGTCCACAACCAACCAAATATTCAAACTACGGCAGATTCTGGAGAAAGCCCAAGATATCCAAATCGATAGTCACCTTCTAATTAATTATTATAAAGCCGCATATGACTGCATTTATACAGATGAGCTATACAAAGCCGTGTCTAGTTTTGGCATCCCTGCCAAACTTGTCAAATTGTGCAGAATAACGGTGGAGAACGTTCGCTGCTCCATAAAGGTCGGAGGCAATCTCACATAGACTTTTGATGTCAAAAAAGGATTTAGACAAGGTGATGCGCTGTCATGTGACTTTAAAACAACATACTTGAGAAAATTGTGCGGAACTTGCAAGCCAGCATCAGAGGCACAATTTTCCAAGTCTCTGCAACTACTTGCATACTGCATACAGCATACGAACGTATCGTATATATAATATCTTATATAATTCGGAGCGAATCGTCTCATCACATACCTGGTCATTTCAAAAATGTCCGTTTAACATCGAATGTGGAATTTCCCACACGTTTTTTTCATTATATGCATGTCCAGGAAGAAATATATTTCACAACAGAATACGTGCAGTAATTCGTTGCCACAACCACGAACGAACCACAGCTATATAGCAAAGCACCTTAACGGTGAGAAATAAGCCAACATCGTCTTGGGTCGCAAGGAATTTTGTAATTTGAACATCGTGCAGATACTCACAGTCTCAGACACTTTGAGTAGGAATGCAGAACTACCCGCTACTTCACTCGAAATACCACAATTGTGTTATAAGAAATTGAAGGATATGAAATGATATAAAAAAGTCAATCATTGATTTTTTCTTTTCTGAGTTGAGTAAATACTATTGGGCGCATTTTACCACTGCACCATTGTTCGACCACTCGCGAATAACACTAATATGTATTATCGGATACTCTTCAGAAGTTTGTACAGATAATGAATATGTGACCACTGAAGGAGACGACTTATGCTTGGAGTTAACATGGTCAGGCTTGACCTAGCTGACTTGGCTGCGTCAACAAACCAAAAGTTCGACTTTTTAAACTGTGGGCGCAGTGATCCATTGGTTAGTGTGCTGGACTAGGTACTGTGCGAGAGGTCCTAGGTTCGATTCCCGGAAAACACACAAATTATATCATAAGGTTTTTTCAACTGCGCCACCTATCGCGTCAGACAAAACATCCGAGACTATAACTGTCCTAAAAAGCTTCGCAATTCAGCTCTTAGGTCTCGGCATTAAATTGTAGGTCCCTTCCAAAAATAAAAACTCATATACAAATGAATTGTTGTGAGAAGCTATAGGCCGAAGGTGTCTATAGTACACGCCTGTTGAGCCAACTAGTTTAACTTTGAATATGGATTCAGCGTTGTTTTCTTGAGACTTTTAATCGTGGAGCACTCAACCCGGCGGGTCTCGAACCTATGTCGCTTGGACTACAAGATTTATAATAGCTTTAGTATGGTAAACGATACGCTATAATTGCAACAGAAATAAAATCGAAACTTGTAAAGTGCTGTTGCTATGAATGCAAGACCCGTGGTACACAGCATTAAATTGTATCGATCTGCTGGGTTCTGGGACATGAAGGCATTCCAGGCAATGAGATAGTAGACGAATTAGCAGGACAAAGTTCGACAGCTGTTTCAGAACAAACTGATCTCTCTGTGAATTTCCCGCCTTCCACACTCAAGCTTGAAGCAGAGAAAAAGGCAACAAGAACGCTACAAATACTCGTAGTAAATGGTGTTTTTTTTAAGAGGTATAGAACTTTGAAATACAATAAAACAAAGATAATTTTTTTAAATTGATATAAAATTTACTTTATTTGAAAGATAATCTTCTGGCATTATAATTTAAATATGATTTCTAGCATATGACCTCAACGGCTGGCTCCGACGTAGTATAATTTTGAGGTCCAATTTTCGAAGACTTTTTCCAACATTTGTGGCCGTATATCGGCAATAACGCGGCGAAAGTTGTCCTCAATCGTTTCGGGCTCATCGGCGTAGACTAGGGACTTCACATATCCCTACAGAAAATACTCATCGGCGTTAAATCGAACGACTTTGGAGGCCAATTAACGGGTCCGCAACGTGAAACTATGCGGTTACCAAATGTTTCCTTCAATAAATCAGTTGTGGCACGAGCTGTATGACTCGTACGTTGCGCCGCACAGTGGGGTATTGGATTATGAAACATGGCGTAGTTTTAATCGTAATATTTTTTTTGTGTTGGTTATTAAAAAAAAAAAAATGCACACTTCAACAGAAATACCGTAGTTTTAAGAAAAGCATAACCTCATGCGAATTAGCCAAACCAATTGTCAACAGAGATATTGCAAAGTTGAGCGTTATTGCAAGTCCACGTTTCCAATGTTCAGAATAGAAAAAAAAAAAAAAAAAGATTAAACATTTTCGCAGTGGTGTTTTAATAAATTGGGTTTATTGCGTTGTTTGGTTAAGTGGCAAGCTCAGACACCCTCAAAATCAAAAAAAAAATTATACAGACAATAGCTAACCACTTAACAAATTGGGTTTATTCAACAGTTTTTGAAATGAAAACAGTGGCTGAAGGTTTGTGCAATACAAATAATTATTATTGAATGTTTCATAACGTTTTAAATAGTCTTTTGGGTGACGTTTTGTGAAGACACCTCTCCGGTAGTAGTTTTTCTCCTTAACCACAAAATGTAATGGACGATTTGTTTATGTTCCCAAGCAGTCCCAGATCAGATTTTTTTTTATTATGATGGCTCGGTGTATGTATTATTTGAAGATATTTAAATAAGCTGCGGAAATGTGCGATTTTCCGTTATTTTAAATTTTTTGAATCTTTGTTATGTCTTTTTTCCGTATTGTATTGCGTGGAATTTTGTAGATTTGTTTGAATGTTTCTCCATTATTTTCATTTTTTTTAACATATGTTGTGTTCAAGCTACGTGCTTATGTCCAGTGACCAGTAGTCGTAAGACATTAAAAAATAGAAGGTATAATCTTTTCATTTTTCATAATCAAAACTGCAGTAGCTTGTCAGTTTGATGAACGCAGTCGTTAAATTTTATAGTCAATCTGAATATCGCAGAAGTAAAATTTTAGGAATTGATTTTCATAATGAAAATCGCAGTTGTTAAACTGAAGAACTCGATTCTCATAATGAAAATCGCAATTTCAATTTAATGACTGCAGTAATTGAATTAAAAAATTCGATTCCAAATAAAAACGTCATTATTTAAAACACCTGCTAGGATAAGGAATTTATACTTACAGTGGAGTGTCAACATAGTTATATTGATAATGCTTGGCATATACTCCAGAATGCGTTTCGCCCCGATGTCCCACCACATCGGGCTCATCAGTATAGACGAACCACCACATCTGCCTACCTGGACGAACCGTTCTTCATATTGACTATCCACTATGCAGTTGTTATACTTATTTGATATTTTCAAAAAATGTTCATCATATCGACAATTTTGTTCGTCAATTTGACAATTACCACAATTTATAACTACCGATTGTTAATATGACAACTACTAAATATCTACTTTTTCAGGGTAAAACCTAACTTTTAATTTTTTTCTAGACAATACTTATTTTGGATGCGTCCTTATTTCTAATTTATATTTTTAAACTGCATTTAAATTAATGGGAATTAATTAAAAAAAATTATATACACATAGCTATGTAATGTATGTCTTTTACATTTTAATTTTACCCAACCACCCCACTACCACACTTCCCCACTACCTCACTTACAACACTCCACCAACTGCGAAACTCATTGAATTTACTTAGAGTTGAAGAAAAAAACATTAAAGTACCAACAATTAGCTGCCCAGCCCAAACTGAATATTAATGCCATGTTTCATAGTCCAATACTTCACTGTGCGCCGTCTTGGAAACCACAGCTCCTGCACATCATGGTTGTTCAATTGATGAACGAAAAAGTCAGTAATCATGGCTCTATAGCGGTCACCATTGACTGTAGCGTTTTGGCCAGCATCATTTTTAAAGAAGTACGAACCAATTATTCCATCAACCCATATAGCACACCAAACAGTCAGTGTCATGGTGTGGTGACACCACCAGACACCTGTTTTGTATTTCTTATTTCTTAAAACCTGTAGTAAAATGTCCAATCTGTTTCTCAGCACAGTCAGCAGAATAAAAATCTATATATATAAAATTCTATATAAAATCATCATTGCTGATTATGCTAGGAATGTTTGTAATTTAAGATGTATTGTATATATTTTTAGCATAAGCAATATTTTAGTATTTAAGGAGGTTGAATAAAGCTTGCGATTTCATTGATAAAAAAGAAGCCAACGCATAATTATTTAGACTTCCCCCCACCAGAGGTAAGGGGTCTAAGGTTAATCTTTACATACACTTGAGGATTATCATCACTTCAAATACGACATATCCATTCAACCAAAAGTTGACGATTATGTTGACCGTAAAATGGACGTAGTGCGCGATACGTATTTCGAACAGAACCATGATTTTCAAAATAAATTTGGACAATTTGGAAGTGTTGTTCAGGCGTCAGTCGATTCATGTTGAAATGTCAAACCAAACCAAAAATAAATGGGCACATTCAAGTATCTAGTTGACTTAAGTCAACTAGATTTGTCTGGACTAAGTGTAACCTGAACGCAAAAACTAAATTATTTCATTTTTAAAATCAAATCATTATCATTTCATTTCATAAATCATTTTTTTGGTTTTGTTTGTTTTGGTTAGGTATATGCACTAGCTTTGTGGTCTCTCAAGGCAAATTTGAAATGTCAAATTCTCCGCCGATGACATATAGAAATGTCAACAGCTGTCAGACTTACTAAACTAGATACTTGAATGTCCCCAATCACTTGACAGCTGACAGAATGGCCGCCAGTTAAAATAGTGTTGCCAACTTAAAGTTCTAAAGTAAAGTAGGTACCACATGAAGAAAATGGCATTAACGGAGGATGAACTTTGTAGAGGCTGCATTGATGAGTGAGCTCTTGAGGACATAACACTACTTCCTATGTCACTGCCCACTCAGGTACAAATTTTAGGGAGTCACTTATTCAATGAGCTAGACGAGCTTTCCAGCACATCTATAGATAATGAACTTCATCAAATATCAGGGTAGTTTGCTATAACCACACAGAGTAAGTAATTACAGCATTTATAGACTGGCTTATAATCGGTAAGGGAAAGCCTCTTAGGTGTATTTTTGTAATTATGTACTAAGTAAGCAAGCTGAACTCACACACATTTCCTCACCCACCGTTTTTAAATCTACATAAATTAATAACTAACTGAATGCACAAAGTAGCAATCCACCTCATTTATTTCATAATTACCCTTCCAATGGATCGCTGTTACTCGTTTGGAAGTCAACCTCGTTTTCAATTTTCCCATTTTCTTGTGTGGCAAAAATGCATTCATTCATTAACGTTAATAGCTTATTTTGCATACGCCATCTAAAAGGAAAACTTTGTACGTACTTTGACCAGGTCGTGCCGCGGCAGCAGGAGTAATGAAGCTATGCAAGCACATCGGCGTGTCCCTTAAGATGTTAACTTTTCCAGTGAAACATCGTGGCGCCTTCTCAAGTCATCACAGGAGAAATGTCAGAACACTTATGTATAGTACTTTCAGTTTTGACTTCTATTTCTTATATTTCTATTTCCTTTTTCTTTTTCTTTTTTTTCTTTTTTTCTTTTTTGTGCTAAGTTTTCCCCAATGCTCTTTCAATCCTGAATATTTTATAAGTGTTCTAGATATAATTAAAACTGCGCACAACCTTGCCTGCGTATATCTACTGCTAGGGGAGCCGGAGCAGTCTGATAATAGTTTTAATTAAATGTGCAAATTGATGCAAAGGAAATAGATAGCCATGTCTAGAATGCATCCGCCCTGATGTGCGGCAACAAACTTATGCAAATGGTCAACGCGTTTAACGTTCAATGACGAGAACGACGGACATTTGTTCGCCCGCCTTGTCAGTCAGAATAGCTATCTATACTACGGAAAGCTATGCAAGTCATGAATATTGAAAGGCTAGCCCTGTAGGGAATAATTATTATTTATGTTTTAAATTTTCGAGAAATCCCTACACGAATCGGATACCGGAAACAGCCAACATGTACGAGTATAATATACCTACTTTACGTAAATACATATTTATAATTCTGTTTTACTTTGACTGATGGATGGATGGGCTTTGCGTTAGAAATTCGCATGCAAATTATAGGTCAACGGCGAGGCGCTCTGATAGAAATTCTTTGTTAACTTGTGTTGTAAAGAGATTATGTTTTTTTAAGATGTAGATATAGTTGCAGTTGTAGTTGTAGGTACCTACCTACAAAGGGAAACCGTGTGTATAGTTGTAATTTGCATATTATGCAAGAGAGGATATGCCATAATATCCTTCTATATGAGCTCAACATTTGATTTCAAAAGACCGACTTTCATGACTTTACAAAATAGGTTCTTAACATGACTTTTGGTTGGCATGCGCAAAAAATATTGCCTGAAGAGTTAGTAGCATTCTGCGGCATTTCACTGATAGTTTAATGGTAATTCCACGGGAAATTTCATCAACTACATATAAAAATAACAATTTTCAATTAAATTACATTTCAACCTTATTTCCTCAGAACACACTATTTCTTCCTTGAACTTTTGTTTATAAAAATGACAGGAAATTAGTCTGAAACTATAGTCTAAGTTCATTATAAAGAATTGTTCATGATTATGCTTTAAACGCAATTGCATTAATACGGCCTTCTCGGCGGTTTTTGAGGAAGCGCATCCTGTCGGTTGAATTTTGGAGCTTTATTTTGAGAATTTGGGGCTCCATTTCACCAACTACGCCCTGAAAATTTACGGCTAACCTTGAATACATGTATTTTGCTTAGGAAGTTAATCATAAGACATTAGTTGATAAGTTGGTTACTGAAATAAAGAGTACTTACCTCTTAACCAAAGTTTGGTGTTTGGCAACCTAACTTACTTACTTACTTACTTATCGGGCTCCCGACCCGTGAAGAGTCTCTGCCAGAGACACTGCAGCCTTCCATCCTCTACGATCCCGGGCACGCTGCTTCCAGTTGTCCAGACCAAGCGCTCTGGCATCCGCGATGGCTTGGTCTTTGAAACGGAGGTTCGGTCTTCCTTGTCTTCTCGAACCTGGGGGCTGGGATTCGAAGATCCTCTTAGCTGGAGCATTATTGTCCATTCGCTCGATGTGGCCGAGCCAATGTAGTCGACGTGTTTTGGCTTTTTGGACTACATCCACATCTTGGTACAGCTCATAGAGTTCGCGGTTATCTTCTTCTCCATTCGCCCTCCTCGCACACAGGACCAAAAATCCGCCGAAGTATTTTTCTTTCGAAGGAGCCCAGTATCAGCTCTCCCTTCTTGCTTATCGTCCAGCACTCGGCGCCATAAAGCAGAACTGGCAGGATAAGGGTTTTGTAGAGCACAGATTTCGTCCTTCGAGTTAGGAGTTTTGAACCCAGTTGTTTTGCCAAACCGAAGTAGCAACGGTTTCCTAGGGTAATTCTTCGCCGGATCTCCACTAAGGTGTCATTCGTGGAGTTCATGTATACTCCGAGGTAGGTGAACTCCTTAACTACCTCGAAGTTGTTGCTATCAATAGTGACGTTTTGTCCTACACTCTAAAAAATGCGTGTAAAATTACTATGAAAGTGTATGTAATTTTTAATGTAAAAATAGGCAAGTTGCGTGTTTATACACACGACAATAGGTAAAAAAAAATGTTAACACATAATGTTAGATATTACAAACATTTGTTACAAATGTACACCTTTGTGTACCTTTCAACAACTATTGTTTAATAATATTCTATTATTGTTTAAACATTACTCTCAAAATGTTTATAAATAAACAAATTTTGTTTAAATATAAACACCTTATGAAATTTAGACACACAATGTTTAAAGATCAACAACCAGTGCTTATATTTAAACCCATCTGATGAAAGTTACACATTTTATGTGTAAATTTGCAATTCGATTGTGACGATTCATTTGCGAGTTCATACATGATCAAACCTTTGACTGAAGCAGTTGAACCTCTTGCGCTCCCAAGTTCCATCGCATCGTTTTCTGGGTGTACGGTTTCTGAAGTCTTTTTGGCGTTTTTAATATAAATAATAAATATTATAAATATTTTTAATAAATATCTTAAACATTTTTGGATTGTTTTATTTCGTTTAGACAGGTTTACAGCAATGGTGGGTATCAAAGCATCGGTCATGACGATGATAACACTTTTACTTTTTTTGAATAGACTTTCTGATCCATGTATAATTTTGTTTAATTGTACATACATATTAAATATTGAAACTCTATACCAATTTTAAGCTTTTTAAAGCAAAATTACACAAAAAAGTCTAATTTTAGGCGTCTTCGTACACAATTTTGTTGGAATTTACACATTATGTGTCGAATTTTGCTACAAATTTGAACATAAAAGGTTTAAATTTACACATTTTATGTTGATTTATAAACATTTCTTTCTGAAATTCTGTTGAATTTTAAACATTAAATGTACATTTAATTTGAACATCTTAAATGTAGAAATACGCATTTATATTTAAAATCTATGTTTGAATTTACACACCAAAATTTAAGATTTACGCATTAAATGTTTAAAATTGATACGTGCGTAAAAATACTGCAATTATGGTAGGCAAGTAGATTCCTCGCTTAATGATAGTAAAATTACACGATTTTTTCTTAGAGTGTAGGCGGTGGACAGATGCTTGTTTGTTTGTTGATAGCATGTATTTAGTCTTGTCCTCATTTACTTCAAGGCCAAAGGATTTCGCCTGTTCTTCAATCGCCGTAAACGCTTCTATCACGGCACGCTGGGAGCGACCGATGATGTCAATATCGTCCGCATAGCATAGCAGCTGGACGGATTTGTTGAAGATAGTGCCTTCCGTGTTGACACCTGCCCTGCGCACTATCTGCTCCAGTACGAGATTGAAGAAATCGCATGACAGCGCGTCTCCTTGCCGAAATCCGGTGCAAGTTTGAAATAGATCGGAGGAGCTGTTTCCAAACTGCACGTTGCAGCGCGTATTTTCCAGCGTCACGCGACACAGCTGAATCAGTTTTGTCGGGATTCCGAATTCGGCCATCGCCATATAGAGCTCCTGACGATGTATGCTGTCATACGCGGCTTTGAAGTCGATGAATAGGTGGTGAGTTTCGACTTGAAATTCGTTGGTCTTTTCCAGGATTTGCCTCAGTGTGAAAATTTGGTCTAGCCGGGACGGAAGCCACACTGGTACGTGCCGATTAGTGTGTTGCAGAAAGGTTTAAGGCGTTCACACAGTACGTTGGATAGGATCTTGTATGCGACATTAAGCAGGGATATGCCTCGATAGTTCTTGCAAGACATAGGATCGCCCATTTTGTAGATGGGGCATATGGAGCTGATAGTCCAGTCATCGGGCATGTTTTCTTCCACCCATACTTGGTTGATGATTCGGTGCATGCTCCCTACCAAAACATCACCACCGTATTTAAAGAGCTCCGCTGGTAAACCATCAGACCCTGCGGCTTTGTTGTTCTTAAGCTTTTTTATAGCTAGGCCAACTTCTTCTATACTAGGTGGTGGAACTAGTTCTTCATTGACTGGACGCGGGTTCTCTTCTTGCCCTATCACTCTCTCTACATGATGCCCATTTAGCAGTTTCTGCAAATGCTGCTTAAACACATCTACTATTCCCTGCGCTTCGGTGACTAGGTTTCCTTCGCTGTCTCGAAGAGCCTGCGTTCCGGTTTTGTAGCCAGCAGCCAGTTGCTTGGCTTTTTTATAAAACCTCCGGATGTTATAACGATCGCGCGACTCTTCGATCTCCTTGAGCTGGGAGGCTGCGTAAGCCCTCTTCTTCCTACGCAGGATCTTCTTTTCCTCTCTTCTCCTGGCTCGATACTCTTCTCTCGCTGCCCTTGTTTTGCGCTGCAGCGCTTTCTTGTGTGCATCTTCTGTCACCTTTTTCCTGTACACGCATTCATCATCATACCACGGGCTCTTTCTCTGGGGTGGCTAGTGGTTTCGGCTACCTCCTTGATGATGTCGCGTCGTTTGTCGTTTGTCGTTGTCGTTTGTCGTTTGGCAACCTAAGAACAATATAAAAAAATTAAATATTTTTTTTTTATGTTGTTTAATTTAGTTGAGGTAGGTATCAAAGCATCGGCCAGGTTGAAGATAACACTTCTACTTAATTTAACATTGAACTTGAACCTAAGATCTTTGGTGTACATTTTAGATGTCATTACTTTTCGTGGCTGATTTGTTGCACACTTTTTTGTTTTGTTCTAATATAAGATAACTTACTCTATTTTTACATTTATGTTTTTGGTGTGATTTCATTTTCCTTAGCATAGCTACCTAGCTATTCCACAATTTTTATTATCTATGCAATAAATTGACGATGGAATGAACAGTAGAATTCACGAATAGTGACCTCGGTTATAACGACATTTCGCTTATAACGACGTAGTTATAAGCTAAAGTTTGGTTTGCCATTCAATACTGAATAAAATATATCGGTTATAACAACTTCGTCTATAACGACCATTTCGGTTATAACGACCATTTCTTGGTGGTTGTTTGTCATAAAGTTTGGATATAACGAATCGGCCGAAAACAAATCGAAATGATTTTCATTTACTTTGCTTTATTCTTGTGTTTTGTGTCTAGACAGGATACAGTTACGTTTGTGGCAGTTGAGCAAACAACCGTACAGCGTACAATTATGTGTTTACTAACTGTCTATAGTCAGGACTCTGTTAAGTTTGGTTATGTTATGGAAAAATATCCTTGATTCGGATATAGCGACATCCGCTTATAACGACGGAAAATTTGTCTCCGTTGAGAGGTCGTTATAACCGAATTCTACTTACATAATGCACAATGTACAGAAATGTATTATTATTCGCCCATTTGCAGCATGATACAAAACTAGCTTCATGTTCTGTTCATGATGTGCTTATCCCATTTATGCTTTATGCAACACCCAGTAAAGGCAGAGCGCGTAGCGGACGTGTGTGTGACTGTGAATAAGTTTTTCGAAGTAGGTACCCCTGTAAATGGACATTATTTTTCCACTCATTCGAAGAGGGAACAATTTTCCTATAAATTATTCTGAGTGGCAGTTTTCGAAAATCAAGTACTCGAACCATATGCATTTCATTACACCCAATACATTTTCGATACTTTTTTCACAAAACATTGAAAATTCGAAAACTGCATTGTCGTTAAGTTTTCGATGAGGTTCTGACATATGATAACTCAATTTTTATGGTAAATGATTGCTTACTGATTTTATAGATAACTATTTTTATATGTTCATGATTATCCGCCGTACTAATAATCATTTTTAGTGTCCAGGCTAACTTTTACGAAGTCACAATAGCAAACATTTCCATATAAAATTATCCATTGTGACCGTCAAAATATTTAAGTTGAAGACTAAAGTTGCTAGTACACGGTGGGCCTTACCAATAATCATTTTTAGTCTTCAACTTAAATATTTTGACGGTCACAATGGATAATTTTATATGGAAATTGTCGCCATTGTGACTTCGTAAAAGTTAGCCTGGACACTAAAAATGATTATTAGTACCGCGGGGTATGTAGCACGCCACATATATATGTGGCTCTGACGTAATTTTGACGTCAGCGTATGGAGCCAATGGGTACATGCCGTGTACAGTACAAGCGCTCTTTGTGCACTCTCTCGTGACGTCAGAGCCACATATATATATATGTGGCTTGCTACATACCGTGTACTAGCACCTTAAAAATGATTATTGGTAAGGCCCAATAACCTTTATTTAAAAATTCTAACCGTGCATATCATTTTAACCACTTCAACTGATTTTTAATGATTCTATAGACATTTTTTTTTAATTCGATTTTAAAACAGTGTTTAGGTACCTTACCTACCTAAATTTAGAGATACCGATGGGAAAACTTTTCATTCTACATAATTGGAGCTGGAGGAACACAGTGCACCCAATGCAGTAACATAAGGTACAGTTGCCATTATCCACCGATTTATTTTTCGATATCAATAAAAAAAAACAACTGGCGCAACACGGCCATGTTCGGCGCTAGGTCCAGCTTCTCAAAAACATTCGTTTGTTAGAGTTTGTATATTTGAGTCGATTGGAAAAAGAAAACTTTTAAAAATTAGCCTAAAATATACCTAATTCCTTTATCTTCCTCTCGAACCAAGATAATTTTGTGACAGTTTTCCACCACCATAGTGTTAGAAAATTATCTGTATGCTAACAGTATGATTCCATTTATCATCTCTGATTCTCTGAGCTAAAATTTATCAAAATCAGATTCGGCATAGTGATTTCGAAATGCTTCAATACGGGACAATTTATATGATTCGAAATCAGCTAGCATGGCACGAACAAGAATATTTACAACTCTTGAAAAGCTTAAAGTTCTTGATGAATCTCAGGTCTTCTCATTTATATTCAATTCTGTTCCAAGTTTAGTTTTTATTCCTATACCTTTCGCTTTGATGACCTTAGGTGCCGCTTCTATTTGGATGGTTAGTTCACAGTTGAATAATAATACATCTGTAGCGTTAGGTTAGCTTTTTATACACCACCTCATGCAAAACGGGCAGACAAAACAGCTTCTTCGAGTGATGAAAGCACCCATGAGCCACGACTAACTTAGTAATTTGACGAACAGGTAGTAGGTATAGCTTAATGTTAGACACCTACAAATATACCATCCACAAAACTTTAAGCTGACTTGGCTCACGTTGTTGATTTCGTGGAGGCTTATAAGCACAGAATCAAATTAAGATTTTCTTTCAGTTATATGGTAAACACTGTTGGTGGTAGTTTAAGATGTTATAAGTTCGCTCTGTATACCAGATATCTTACCTCCGACAGAAATCATTTTTCGGAACGTCGATGGATAAACTTACTAAAATACCAAAGTGTGACTTTCAAAATTCAGACTACAACCGCACTGTGTGTACTGTGCAGTCATAGCGAATGCTGCCCGCCCCATACCTACATTTTGATAAAGTTAAGAGGATAGAATAGAAGGTCCACTGTGAGTTTAAGAAACTCAAAAAGGAACATCGGCCTGTCCGATGCTTTGATACCCTCTACTTATAAATATTGGTTTTCTATGGGAGGTACCAGAACTACTGTACAAACTCGCACTTACTCCAAATCTAACAGAAACCCCAAGAAACACCAGCTTTACTGCTGGCAAAGAAATGACACCCAAAACGACGAACAATTTTAAAAGAACAAATTGCACAATTTTTTTTAGGGCGTAATTTCCAAATTGATTTGGGCGTTCTTTCCTTGGCCGTTATTGCCTAACGCAGCCAAAGTCGATTCCGTGGGATGCTATAGTGTTGTCAACAGACAACAGGCATGGCTAAATCGATTCAGAATTTGATCATGATTCACAATATATATACTTTATCCGTTGACTCATTCTTGGCGTTACAAATGTAATGGCAAAGTTAATCACCCTTATTCTACGTGGCGTTTATATTAAACGACAGCTGGCGTTTTTTGAGTCGAGTCGCTTTAGTGTCGTTTTAGTATCGGTATTCTATTCCCTGAACGCCACCACTCTCATTTACTTTACATTCCACATTAGTTCCACACCAACAACTGAGTGATAATTGACAGGTAGGTAGGTATTTATGTTTTGTGTTTTATTTGAAATACCTACAAAAATCAAAAGTATTTCGAATTGTGGTAACATATACTAAAAAACATGAATAGCATTGCAATGTTCATACCATTGGAAAGCCAAAGCGACGAAAAAGATGAGTGTGCGAAAAGAGAGCTGAAACATATAAGAAGAAGAATCAGGTCAAAATCCGATCCTTTGGATTTACCAGATTCAAAGTAAGTACATACATATAAATACAAAATATGTAGTTTGAAAATGTACTTTAGACTTAGCAAAGAAGCCTTGTCTATTTGTTAAATGAAGTGAAGGATAAACTTCCTGCCGCGGCGAGTTCTTTGTCAGTACCCTTCATTTTAAAACTGGCTCCGAAATTGCGTTTTCTTGGGGAAGGTGGCTACCAAAAGAGTGTAGAGAATGTTTTCCTTAATAAAATCCTAACAGAAATACTTACCGTTATCGAAGAAAATAATTATGCGCACAATGGATAACCATGCATTACATACACGGAAGAAGAAGGGAATTGTGCATAAATTATGTTTTACCAAAAAGCTGGAATTTCACTTGATCGGGTTTGTTATTTTCACCCTTAATCATAAGAGAATTATGAAATCACAGTATAAATATAAACAATTACCAAAACTCACATGAAAAACATGTTTTTTCTTAAATTTGCCTCCTAGTCGTTTAAGAATTTGTAATCGACAATAATCGGCGTTTTAGTAGTCGTTTTATGCAACTAAAACGACAGTCAGAATGCGAAAAACTGTGTTGACGTTTGTAGAACTTGTGTTCCACACTACTTAAACGCCATATGTCGTTAAACGACATAAAACGCCTAGAAAAACGCCACATGTAATACCGATTTCAAAAAACGCTATTTGTCGTTTAATATAAACGACACGTAGAATAAGGGTGAATATACAAACCTGTGGAGGGTATAAAAACAATTTATCAACTCGGCGGTGCTTTCGAATAACTTGTAACCTAGGCCTAGGGTATACGTATGCCTTGTTGTAGCAAAGCTGGGCCGTGGTAAGGTAAAAGTTGGAATGACTTGACATCTTTCTCATCTCTCATTTACGAAGCATAATTTTAATGGCGCCTTATCCTGAAATTTAACGATTTAGTGCCAAAAGGTTCCCTGCTGCTGGTTCTTATGATGTCACAGTTCTATTTAGAAAAAATCTTGACCTCTTTCGCTATTATTTTGTCTGTTATGCTATACAGTTTTGGAATCGGTATAGCAGAATGGATGCGTCCGAAAAACTCAAACATCCGCATTTTTGTTGCCTTTTAAAATATAATGCTGCCTATGGTCAGGAATCCAGCATAGTTTAACGGAATGCTACCTAATTTGAATCAGTGCATTACACGGCATTTCCTAACCTCCTTTTATTTGATCGATCTTAAATCTGCTTGACTGTCAACGAAGATGGCTATATTTGACAGAAGAAGGAAGGAAGCATCTTTTCTATTGTCACGATTTCAGCTCGGAATACATACATTACATGCTTCTGCTGATTTATTAACATAAGAATTAATTTGAATTGATTCATGTGCTATACATTACATATACAAATGCTTAAAGTTGGGCCTTACCAATAATCATTTTTAGTCTTGAACTTAAATATTTTGACGGTCACAATGGATAATTTTATATGGATATTTTCGCCATTGTGACTTCGTAAAAGTTAGCCTGGACACTAAAAATGATTATTAGTACCGCGGATTATGTATTATATTTTTTTTTGTCTTAAATTAGAGGTTTTTTTTGGTATTTTCCTCTAAAAGTATTTTTCTCAGAAGATCCGATTTTATACCCAATAATGTTTCAGTAGAAAGATATCACTAATATATCACATCTCTGTATTAAATATTATGTGCGATAACAAAAGAAATGTACATTTTTATACCAATAAAATATATCTATATCTATGCATCTGCTGATCTAAAATATTCCTCCAACCGTACCTATCTTCATTTTTTAGCCATCTGTATCAGTAGTTGTATTTGACACCAGTTTCTTCATTAATTTTTCCTTCTGTTGGCGTGGTGGTGACAGGTGAGTACGTATGTATGGCTCTGTTTGCGGGCAGTTCCCGATATTCATTGTTTGATCGAGCCGTTTGTAAATTTTCGATGATTCTTCTTAAGCATCTACTATCCGTCCCTCAAGGTTAGGTGTCCTTTTGCTGTCATATTACGCCGATATTTCAAAGGCCTACAGTAACAATTTCTTAATTTCTCTCTTCTATACTGGTTTTTAAATTTCCATCTTCTTCCTATAGTCGAACCTAATTTACGTATCTACCCCACATGAATGGCGTGGCAAGGAGCAATAGATTCATCGTCGGTATGTTTGCAAATCTACTGACCACAAAGTTGAGCCCCGTTTCCTTCCGAGTAAAGATATCCTTCCGCGTTGTTATTATGAATCAATTGCCTGCCGATTTCCTTGTGGCAGGCTTTCTGTCCATTGCAAAGATTCCAGAGGATTCTTGCTTCGTAAATCGCAAGTGTAGTTTTTTTTCGTTTTTGTTAGTGGTCATAACAAGATAGCAGATACCAGCATTACCAGAGGAAGGGAATAATATTGAGACTGGAGATGCAGGGTAAACTAGGGGCCAGATCACATAAACTGAAAACTATAGATATGCATTTTTGGCGTCAGTGGTAGTTCGGAAAAGTATTTTAAAATTGTTGTAGATCTACAACATTGTGGTATTGCCACTATAAAACTGTTTTAGTTTTCAATTAATCAATCTTTAAAATTTGTAAATTTCATATCTCCCAAAGTAGTCACTACTCCTATGAAAACAGATCGTTCCATAATGTAGATATAGGCGTATTTTTTTGGGAATCTATAGCTAGCTCACTTTTACTTTTACATGCAAAACTGGTATACTCACTTTTTGTTTTGTTATACTCACTTTTGGTTTTACATGCAAAACTGTTATACTCACTTTTGGTTTTGTTATACTCACTTCCCAAAAAAATACGCCTTATGAATCAACTATAAGAATCGATGCCACAAAATGTGTACACAACACACCCTCTCCATCCAGATGCGAAGTGAAGTTATCCTCTTCAAGGGTTTATATACATTTTCTTATGAATGTCACATCGATGCCAAATGCACATTTTTTCTTCCATACAAACTTGAGAAGGGTCACAAATCGAAATGCGAAATCATTGAAAAGGAACTTTAAATATATGTATGAAGCATTAAGCCTCAGATGCAGCATTTCATGTCAAATGGAATATGCACTTCGCTGAAGATAAAATAAATCCTATAAGACTGACTCCTGGTTTTGATAATTTTATCTTAGATCAAATCAATTGAATACGTAGGTATAATGGACTGTGGAGTGTGTACTACAAGAATAAGACATCTGCGATTGAAGGACGTACCGACTGCGAAGAATCTTTTGAATATTCTATCATGTTTAAGAGGATTTTCCTTCAGCTTTCTTCTGAATGAGATATTCTAGGACATATTTGTATAAAGAAAGTCCTTTCGATTTCAGTGATTTCTTCCGTTACCGTATGCTACCATAATAAACTTATTCTCGCATTTCTCATGCACATGTGTGTGTTTACAATGGGATAGGAAAAGCCACATCAACTTGAGGTGTATCTTGTTAAGGAAGTCATTGGAAATAATTCCCTTTAATTCGATTAGATTTCAATTCAAATCGAATTGTTGGTATGGACGATATTAGATATTGAAATTAGAAATACTAAATAGATTCGGGGAGCCCCAACTGGGATCACTGAGTTGTGGTAACTTCAGTATGCAATAATATTGGAGGTACATTTTTATACATATGCAAGTAAAGACAATTTTACTTAAAAAAGAAAATAATCAAATTGCAAATGTTAGATATATGTAGATACACGAATTTTACAGCAGAATGTAGTCACATTTAAACCATTCACCTATTCCGACAAATTAACATTCATTATACTCATACATCTTTTATGCGATTTAGTAGTATTGTGATCAATGTAATAGATATATTCAGCGTTAAAACATATCAGTTTCATTTTCATAATGATTCGCATCAGATTAATTGCAGAACATGGAAGTAAAAATATTTAAACTGCATACTCGTATAAAAAAAGAGATTGACACCCATTAAATAATTTGCCTTAATTTGGTTTCAAATAACACTGGTCAACAAAATTTTTGTAACAAGAAAAGTGCTTAGTAATTTTGAATTACCCGCCTACACTCAGCTTACCGCCATATTTATTTTTTTTCCATCAGGTCTGGTTTTCATGTTACAGCTACTTCCCACAAAACTGAAAAAAAGCCGTTTTTGCTTCATTGTCGGCATTCTAAAGTTTTGTTTCATTTGAAGAGCGTAGTGTGTTTTTCTGTTTTCTGTGTTAAGTGATTCTTAAATAATGTCAAGAAAGTGTCAAAATGATCCCGACAAGTTTTGCTGCATTTGTGGCGGCATTACTTTTAAAACTCAGCGAAGGAATTTGACACCATTACACTCACCGAAAAAAATGTTTAAATGCTTTTATTGTAAAACCATCTATTTACAATTTAAATAGCAAATTTGGTTAATTTACTATTTTAATTGCAATTTTTTTAGTTTTACTATTTTTTTTTTTTTTTTAATTTGTGTTTTTATGTTTTTTTTATCGTGCTGGGGAACCGCGAGGGTATTTCCTGCATTGTGACATCAGAATCGAAGCTTTCCAAACAAAAGAAGTCGGGATACAGTTCTTCACAAAATGGATACGACCAAGTTGGCATTGAGGGACCTATCCATCGGCCAGGCGATACATACCGATTTACCCCCGTGTCATAAAACTTCAGGAAATGTGGCCTCCCACAACAGATAGTAAAACAAAATTCAAAATTCAATTTTACAATTGAAAATAGTAAAAAAAGAAGCGAAATTTACTATTAAATTGTTTGTAAAAATTGTAATGACTATAGTTACAATTAAAATTGTAAATTTTACGCAGAAAATTGTAAATATTAAAATTTTTTCTGTGAGTGTAGTAACTAAGCTATATAAACAGTATTTCCATCGGACAACAAGACAAAGCATGGGTTCCACACATCTGTTGTGTTACATATGTGTGTCTTCGTACTGGATGGGCGAGAAGATCTCGATCTATGCCTTTTGAAATACCTATTTGGGCGCCGTTACCGATGAACACGGTGAAGGATTCCACCAAGATATTTATACCATAGAAAAGCGGTACCAGGGCAAGTGGAGTCAACGTATGCTAGCGGATTACTGTTGGATATTAAAACGAGATGTCCCTGAAGCAAAGTATAGAAGAAAATCATAAAGCTACATTTATAATTATGTTACAGTTTAGTGAAATAACTTAGTTTTGGTGCTTAAAACTAGACATTTCTAAAATTCAATAAAATCTAAATTACAAAAAAACTATTCGTATTGGAATCATTCTAATTTTATTTCTATTATCCTTATAACTGTCCTAAACATAACCAGACAAAAGTTTTCATGTTACATGCAAAAAGTGTTTTTTTGTTGACCAGTGTAATTTGTATATAAAAAGTGCGTGGCAATCCATTAGGTATGTATTGAAAATTTAATTAAAAAAAAAAACAAAAATGGTTTCACATTCGGTATGCTGTATGCAATAGTTTATATTTTAAATATAATTTCACGTTATTTTCATTTGGAAATTGTATTCATTTTGATTTAATTAAATATAACATTTTGTTAGCAATTTTACAGAGCAGAATGTTCAGGTAGCTCTAAATTTCATAAGCAATAAAATAGGTCAGGATGGGTCAATATTTTGAGAAAAGCTTGGTAAAAATCTGCATTCAGCGGGACCGAAATTTGTACCAAGGCGTTAGGTCTGCCCAAACCATAATGCTAATGATTTTTTTTTGGAACGTGCTTGCGTGGGGGTTTTTTGCAAGTTTTTGTGGAGTTTAATTAGGTGTTTTTGAAACGTTTTTTTGTGGGATGTTTTTGGGCAATTTGTGTGCCATTTTTAGTGGCTTTTTTGAGGGGTTTTATATGGCGTTTTATTAGGTGTTTCTTGGATTTTTTTTGTGACGTTTTCAGAGGGGTTTTTTGGCGAGTTTTTAGAGAAAAGTTTTATGGCATATTTTGGCGCGTTTTTTTCAGCGTTATTAGATGCATTTTTGTGGCGTTTGGTTGTCATGTTTTTTTTATGCTTTCTTGGCAGGGCTGACTTCGAAGATTTTGAAAAAGTCGCAAAAAAAAGGGGATTTGCATACAAAAAGGGGCAATACAAATCTGCCCACAAATGGCACACAAAAAACGCAAAACCAATTAAATTCACTAAAGTTAAAAAAATTCTTGTCCTATCTTATTGTTGCATTGAACATGGAAGTTATGACAAAATGGCTAATGGCTAAACTTATGACAATAGCTGATAGAAAAAGGACGCATTCTTTCCGATTCCAATTTTGTGAACTAGTTTCGTGAAGTATTTATTATGTAACATTTCATGTTTTATACAAAAACGTGATTTTTTTTCAAAATGGGAAAACTATCAACGAAATACAGAAAAGGGGCAAACTTGGACAATTTTGGAAAAGTGGTCTTATTGGGGATTGAAAGAAAAAAAAGGGGAAAATACAACTTTAGTCACATAAAGTCAGCCCTGGTTCTTGGATCCTAACTTCAGCTCCCTATTGCACAGTGAGAGCTGAGGTTAGGAGTGTTTTAAATGTGGTTTTAAGGTTGGGGCTACTTTACTTTATGGAACCCGAAAAAATAACCTAACTAAAGCTTAGGGTCCTCAATGATGTTTGTTTAGGAGATTTTTTTGTTTTTAATATGGCAACATTCAGAAAAATTTTTATTCGGTATTGTTGACAAATCTCTATACGATGTTTAGTGATTGGTCGCTTAAAAAATTGAAAATATTGACCCACTTTTATAACGTTTAATTGTATTTAATGATGAGGCTCACTTTTGGTCTCCTGTCTTTGCCGATAAGAAAAATGGTCGTATTTGAAGCTAGGATAATCCAAAGGCGGATACACCAGCTAACGATAGCGTGCTCCCTTGGGGTTCTGTACTACGCGATGGAGCGTGGTTCCATTTGTTCCATTTCCCATGTTTTTCTTCAGAAGAAAAACCTTCGGGTGGTAGGTTCTCCAATCTCCACTTCTTGTTGGAAGTTCTCCTTGACCTTGAGGGCTGTTTATATAAATAAGTAACTTTAAATAACTTAAATAGAAAAAGTATAGGGCCATCAAATCGGTTAATCTTGTGGGCCCAATGACCCACTGATTCCTTCAGAGTAAAGATCGTACCATAAAATGACTTTGAGTGGATGAAATGGCTCTTTGTGCACTACTCGCGTACTTTCAGTGCCCCCTGACTGCAACATTTTATTGTTCACGTATCTAATACATTACTACAACAACAATTAAAGTACAAAAGTAGCACCTATCGTCAAGTATCTCGCGATCATAATAATTAAAAAAGTCAAAGATTAGGACTTTGAAGTCTGTCTGAGTACCTACACCTTGTCTCTGCTCTTTTCTATTAGCGCCTTTCAACAAAAGGACAAATTAATAGGCCTGTAAAATTTTTATGTAATTTAATTCTCCTTACAATACGATTTGTTCCAGTTCGTCCCATTCATATCCATATTTCATAAAGAACTCATGTTAAGGTTTCACCATCCAAGTGTAATTTTTATTTTATGTTTGTCTTGCCTGCATTAAACTTCCATTATAGGTTATATCTGTTTTCAACAGCCTAAGACTAAGATACGCAAAGTTAAAGAAGAAATTATCACTAACTTCATTACTTTCACAACATTGAAGCGTCAATGTATGAATGCTATGCGGGTAAAACTTTTTCAGTTTTCGGTTTAGCATAGTGCATTTAAATTTCAATCTTAAACATTTTCCAACCATTGAAAACCTATCTATAGAGGTGAGTAGATATTCTTGCGCAATTCCCATTTAGCGACTTTATACGGGGTTTACTAGCGTGGCAAATTTGATTTGTCAAAATATCGCTTGCAGGATGTAGGTTCGAGAATTGTTATTTTCAGGAATGTTTCACAGTCTGGTAGTTCCGACTTTTTGGTTCCGACAACGAGAAAGTTTTTCTTAAAATATAGCTTTAACTTTTAAAATTCAAGTTTCGTGTTTGTGTCTGGTGCATGTTAATCTTCCCATAAAAATTCCAATGGAGGTGGGTACGGCCCCTACGGAGGCATTTTAATTTAGTTCTTAATAGTTTTCCTGTAAGTAGATACACTCTAAGACGTTATTGAAATGGATTAGATATTAGAATTGGAAGTAAGAATATAACTATGAATAGTTTAAAGGATAGAAGTCTTGCAGAAATTAGGAGTCTTAAGGAAATGACAATCGTTTGAGGGACGATTTATGCATACCTACATATACATACGAACTCAAAATAATTGAAATTAATTCTTACATTACTGTTACGACATGTATTTTTATTGGACAAATAAAGAAACCAAAATGTAAAAGGAAAGACACGACGTTCACAACGTTATAATAGTTTTATTCGAATTTCGATGAGAAGTGATTGTACACTACTTCGTACACTAGTGACATTTATGTATATTGTTTTATGTTATAATTTAGGTACATGTAAAAGTATTTGTATATTATGTTTATTGTTTACAATATAATTTGTGACTTTTGACATAATATATGTTGTCTTTTGGTGTATTTGTTTCGTCTGTCATCGAGGATGTGTAGCTCTATATGGATAGGTGTGGGCATTGTTAGTTTTGGTGATGTGCAGTAATTGACTCTTCAACATTCTCCCCGCCCGTGAACGTAGTTCGCAAACTCCTTCATAATCTTTGATCATAACTTGATAATGACATCCTTCATTGACTTGCTTGTTGAACGAAAATTAAATTCATCGACCTCAATAACATCCCAGTCGATATTTGACTACCTTGCCGACCTTCTTCACTTCGATCTTTGACATGACATGTAAAGAGAGAGACTATTAATATTCAGACATACAAAAATACGTTTATCCAAATAAAACAGACAAAGACAAACATAAATACGAAGTACAACGAAAATATAAACATTTAAGTGCATGTGCAATGTGCATCTCTCTTGCACTTATGTCTCGTACTCCACTCCAAATCCAGTTCCGTGTGTAAATTTCGCTATGAATGGCGATCGTGCGGTGATTTTTATTTTTTTTTTTATTTGTTAAGTTCATTCGGTGTTTTAAATGATTATTAAATTATATAAATAATAATAAAATTATGTTTTCGTTTGTGTTCCGTGAAAATAGTGAAATTCCATATCGTTTTCTGTTTAATGGAATCAATAAATTATGTCAGTGATATTGTTAATCCATTTTGATGCATGACCTTGCTGATGATGACGTCGATGATGTTGATGACGATGGCTGCTGCAGTGTTCCAGGTAATTTTGCAAATTAATTGCATATGAATTATTATGTTTTTTGTTTTATATTATTTTAGAATTAGTAGATTTAGCATTAGATTAGAATTTATATTAGTGTGTGTGTGTGTGTGTATTCGCGGAAAAATTTAATTTAATTAGTTTTGTTGACGTTTTGCTTGCATTTGTTTTGCATAATTTTCTTGTTGTGTTGATTTCTGTGGTAGTGATGGGATAAATTTCGATAACTATCGATAACAATCGATTACAACGATAGTTGTGTTCGATATATGTAGATGTATTTCTTATAATTATTATGCTATTTGAATGTTTTTTTTTTGAAAAAAAGTGTAAAAAAACTATTTAGTTCAATAAAATTATTTGATAAATATTTTTGTATTGCGTGTTTTGGATACGACGCGATGTTTGGGTATATAAAATTATGAAATTGCATGTTATTTGTTACGATGCGTTTTCATATTTTTATTTTGTTGTTCGTTATAATATGATTTTAATTTGCATGTTTTTGTTACGATGCGTTTGAGTTTGTTGTGAACGTTTGAATTGTTTGAATGTGGACTGTATATAAATGTGTTTAGGTTACTGGTTTGGGTTTTATTATTTAGTTATATTATTATGTATGTATTATGTATTATAATAATTTTTTTTGTTTTGCTGTAGAGTTTTAGGTTTAAGATATTTCAATGTATAGAAGTGTGCTATCCTCGTTGCAATTGTTGGCAGAGAGCATATTTTCGCGATTAATTGTTGTAGTAGGCTTGATTTTGTTTTTACGTTTGAAGATTGTTGGAATTGCGATAGATATTCGCTGTTCCATTTATGCCAAAACGTGTTTATGAACAATTGTAATCGTTTCCAACGATCGAGATAACCAAACTTCCTCAGTGAGTTATCCCCTTGGGGTATAGTTTGGAGTGTCTCACCGAGCAAAAGGTGTGCTGGCGTGATGACTTCCAAGTCATTCGACGTTGTCAGAGAGAGGACATAAAGGCCTTGAATTCAGACACGCTTCTGTCTGTGTAAGAAACGTGGCGAATTCATCGTAGGCAAGTCTCACTGCCGACAACTCTTTTCAAATGGTACTGGACCGACTTCATCCCGGCTTCCCATAGTTCTCCAAAATGAGGGGAAGTGGGGGAAATGAAATGCCATTTGGTACCCAAATTCGCCAATGTGCCAGCGACCTCCTTCCAAACGTGGTGAGCATTCCGTAACAACTCACATAAAATTGTTGGATGCTGCTCCTCATAGCACAGATCCAAGTTTTGCTTATGGCCTTCCGCACGCAGTGCTCCATCAGCATCGATAAATGCGTTTAATGCGCGTAGATCCTTTTTGATTTTGCCAGTTCGCTCAATCTGAATCAGCTCTGCTGGGAACATCTTCTTTTGTGCCAAATTGACTGTGAGCACAGTTGCCGCATGTAACTCCTGTGGGCCTAGCGGCTGGGAGTTCTTCTCATTTTTATTTTGTATGGTTTCGCAGTTGTTGACGAATCGCAAATCGTGTTTCCTGTGAGCTCGCACTTCCAGTTTGTCACAAACGACATCTTCCTCAGGACCCTTGGTCTGGAACGGTTCATCTTTCATTTCAGGAAATGTTTGCAGCTGGGAACTCAGATCCGTAATCTGTACAAAGCTGCGTAACTGTTGCGGATTTTCAGCTGGAACCTTACCAAAGATTATCCATCCTAGCCTGGTCTTTTGTGCTGTCGGTGCCACTTTGTCTTCGCAGCGTATAACGTCTGGAAGGAGTATTTCAGCGAAAACGTCACTTCCAAACAGTAAATCCACTTGTGCAGGAACATAAAAATCAGGATCCGCTAAATGTAAACCGGAAAGATGTTGCCATTTGTGAGGTATCATTTGTTGGGTCGGAAGAAGCCCAGTCAGCGACTTGAAAACGAACGCCCTAACGGCGCTCTCAAATGTCGAATGTCGTGATGCAAACGTTATGTCGACATAATTTTGTGTTGTGCCGCTGCTGACCATCCCCAACCCAGATACCTCGACAAATGCATGATGCCTCTTCAACCTCAACAACCGTGCCGCAGATTCAGAAATAAATGTGGCTTCCGATCCGGGGTCGATTAAAGCGCGCAGCTCATGGAAACGTCCATCAGCTGACCTTACCCTTACCATTGCTGTTGCCAAAAGTACCTTTGAGCGTTGCGATAGTGAGTAAAAGGTGTTAATGTGCCTGCTCGTCGATGGCTGCGGTTCCTCCAAAAGTCCGGACGAATCAGAAGGTCGAAAGGCAGGTGCGTTTGGATTCGCGGCGACCTGGTATGACTGCTGAGATCCGGATCTGGGCTGTTGTGAGCATTGTGCTGTAGTTGGCTGCATATTGTTACCCTCAGTGTTATTGCTGTAGTAGCTGGTGTCGTTGTTGTGATGGTAGTTGTTGTTGTTATTATTATCGTGGTAGTTGCTGTTCTGGTGGCTATTATTACTCTGCATATCATTAACATGCAGAAGGGAATGGTGACGTTGTTGGCAAAAGTAGCAACACTTCGTGCTTGGACACTCCTGCACCATGTGGCTATAGCCAAGACAATTGTCACAAACTTTTGCATTCCTGACTGCCTGTTTTCGCTGGATCGCGTTAAAATTAAGGAAGCTTTGACATTTCCTCAGCGCATGTTGCCCTTGGTGACATAATTTACAGGAAAACGCCTCTCTAGAAGACATCTTCGCTAAGAGTACTCGTGGAGCCTCCGTGTACGACCGGTTCCTCGTGTTGACAGCTGAGTCACCTCTTACCCAAGGCCTGGAACTCCCCTTCAGGTCCCGCTGGTCGACCACCTCAAGAGTGCGGAAGCGAGTCTCTAAAAATTCGGTGAACTGTTTGTACGTTGGCAGCTCCTTGAGGTTCCCCAACTTCTCTTCCCATAGCTGCTGGGTAGAATTCGGCAATTTGTGAATTAGGACGTATATCAAAATCGCATCCCAATGTTCTACCCGCAACCCCAAGTTCGCCAACGCATGAACACACTCCTGAGATGTGTCCAGCAACTCCTTCAGTCCATTCGCTGATTCCTTGGATAATAACGACTGTCCAAAAAGCAACTTCAGCTGTGCATTGACCAGCACGCGTTTGTGGTCGTAGCGCGAAGTAAGCAGCTCCCATGCCTTTGCGTAGTTACCCGCATCGCAAGGAAGATGTTGCAGCAGTCGCTCAGCCTCGCCCACTAAGCACGACTTCAGGTAGTGCATTTTGTCGATGTCGCTTAAAGATGCATTATGATGGACCATGGACTCGAACAGACCTTGGAAAGACCTCCATGTTGTGTACGAGCCGCTGAACTTCGGAATATCGATCTCGCGAAGTCTAATTTTACTGCTGGATGCCGCCGTTTCACCTGAAGCAACACTTGCAGCTGCCTGGGAGAATTTCTCCAACGCTTCCAACAAATCGCTGCGATACTCCAGGTAAATTTCTTGAATTTGCTCGTACACAACCACTAATTCTTCCAATTTCAGGTCTGCTTCAAGCCTTCCGCCCCCGACGATTGCCTCGTGATATTGCCTAGCGACTCGCATATTCTCCTCCAACATATCAAGACGACTTGAGACATATGCTTGTTGCTTACGTTTCTTGGTGTAGTTCTTAAAGCTGGTGAAACTATTGACTACCATGGTTAAAACGCCTTTTTGCAACATACCGCAGTTAAAATTACCTTGAGCCATTATGTTTAAGCACGTAGTTATAAGTTATTTATAGTTTTTAATATGATTTAAATCAAAATAAGTAATAAAAAGCAAAACTTACTTGCTTTTGTTGCAGATTGGATGGTGGTAATTGTTGTTGTAGGCGTCACAGATCAATTTTCCTCAATCCTCGGGATTCTGAATACAGCTGGCTACTTATCTGGCGATTTATTCTTTGCACGACGCGTCAATAACGATTAACACACACACTAAATGTCAATAGATTTAAGTTTTAATATAATTTAAGTTAAATTTAATACAGTTTTAGTTTTTACACGTCAAGAAATGTATTGCACTTTGTATTGCACGTTCTAACCCCACTTTTTTTTTGTCAAATTTACTTGTATTGAATTTTTTGTCAAAGTTCAGATACAATTAACAATTAACATTTAAATTAGACGCAAAAAGAACAAATGTAACCGAGAAGGACCAAATGTTACGACATGTATTTTTATTGGACAAATAAAGAAACCAAAATGTAAAAGGAAAGACACGACGTTCACAACGTTATAATAGTTTTATTCGAATTTCGATGAGAAGTGATTGTACACTACTTCGTACACTAGTGACATTTATGTATATTGTTTTATGTTATAATTTAGGTACATGTAAAAGTATTTGTATATTATGTTTATTGTTTACAATATAATTTGTGACTTTTGACATAATATATGTTGTCTTTTGGTGTATTTGTTTCGTCTGTCATCGAGGATGTGTAGCTCTATATGGATAGGTGTGGGCATTGTTAGTTTTGGTGATGTGCAGTAATTGACTCTTCAACACATTACTGTCGAAAAATAACATTTGGATACATTTTGTAAAATACCTACTTTCAAATATACATCTAAATTTTAATAATTTTAAGGAGGGTCAGTTTTAAGACTAGATTATATCTAAAGTCGTCGACAGCCTATTAGGAACTCATCTAGCAGATAAACTTCATCATTTGATTTCAAAAGTTGCGGATAGTGATATATTTTTGTTAAAGTCTCTGATAGTCCACAGTCGGTTCAAATGGCTGTAAGCATCATATTTAAAGTGCCTTCTAAAAAAAATATAATTTCAGAGCATTTTTTTCGTTTACGAGCGTAGATTACAGTCGCAATAATTATTGTCTTAACTCTTAACATGGATATATTTTTAATTTTAAAAGATAAATTTGATTAATATTACGAGCATATTACACGGCGCCGTATATAGAAACAGAGTATTTTGCAAACGACCAAATGAATTTAAAAATCTGTATCAGGAAGATTTTAGAATTCTAGGCTGGCTTAGCAAAACGGTTGTAATAAATATTCTTACATTAATAGAAAGTGATATAAAAACTTAAATTTACTAGTAAGTAGAATATCAAATACGAGTACTAAAGGCTGATTTTTTTGCTGTTTGGTTTTTCAGCCTAATTTTTTTTGGACAGTTCATGCGTGATTCGTGATCGTGACACGTGTCAAAGTAAAAAATGCTCAGTTCGCATTGCCAGTTCACCATGGATAGATTTACGCCCGAACAATATTTGCAAACTATTGAATTTTATTTATTGCTGAGCATCGCAAGAACTGTGAATGCATCCACAAAAATGTATCGTTTGGTATGGTTTATGTGCTGGTAGCATCACTGGCTCGTATTTCTTCAAAGATGATGATGGCAATAACGTTACGGTCAATGGTGCTTGCTATCGTTCGATGATTTCGGACTTTTGTTGTTTGCCCAACATGGAAGAGCTCGGTTTGGTCGACATGTGGTTTCAACAGGACGGCGCGACATGCCACACAGCACGCGAATCCAAGGACTAAACATAATAGCCGTTTTTTATTATCAGCTATGATCCATATAGATCATCGATTTAAATGCACTTACAACAACAACATGTGATCCAGGTTTTCATCGAGATCACGAATCATGATCTGATAATTAATTCAACTATTTTTCGATGTTGTTTCGTGGCGTTGTTTATTTCATTCTTAAATGTTGGTGTCCCTGTAAATTATAGCCACACAATAAAGTTGCCAGACCAAAATATTAAACACTATTAATATAACACAAAAAATCAATTAGCATATTTTCTTATTCGAATAATTTACTACTTTTGAGATGTTTTTTCTTCGTAATTATAAAACACAAAAATAAATGGAAAAATTAGCAGTATAATACTGATGTTAATATGTTGCATATTTGAACATAACATTTGAACATAGTTTCTAAAAAAAAAAATATTGAATGCAAAATGTATGCAGATTTGTAGTCATATGGTAACAACCCCGACACAACAAGCGAAATGTCAAACTCAAATATGAGCAAGTGCAATGGAGAAATCATCGCATTGTGACATTACATTGTACCGTGTGGCTGCAATGTGGCTGATGGCAATACGAAACATGACATACCTGGTATTGTTTGTTATGTGTTGAAAACAACTGTTGCCACAACTTAAAAATACAATTTTTCAATGATCCAGTTTGTTGTTTGCTAATATTGCGAGGCGAATTTGGTGAGCAATTCATCTCACGTTTTGGACCTGTGAATTGGCCGCCTAGATCGTGCTATTTGACGCTGCTGCTATTTGACGCCGCTGGACTATTTCATGTGCAGTCACTCGACTATACGGATAAGCCAGCAACTATTGTCGCCTTGGAAGACAACATAACTCGTGTTATTGGTGAGATATCTACCAGTCGATATGTTGGAAAAATTTGAACATTCCGGATGGGCCACTTGAGGCATAGTCGAGGTCAACATTTACACGAAATTATATTCAAAAAGTAAATGGCAAGAATTGATTTTTAGACCCTAATAAAACGTTCACTCAATTTTGCAAATTGTCCTTGTTTTTTTTTTTTAATTTTAAAAACTAAAGGCTTAAAATATCACCCTTTATTTGTATATAGGTTAGGCCTTTACCATTAGTGGTTGATAAATTTGTCTAACAGTTAGTTTATCAGAGACTTTGACGATGAAACAGGAAAAAAATATCAACATTTATCTTTTTGTTATGTGTCAGATAACTATCCGAAACTTTATCCAGAGCTTTTAAAACTGCCCTTAAGCTAATATGGAAAAATCACTTTTAGCTTTTTCCGAATTTACGGGAAAACTTCTCAGTTCCATTCCCCCTAAACCAGTCTTTTAGACTACCAAATGACTGTAGTGTCTTCCAAGCAGAAGTTATGGCTATTCGCGAAGCCGCTGAACTGCTGAAAGTGAGATAGATATCGAACTCAGACATCGTCATTTACACCGACAGTCAAGCAGCTATTAAAGCACTCGAATCACCAATATTAAGATCCAAATTGGTCAGGCACTACCGCAAATCTTTAAATGAGATCTCGGATATGTGCACGTTAACGCTATGCTGGGTCCCTGGTCATAGAGATATACCAGAGATCTGCTTTAATCCGAACGATAGCGAATTGCTTTGAGATGTCTGGAGCAGTGTAGGTATCGTATATGTCATAGGTGTTACTTAAGCCTATTAGTACATATGTGAGCGAAGACGCGAGAATAGGTAGTCCATCCATACTACAATATAAAATCCAACCTCTGTATTTCTTTGTTTGTACATAATTCTAGAATCATTCATCTGGTTTACGCGATTTTTGAAAAATTAAACACGTTAAAAAAAGTAAACAATCATTTGTCCTTTTTTTAGTTTATGTTCAAAGTTGTTTATGCTGTTGAAATGAAAACTTGTTGTTATTGTCATTTCTTTATCAAACTTTTTCCAGATTGTTAGTCTTTTTCGACATGTTTCAACTTTCAAGGCCCTAAAGAAAATGCAAAAGAGCATTGGTGTTCACTTATTTTTGACGTGCACGTTCACTGTTGGGTCATTATGATATCAAGCACATCATAAATAATAACATATATTATCAATGAAAGAGACTTCGGAAATTTCATTCAATATCGTTGTTTGTTGACATTCTTACCATTTGCCCTTTTCTCACAGCCAAAGAAAAGCAATACGCGAGTGGGACAAATATTACTTCCATACATAGACGGAATGGAGATGGAGAATTTTGTAATTTTGAAAAGTTTTCCCGTAGGTTAGGTTAGGTTAGGTTAGGTGGCAATTATCCGTTAATGCGGAGTAATTCACTTAGACCAAGTAAGGTCCATTGTGATACCACAAGCAGAGTCGGTTATTTCCGCTACTCTTATTTCGAAATTTGGAGAAATTTCCGTATTTTACTGATATCCGTTTCGGCAATATCAGCAAGCTCCTCAAAGAAGTACTCTCCTAGAGTTTGCTTTCTAATCGAGGATAGCGCCGGGCAGTTACATAGTAGGTGGAACGGAGTTTCCTCCTCCTCCTCATCCATGCAACTGCGACAGAAGCCATTAGCGGTAACTCCAAGCAGTGATGCCATTCTGACCGGAATCTGTTTAATCTGACCGGAGAAAATTTTGAAATCCGGCCTAACCGTTTTTTGACCGGAACGAAAAATGTTTTTAACCGGAAAACCCTTTTTTGACTGGAAAAATAAAATTGCCCTACTGACTGTAAATAAAGATTTCTATAATTTGAATATAACTTTGCCATACATTACGAACATGCTCCCAAGTTCAAACATAAACCAATTTAATGCGAATAATAGGACTACAACATCACGTATGGAATTCTGCTCCTGGAGCAGTATAATAAATTATCTTATACCTAGGCAAATTTTTTGACGTTTTCTTTTGCTAGAATTTTGAAGAGGAAATTAAACAATGAACTTCAATTAATTAAAGTGTGAAATTCGATAAATCTCAGATTGGAGTTTGGTGAACTACTCTTTTCAAGTAACAGAAAATTATCCGAGAATAATTATTTAGCCCAATTGACACACGGCCTGGCCATACATGTCCTCCCATGACTTTCATTTCTATTAACGATTTGGCTACACACAAAAACCAGGCGTCATTGCAATGAAATAAAATTTGGCAGGTAAAAGAATAGTGAAATTGAAAACACAAACAAATTCTATGTTTAAGCCGAAGCGGACGCCCGTTTTTGACGTCCTCACTCTATTAACGCAAATATCAAATGAAGATGTGTATCGAAAGCACAACGATGCGAAAAAGAACGTGCCAGAATTATTTCTGAAAGCAGATTTTCTATGCTATCTACCTTTCTCCTTTACTCACTCAAAATCTACCTGTGTCACTGGACACGACGTTCATTGGAATCCGTGTATGGCCATGCAAAAGTGTATTTCAGAACTTAAAACATGTCATATAAAATAAAAAAATAGTTTCAGTAAATTTTAAACAAACGAAATAAAAAACAAGTCCACAAACTCAAGATTCACGTACCTATTATAAAAATGTTTTCCAAACATCAATAATGCAGGTTTACATAAAAATTCGTAAATTGTATAGGTAGGTATAGGTATTTTCTCTTTTTGACAGGGTTTCAGGTCAAAAATTCTCATTTTAACTTTTGACCGGATTTTTTAACCGGATTTAGAAAATAAAAATCCGGTCATTCGGTCAGATTTGACCGGATTCACTTTTTTTTAGTGGCAACACTGACTCCAAGCCTTACGGCATGTCTTCCTAGTACACAGTGGCCTGTTAGTACTCCGACAAGAGTTCCGATATGTTTTCTACTGACGTTTAACAGGACCTTTGTCCTGTTTTGCGTGGTTGCAGGGGTCAAGATCGCGCCATCTCTCATTAGGCTGTTGCAGTGCTAGTGTGGAGATGTTGTGTCTTACCGTTTTAATTGGCACATGGGGCTCTCCTTTACCAGTAGAGAGTTCCATTTTCGTGCCGTTCCTTGCTAGTTCGTCTGCTTTACAGATATGTTTAGTTGTTTAAAGATATGACGATAGTTATTTCTATTGCTTTCGCAATCGTGGCCGGCGGTAGTTATATAGAAACCTTTAAGTAGTTAGTTTCCTTTTTTTGCACGGGGTAAATACAAATCACAACGAAATTAAGTTCACCAAAACCATAATGTGTTCAGAATAAAGCCCTTTTCTGGCTTTCGGCTTATAAGCAGATTTTTCCATTCATTCCATTCGTTCTCCAATTAGTAAGCTACGCGGACCGGAAACGATGAACTTCTATAGAATGTTTTTATTTTTCTAAACCAAATATGCAAACAGTTTCCTGCACCTAATATAGTTTTAACCGCAAATTGGCGTGCTACACTCATCATCCGGTTAGAGGAGCGAAAATATTTCTGCCAACTACCATCACCTCACCGCATTGTACGTCGTACTCGTACCTATCTATGTTTTGCGTATTTTCTGCTTCCAAGAGTGTTAAAAAACTAACTAACCAACACAATAATGTATTCAGCATTTTATTTGCACAAATTGGTTTAGATTTTCCATGGTTTTTCTCTCCTGGTAGGGGATATGATGATATTATATGCATAAAATCGTATACAGCCCCAAATCCGGAATGGTAGGTATAGGTACAATAGACGTCTGGCGATGATGGTGCCAGCAACTGTCGGTAGTTTAGTTTCAAATCAAGTGCACAAAATCCTTGGTGTGAATTTGATTTTATTTTTTTGTTATCTGAGTAACATAACCGGTAAGTTAAAATTTAAAAATAATTGCTGGTAATTAGCAATCAGCTGGAGGGGCTGCAATCACTGTGTGAATGTGAAATGGGTGGTGCATAAACGTTTATAAAAAAAAAAAACATAAATATAAAAATAACCGATTTTTATTCTGGAAATTTCCCATGAATGGTGACGTAATACCATGGTTATTAGCTTACTTGGGTAGGGAAATCCCTCCTACTCAAAGGTTTTGTACATTAGTGTATTTTGTGCACATGCAGCTCGCCAGGTGAGACTGACGTATTGAGTTAAGTTCGCAGTTCGTATCTGATCTAAAAGGGCGTCTGGCGAGTTCGCGAAGTGCAGTTAATTTATTTTAATTGGTTTTGTAAATGTGCGGGTATTACTCCCACGAGGCCATCAGACGATCTCTGGAAAGAAAAGGAGTAAACAGTACAATATCCAGGTGGATGTGTGAACTGCTGAGCACTTGATCAGCGGAGACTCAAACGTCAACCGGGAGTATCACAGTAAACACAACTAGGGGATGTCCACAGGGAGGGATACTATCACCCTAAATGTGGGCCTAGTTGTGGACGAGCTACTGGAAAAATTAACCAGCCTTGGCATCAGCTGTGACTCTGTCAGGCATATGCCGACGACATAGTATTGATTGCCAGGGGAAAGTTTGAGGAAACCCTCTGTGACATCATACAGAGAGGATTGAGAGCAACACAAGAATGGTGCCATACTGCAGTACTAAACATCAATCCGGCAAAACCAACTACATATAGTACCATTCACAAGGAAAAGAAAGCATCAGAGACTGAAAGCAAAACGACTATCAGGCACGACACTGATACCAGTCAATGAAGTAAAATACATAGGACTACACCACACCTAGATAGTAAACTCATCTGGCGTAAACACACGGAAGAGATTTCAAAGACGGCAACACGCACTCTTATGATATGTAAGAGTTTAGCAGGAAAATCGTGGGGATGCAGCCCAAGCATCCTGCGATGGATGTACATTGCAATTGTGAGACTCATGATCACATACGGAGCTGTAGCATGGGCAAAACGAACCAGCCTAGTCACAAAAGAATGCATCACCGGAGCAATGCGTACATGCCCAACTGGAGACATGGAGGTATACTCTTAGAGCTAACTCCTCTACACCTCATGGTTGAGGATACGGCAGAAGAAACAATCCTGAGGATGGCAAAAGAAGGAATCGGAAGGGAAAAATGCATTGGATCGAAAGAGTACGATGTACTGCTCGCAAAAGTTCAACTTCTAGCTATACCCAGGGATGATAGTATCAGGAGATTAAATTTTGAGAAAAACTTCATAACGAAGCAATAAGAAAAATTTTAAAAGAAAAGTTTTAAAGCTATGAATCCACGATCTACTGAGCAACCACACTGTAAAATGGTATACAGATAGATCGAGAACGGACGAAGGAACTGGTGCACGAGGAACTAAGCACTACGAATCCATGGGCAAATGTATCAGCATCTTATGAAATATGCGTTATAGATGAGTGGGTTCGGATCACTCTCAAAAATGATACTCAAGCCGCCATCAAGGCACTTGGTGCCTACATCATAAAATCCAAGCTTGTGTGGGAATGCCTGCACAGGCTTAATGAATTAGGTAAGAACAACAGAGTAACCATCTACGGGATACCTGGTCATTTACCAAAATTTGGTAAATTGATATTGATAAGTATTGCGAATAAAGATCACTCTCCAAAATGTTGGCAGGATTGGACAAATTATGATACGTTTTATAGAGCAAAAACATTGAAAAAATGAAAAGCTTTTTTTATAAAATTACTTACCTACTTATACTTATTAATCTTTCGCTCTTCACTTAGGCGTACTGTCCACGTAGCTGCGGTTCATACGTACGGTTTCGTCATTTGCAGCTTGCATAATTAACAAACGAATCTTTGTCCAAATAGATTTCGACTGTATTCACAATGCATTAACAGTAAAATAGGTATGGTGGGCCATGATGCCCCCCTGCTTGGGGTCACTGTTGGATTTGGAGTAGGCGCAAGGATAGGTATACGCAAAGATTCTTTAAATACATATTAAGAATTAAAAATTTGGGGATATTGATTTGGTGGATTTTGAATATGGGGATTTTGTGCTTGTGGGGATAATCAATTTGAGGACTTTTCAAACAGTGCGGATTTTGCGCTTGGGTATTATGTGGGTATACCCATTCGTTTGGGTGTTTTAATGTTTTGGCAGGAATGGAAGATAATTGCAATTCTAATCCGAGTTCGAAAGGCTAAATTGAAAGCCTTTATTTAGGAAAATCATACTCTCGGATATTTTTCGTTCTCGAGAAGAGTGGCACTGCGAACCAAAGACCCCTCGCTTGGTTTTTCAAAGCCCCAACGGCTATGAGTTATGACTGATCACACATTGACACATCAACACTTCCAGAATTTCAAAAGAGGTTCTAAATTAATTATATTAACAGACTTGGATTAAACTCGGGTAAACTGTTACAGTGTTATAGAGCTAGTCGTGCAAGAAGTTATTTTTCTCCCACCGTTTGAAGAGGTATCGTGCTTAGTTTTACTCATTAAAGAAAGCATACACTTTCGTTAAATCTACATGTATTATAGAACCAGAAATTCAGTTGAGAATACTTACTTTCGTTAAAATGCTGCAAATTTATTGCCCATCTAATAGCTATGCAGTTCTACACATAACATTCACGAACTGCGAGGGACCAGCTAGGACATAATTTAACACATTTTCTTACTTAATGTTGATGCAGTTTTTATTAAGTATACTTAGGTATTTTCATACTTCTCGCATTTCTTTTGCTAATGGTCTATAATTTATTACTTATACAGAAACTTAATAACTATTTTACAATGTTTTATGTGTTTTTTTATTTGTTGCTTATTTCTAAATCTTATAAATTATTAATTGCTATTGTTTTTTTATCAGAAAAAAAAACCCTAAAAATGCATTGCTGTATGGAGTTTGGAGTCGAATTTTACTTTTTTTTGAGCAACAATTTGTATGAAGTTTTTTTTTTTATTTTTATTTGTATCCCAATGTAGGTAGGTACATGACAGGAAATTTAAATATTTTTTTTACAATTTTATTCACTAAATTATGATAGAAACAGTAGAAAAAACTGGAAACATGAAATCTCTTACATTCAATTACAAATATAGTTTTAAGGCGTGTCAAGATATACAAAATTATTAAAATGGGTTTTCCGTTTTTTTTTTCTTGTTATAAACAATAATCAGTCATTTGTTTGTAGATTAAGCAATAATTAACTATGTAATTGTATATAGTTAAATATATTATATTATTTATTGATTTATTTATTTGTTTTTACTTAAGATTGCATTATATGGCCTAATAGTTCTTTGCTTAATACTAATGTTTATTTATATTTATAATTTCTTAAAACATGTTTTTTTTATAATTTTCTTTTAAATTCTATCTAAGTAGTTGTGTGTGAGTTTTATATATTTTTGGTGCGAAGAAATGGAATCACACGCACGAGTTTAATTGAAAAAACTTATTCAGTATGGACGGATATAAGAGGCACGGTTTTTGGAGTTGTTATTCCTCAAGGAAAAAAGAGGTCCTATATCTTAGCTTAGAAGAACAATAAATTGCTGTAAGACGACCATCTACTAAAAGTACTTGTGGAATGATATTCGGCCCTAGCGAGGTATCCGTCGGAACGGAAAATTCTCCGATTTTGTACGAATCGGAGGATTTTTGCAGCGAGGTATACGTCGGAACAGCTTTTCGGAACTTCGTTCCGACAAATATGTAACGCACACTGTCGTTTTGCGTTTCAGTGCGATGAAGTGCGTTTTTGCTGATATTTTTGACAGCTTCATACGAATTTTCTTCCGATATGCTCCGACAGGAATTGGTTGCGGAATTTGTTTACGATTTGCAGTGAAGTGTTGATAAATGAAAGCAATAAAGAAAAAACATTTTAGCAAAGTAATTGGTTGTATTTTTTGCTTAAATGTGTGTTTGCAGGGCAAAAAAAAACTAAAAAACAAGCACTAAATAGGGAAATCCCGATGTACCACGAAACAACATCATATCAAATCAATGCGTTGTCGCATTTTAATTATTCTTTCCGAAAGCGGATACCTCGAATGTAATTTGAGTCTCCGAAGGAGTATGCGTTGCGGAGAATTTTCCGTTCCGACGGATACCTCGCTAGGGCCGATTCTGTCACACGAGAGATACAATTACAATAATTGCAGTGCGTAGATAGACTAATATTTAATAGTTTTATGCGTTATGTATGCCGATACGAAAGTTTTCATTTCAAGTTAGAAGTCATGGATCTTATAAGGGTCAGGGCTAGATTTTCTATGTGATTGTCGGATATTGGTATTCTGCATTTCTGAATGACAGAACTGATGGAGTGAAGGTAATAGACAGGATGAGATTCGTGGACTTTCATGGGGTCAGAATGCCACTTAGGAGTAAAGTCCAGGGAGAAAATCAACCGGAGAAAGACAAATTATTCCTTTCCGAGTTTGGCAGGCGAAAGTGATACATACAATAACAATATTGGCTGTTTTGAAATGTACTCACATTGAAATCTAAGGGCCGTTTTCCATCCTAGGAAGCAAAATAAAAACAGAAAGTACCTCAGCGATGACACTTCTGAAAAATTTTCTGGAGTAGAATTGCCTAAAAACGTGGAGTAGATAGGAAAAAACGGGAGTAGATTTTCAAAAAGCATCAATGTACAATTGTACATACCTTTTTCAAGGATATCCTCCTATATTAATTTTATATTGGATCTACTAATGTTTCGAATTTTGTCTACGCTCCGAGTTTTTTTTTATGTGATCAATATGTTTTCTACCTACAAATTCGCCATACATAGTTTTACCTGGGCTAACAGTTTTCCAGATAGGTAAATTCCAATAAATTAATCCATAAAGTGGCTACATACTACTTACTTGTCATTAATGGCCTAAAAAACATTTTAGAAAATTGTGAAATTTTTTTTATTAAACAAAATAAAGAAATGGATTACAAATTTGAAATTGGAGTAGATAATGGGAAATTAGAAATAAGTGAAGTAGGGAGTAGATTTCTGAAATTTGTGAAAAAGTGAAGTAGATCTACTCCAATTGGAGTAAAGTGTCATCGCTGGTACCTACCAAATACTACACACTCCAAGTGAAATTGATGTCAAGACCACGAGAGATGGTAGGGCTTTAATTTGCACTCGTGGAAGTGTGTCCCTTTGTAGGCAAAATTGAAGATCGTTTACCTACATTTTCATGTGTGAATTTAAAATCCAAAGTGAGATTCCAGTGAAGTTATTTACTCTGCTTATTTACTTTAACATCAGCGTATAGGTACATGTGGAGGGAGCGGCTGAAAGCAAATATGATAAAACAAGAACATAATATCAGCCACGATTCTAGAAGAAGGCTTCGAGTACCTATGTATCGCTGAAAAACAAACAGCAGGGGTAGACGACTTAAAAAATTTGGCTGCCAACCGAATTGGCAAATGTATGAAGACATTTTGTACTCCAATGTAAAGACCTCATTAAATGGATGCAACACTCTTTTAAAATACCATTCAGTATTAACCGATAGTGCCAATCGTTTGTAAAATCGAGTTAGTTTGCGGAACTTCCTACCAATGTCTTATTTAACAACCGAGCTTGTGCATAAATCGTCCAAAAGACATCAGTTCTATGGTTACTTACTCTACGCATATACATACATAATAGATTCGGTCGTCTGAAAAATATATGGCGTCTGTGGAAGGCACGGCAACAATTTGGATACACACCATGCAGATTTTTAGTGGTAGGTAATAGAAGTTGGGTGATACGAAATTGTATATTTTAAATGTAACACTAAAAACAACACAAAGAAATACTTACAAACAATAGCCATATTTACAGCAACTTAAAAGTGATTCCAGCTTCGAAGTGTGTTGCAGCAGCCTAAAAGCTGTCTTCACCAAACGACTTGTTCTAGTTCAGTTCAGACAGTTCTAGCAATCACAGATATGTACCTGTGTCGGCCTATTTGAGCTCCTTATATCCGTCAATACTTATCCTATTTATCTTATTGTAATATTTACATCCGATTGTATATATAATTGAGATTTATCGTCCTGCATAATATAATTTAAAAACTTACACAAACAAACAATTTCCTTAACGAACAAATTTTAAACTTAAAATTATGATATGAACTCTTATGCATTTTTTGAGACACAATTAAAAAAAATTAAAAATGTTTTAAAAAAAATAAAAAAATTCATTTAAATATTAAAATTATAAAGAAAATACGTTCAGTTAAATCTTTTATCACAAGTAAAAGAGATGGACAATTGCTTCGAAAAGAAAATAATCGCAATTGAGTTATTTTGACCCCCCTTAAGTTTGAATTAAACGTTCCGTTCACTAAAAGGAATAAAAAATACATGCACAACATTCACACAAAAAATGTAAACTAAATACAATAATACACATACATAGTTTTGTGTTGAAAAAAATAATAATAAAAACGCAAACTTAAAACTCCGTTGATTGTCAAACAAATGAGGAGAAACCTGGCAGTGGGGCTCTAGAGCGCGCCATATTGTTCACAATAATCTGGCCCCCATTAAGACTCATCACTGCACTACCTTCTGGCTCTGAGTCCGTGTAGCTTGAGTAGTTGCGAACTGGTTTTTGTTTCTTCCACGATTGCCGCAGTGTATCATTCACATTGGCATAGTGATTTACAAACGAGTGAGGGTCGGAGCGGACGCTCTCATTTTCACTTTCAGAATGCTGAAAAAGGAAATCCATTAGTCGTGAAATGAGCGTGTTTATGGTATCAAGGGTATCTTACCTGGGAATCTGACGAACTAACTTCCGATGGTTTCTCCGTTACACTGCTATCGTCTGGATTCTCATCGTAACATTTGAGGCTCTCTTCATCGCTGTGATACGCCACTGAGGCGGGCGATGGTCGTGGTGGGCTCTTGCCCAGTGTCGAAGCTGGTGGTGGACGGTGGTTGGATTTTCGACCTAACGTACCGAGGGTACCACGACCCAGTGTGCCGGCACTGTTTAAAGTTCCAGTGCCGACACCGTGTCTCGAACGGTATAGCTCTAAGGCGAGCTCCTGTCGTTCATCGATGGACATTGCCATCGATTCTTCGAGGGTTTTTTGTGCTTCTTCTATTTGTGGAGAGGAAAAGGACAGAAACTATACATAAATGGAACACTATTAATGGTTTTCGTTATACTTACGCTTATATTTGTAACTTTTGCTCTTCACGCACAACACAGCAATAACCATTATGATGATTATGATTGAAGTGGCTGCCAATGCAACCATGAACCATGTCTGTCGATAGAATGGTTTGTGCTGCAGGTATCCATACTCTAGGTGTAGTTTCGATGGGGTCAATATTGAGTCTTTCGAGTAGACTGGGAATGATATGCCGTAGCGATTGTATGCTATCACACGGAATGTATACGCAGTCGATGGCAGTAGACTTTGGTAGCTGACTGTGAAGTCTTGCATTGGGCCGGTTGTGGTGCGAGCGATTGTCTCCCAACGCGAATCGTCTAAAGAAGAATGTGGGGTTAAGGTTAATTCGAAAAAAAAAAAAAAATTTTTATATAGAGTTAAGAAGAACTAAACAGGCGGTAGGCATTAAAAGAGTTTGGCAGGCACTAACTTATAATAAATAGATAGGCAGCAGAAAGTGAACAACTTCCTTTGAAATTTTAAAAACAAGGCTTTACTATACCTATTGCCACTTTTGGAAACGAGCAATTGGCATGGCAGTTATGACGTATCAGGTTGCTCAGAAGGACCAGCCTCAGGTTGAAGCAGATTACCAAATAGTAGCGTATTGCATCTCTTTGGCATTTTGTTCCACTATGTCACGTGGATATGGCGGTAGCGGCTATAGTGCCAGTTATGTTAAACTACTCTGTACACAGCTTGCTTGATATATTCAGCACTGTGTATATGTATTGGGCTTTTCAAAAGAGCTGGATATAAATGGCCTTATTCGATCAAGTAGTACATTGAAACTCCAGGTCCTCAAATTACGTTGCGGTGAGTATAACAGCAAAAATATAGAGAAATTAAAGCTTCAAAGGAAGATATCCCGTACAGTCGTGGAAACAAATATTTCTGCACGCCATCGATATACCGTGTCCAAGCATCCAACTTATGCGAACATGATTAGATAATAAGTCGGGGAGCCTTCATTGCTCTGGCACTGCGGTGAGGTCCTACAGCCATCTTTTTACTCTGGAGACAGTAAGGAAAACAAGGATTTTTTTCTGGGGGTATGTTAGCAATATTTGCTGAGGTAAGATTTCTTAGGCAAGGATATTCCTTCTGAAACGAAAGAAAGCCAGACATTCTAAGAGAGACACAGCCATAGTCTACATGTAGGGTGAAGATGAAGTGAAGTGAAGATGTTTTTCATGCCGTCATGGCCACTAATTATTATACATGTGAGACCGATTCGAGATTCGAAATTCTTTGTCAGATATTCGGTCCCATTTCCATTTGCTTGGACGAATTTTGGAGAAGATGAATCAGCGATGAACTAAAAGGTTTTCCAATAGGGATTTCCGCAGGTGATTGCTGTCGCATTGGCTGTAATTTATTTAGTCTGTCTTGCCAAATAAACATAGAGAGTTATAGAGTTCAACAACATGTGCAAATGGTTAAATTGTTTTTTGAAAGTGAGTATACTTCGCGCGCTTCGCCTATTTGACAGTCGCCATAAACGTCCTTCCGAGAGGACTATACGCAACGTAGTGGATAAATTCGAGTCGACGGGTTCAGTGAATAATCTGCCAACAGCCGTACGTCAACGAAACGCAAAATCACCCTAAAATCTCGCTGCTGTTCATGAGAGTTTGCAGGAGAATCAAAGGCAGTCGAATTTGACTTGGCGAATTTAGTGTCTTGACTTGAACCCAATTTCGATCGAAAAAACATGTTCAGTGACGAGGCCCATTGCTGTATGAATGGGTTCGTCAAGAAAAATAGCCGAATTTGGGACGATAACAATACATGAGATCCACCCGACTGCAATGCATCCAGAGAAAGTCCCTGTTTGGTGTAGATTTTGGACTGGCGGCATAATCGGTCTTCGAGAACGACAGGGTGTCATTAGATAATACATTATTTTAGAGTAACCTTTGTGTTAGTTAGTGTAGAGGCTGTTAGTAGTTTAAAATTACTCGATTTATTATGTTAGTGGGTAAGCGTAACATGCAAGGAAGCGTTTTCAATTCAGAGCAATGCACACTAAAAGCATTTCATTTTGCGATACTTACAAATATAGGACGGTTCACCTCTCTCTACTCGGGGTAAGCATGGTTTGGATAAAAATAGATCACAAGAAATAGAAATAAAGAGAAACTACTGTTACAAAATATACCCTTGAAGCCAGAAAATGATAAAAAAATAGGAGGAATTTCTTTGTGCATCACAGAGTTTAAATAATTTAGACCCAACTCTGACATGCACAGTCCCATTAACCAAAAATATTTCTCTAAACAAAAAAATGGGAGAACTTACCCCTCTTTTTGCATTCTATATAATAGCCGAGGACAGGTCCTCGTCCTGATGGTCCATTCAACCAGTGCATCTCGACACTGGACAAAGTCTTCGAAAGTATCAGATCTCTTGGTGCCACTGGAGATCCATCTTGTGGTCCTGTTGTTACGTTTTCGCTTACCGCCGGACCATAGTCTATCGTTTGAGCTCGCACCGTAAATGTGTAGGTGACTTCTTCTTCCAGATTTTGTACAAGCAAACTTGTACCGGTAACTTTTTGCTTCACCTGCTTGCTGAATTCTGAGGAAGATAGGGCACTGTTAATGTTAATCACGGAGACACGGGAGATGCTACTTACTCTCATTTTCTTCGGTAGTCTCGTAGGTCACAAGGTAGCCTAAAATTTCGCCATTGCGCATTTTCGGTGGATCCCAGGAAACCTTCAAACTTTGCATGGTGATGTCGTCGAATCTAAGTGCGACCGGTGGTCCTGGTAGGCCTTGTAGGGTTTTTACTGTGATTGGCGTCGATCGCGGTCCATCGCCGGCTGGATTGAAGGCCAGGATTTGTATCCTATACTCTGTGAACTTGTCTAGGAATACCAGGCTGTGCGAAGTTGCCGACGCCGCTACAACCTCAATCTCCTCCTCATGCTTGCGACCTTCTTCTAGCTCTTGCGGCGAGTCAGTAACGAGGTAGAATATCTTGTAACCGAGGAGGTCACCATTTTGCATGCTTTGCTTGGGTGGCTTCCAACGCAGTCTAACCTCAGTGCTGGATAAGGGAGCTGCGTCGACTGCTCGTGGCTCACCGGTGGGAACTGCTTCACCTACGTACACCGCCACGGGGGGTGTTGCCGGTCCGGCACCTTGAGAATTAAAGGGTAGAACAACAATTTCATAGTTGCGATCCTGTTGGAGATCACTAAGAACGATAGAAGCCTGATTGATGCCCATTACGTCTTGCTTTGGAGTAGCTTGTAGGGCGGCGGGAAAGTCAGAAAGCTGCTGGAACAGAATCCGGTAGCCACCTGTGGCAGAGTCGCCATTCCAGAGGGATGTCTCGAGTGCATTCCACTGAACACGAACGCTGGTTGTAGTTATAGGAACGACCTTCAGCCTGCTCACACCTTTAGCTGGAGCTGCTGGTAGCGTACGGACGGTGATACTTTCTCTACTATAGGTCGAAGGGCCGAGATCATTAGTAGCTTGAATTCGAAACTGATATGTTGTATGGGGCTTCAGACTTGTCGCGGTGTATGAGGCTAGACTTGGGTCTACACGTTCTGGAAGCGATGTCCATGGTCCTTCATTCTCGCGCATCTGTACCGTGTAGTACCGCAGCGGAGCAAATCCATCTCGGCCAGGAGTCCAGCTGAAAGTGATCTGATGTGCTTGGATCTGGCTGCGGGAGATCTGCGGCGACGAAGGTGCCTGCGGACGCTCTCGATTATTGGTGGTGTACACCAGAACTGAAGCAGTCTTTCCCCATCCTAAACGCGTTTGTGCTGTCACACTAAAAATGTAGTACCTTTCGGCCAAGAGCTGGTTGGCTCGGAATGTACGATCGGATGGTGGGAATTCACGACTATAGTTGAGGTTCACACTGCCGTTCAAAGAGTACGTGACCTGATAGGCGAGGATCTCACCATTGGGGTCCTCTGGCACATCCCAAATAATCCTGGCTGTGGAGAACGAAACATCAGGAAATGACACATTTGACGGGGCACCAGGGGTGTCTTCAAAAGTTTGCACTCGGATTGGAGGAGTGCTCAAGGCACCATCGCCCAGTCTAGTAAAGGCCAGCACCTGGATATGGTACACAACGTATTTCTTAAGCTCAGTGAGGGTCGTCGTGAACGAAGCATTGTTTGAGATCGTTTTATGTAGAACTTGACCGCCACGGTTAGTCGCCGCATAATACACCTTGTAACCTTCAATCTGTCCGTTTCGGTGCTCTTTTGGTACTTCGCCCCATCGTACGACAATAGTTGTAGACGAAGTTGCATTGGCTTGTACCTGGAGAGGTCCAAATGATGGCACCGCCTCTCTAGTGCGCTCGATGGCCTTAGCACTATTCCTTGATGCTCCCACATCATTGCAGGCATTCATGACAATTTCGTAGACTGCCCACTCCTCGAGGTTATCGAGCACATGCGAGTTTGCAGTATGGTCCTCAATCAGTACACTGAATGCACTCGTTTTTCCAGCACTGCTGTTGTCCATTTGGCGGTAGGTTATGTTGTAGCCTCTGGGGTTTCCAAACCACTCTGTCTGTTGAAGTGGGATCCAGCGAACTCGAAGTTCAGTCGCGCTCATAGCTCGCACTGTCACATTAAACGGCGGATGCATGGGTCTTGCCTGAATCGTCTGAAAGTCTTTAGTGGGTTCGGATGGCGCCGATGGTCCTACCACATTAGTTGCTATCAGTCTCAGCCTGTACTGAGTGAAGGGCATTAGGCCAGTCACAGTCAGAGTCGATGCGTCTGGATCGGACACCTCGTACACCGTGAACCAAGTAATATTCCTTGCGGTTTGTGCTTCCACTGTCCATTTGGTGATCGACGAGTTTCCATCAAACCCTGGGGTAAACTGCAGCACCACCGAAAATGCCTCAATGTTCGACAGAGCCAGTTGTGTCGGTGCATGTGGCAGAACAGGTTCCACACCCGACTGAATCGTAGCCGTCTTAGTTGGACCAGCGCCAACCTGCGTCCAAGCTTTGATCTCAAACCAGTAGTGCGTAGTCGCCTGCAGCTGAGTGACCCTAAGACTGGTCTCAGTCGCCGTCAGGTTGATTGACTTCAAAGTCTCCGACCGATCTTTGATTTGATAGCGGACAGTATAGCCCGTCAGCACGCCATTGATGTTTTTCGGCGGAGTCCACATCACCTTAACCGCACGATCAGAGATCTCATCAAAGTGCAGTGTAGCAACCTCATCTGGGACGTCCTCCTTTGTCTTGACCGGCACCATACCACTACGGATACCGTCGCCAGGATCAGTGAAACACAGAACTGTTATATTATACGCAGTGAACTTCTCAAGACCGCTCATTATAGCCGTTTGCTCTGCCAGGGGATCCAGCAAACTTGGCGGAACTGTCATCATCTTCGCCTCCGTTTCGTGTTCCTCTCCATCGATGACCTCATACTGCCACGCTTGAATCTTGTAACCCTGATTGATTCCATTGATTTGTTGTGGGTTCGGAGGCTTCCACGAAACATTAACTGCTGTCGAATTCACTGGCACCACTTTCATGTTAGTTGGTGGAGCCTCTGGCACCCCTTCCTTGGTTTTGATCTTGGCCCCTTCGGTGTACACACCCACGCCCATATTATTGTAGGCGGCTATTTGAATGACGTAGTCCTTCCAAGTGATCAACTCTTGGATGAGATAGTTCCTCTGAGCTTCATTCGTGATATTCTGATACGTGAACGGACTGTTGTTGTAGCCAAATAGTCGATATCGTATGATGTAGCCGAGAATTTGGCCATTGCGGTGCTCCTCTAGCGGCGGCTGCCACTGCGTAATGATCTCGGACATTGATCGAGCCGATCCGACAAATCCAACTGGCGGTCCAGAGGGAGCTGTAAAGCCAAATACAAGAGGTTGTGTGCGATTACTAATTGAGCTGTGTGCGTTGAAATATTATTCGATAGTCGATATACCTCGGTTAAGCGGTAATGCTACAATTAAGCCATTTTTTTTGTTTTGTTTCGATATTCATATACATTCAAAAATGAGAGATACATAGAAATGACATTTAGATGTAATTAGTTTATGATTTATATTTTTTTTTATATATTTGCCTGTTGGTAGTTGGTTGTTGCTTTGTGGAATGGAAAACAAAATAATATACGAAATGGGCCACACATTGATCGAAACGAAAATCAAATTAAAGTTGGAACTTAATGATTTCGGCGTATTAAAAGAAAACAAGATCGGCCAACAAAGGATGATTATTTAAAGAGAGAGAGAGAGGCGCGTGAACAAAAAACCTAAGACAATGCCACATCGAACATGCAACGGAGCACATCAAGAACGAACTGAAGAAAAATATTCAAAATTATAAAACCAAGCAGTGAACAGTAAGAGAAATTTAATGGGGGTGAAATCATCAGTTCAGCATAGGGTAGGGACAAGTCCGCCCGTGGTAAATTACACTACCCGAAATGAAAGTCATTAACGAGTACAAACTAGGAATAGGAAGCAAAATCCTGGAGCAATCGAACAGGATATTGACCATTGGATACCACCAGCCATGTCCTTAAGCCATCCTGTGGTGTTGAGGAAGTGAATAACGCTTCAGAAATGTATGTTACAGAATTCTGATCAGACGTCGAAGAAAGCTAAGCTAAGTTTGCGATGTCTCGCCAGTCACGGCCTTAGTTATTCGGGCGCCCCGAGCGAGACTTTTATCTGCGCCCTATGTTTGATTTGATGTTTTTCGGTGAAAACTCGAGTCACAAACTAAGGTTGGGACACAATTTACGACGATCGGTTGAGACACTGTACAAGTAAGATAACAAAAAGAATTCGCTTCCACATTTAATTAAATAAATACCCAGACGAGATATGAAAATGGAATATGGTATCCAAAGTAAATGCAACAACGAGATCCACGCCCTTCTTGTTGCTTGGGGGCGTTCATTTTGGTTCGGTGTTTAATTCACGGAATAAGCGGCCCGTCTGAACCTGGCGTCCCAGGCAACATCGCCTTAAGCCGGCAATGTGTATAATGCTAGTTTGGTTACTGGCAGACATTAACAGAGCAAATAAGTCAGGTACAGCGTGAGTGCCGCAGTTCGGTGGCCTGAATTGCTACGATACTTGCAGTGTCAGAGGAGATTTAGGTTAGGTTAGACGGAGAGTTATTAAGAAAAGCGTCACAATACACTATAAGCCACTTCAATGGCCCCTTCCCTGGGGGACCCATCTTGTAGTAAAGGGCGTTTTTTTAGAGGTATAGAACTTTAAGTTGGCAACACTATTTTAACTGGCGCCCATTTTGTCAGCTGTCAAGTGATTTATTTTTTGTTTTGGTTTGGCATTTCAACATGAATAGACTGACGCCTGAACAACGCTTCCAAATTTTGCAAATTTATATTAAAAATCATGGTTCTGTTCGAAATACGTATGTCGCACTACGTCCATTTTTCGGTCAACATAATCGTCAACTTTTAGTTGAATGGATACGTTAATAAACAAAACTGCCGTATTTGGAGTGATGATAATCGTCAAGTGTATTTTGAGACGCCGTTACATCCACAAAAACTGACTGTTTGGTGTGCTTTATGGGTTGGTGGAATAATTGGTCCGTACTTCTTTAAAAATTATGCTGGCCAAAACGTTACAGTCAATGGTGGCCGCCATGATTCTACTGCGCAGAATGGGGAAATAAGAAGGTATTACATACCTAAGGAACGAGATGCCAAACAGAAACGGTGGGTAAAAAGAGAAACCTACGAATTTGCTACCCATACCTGAGTCAACAGTGCTAACAACAGTGGGTAGACTCTGCTCTCAAAAGAAGGGACGGTTTTAAATCATGTAACTGTAGAGCTTCCTAAATATCGAAATCTCACGGACTGCGAGAACTGGTGTTAAATTTATCTGACACTCTGTAAATGCAAGGGTAGGTACGAGAAACTAGTACTAGAGTACTAGAGTACTACACAGCAGCAAGGTAAACTCGATGATAGACAATCAGGGGCCTTATAGACGCCTCATCCGAGAATGGGCTATACTTTCCGGAATGAATTCGATTTACATACAAAACAAAAACAAATTCCGTCGCGCACAGGCTCACGATTAGCTGTAACGGCACCATGTGATTACTCTGTGTAACCGCTTTGCATAGAGTAAGGCTTTCTGAGCCCGATGAATTGCAAAGGAATTGTCAAATCCTTTCTGTGGCTTTGCGAAATAAGGCCCCAAAACAAAAATGAAAAAATACCCCAAAAAATTATACAGGAAACAACAACAACGATTTTTAATAAAATTTGGGGTGATATTTCCTTTTTTGGGGCCTTATTTCATTGGGTCCTTATTTCCTGCAGCATGTAGGTACTTAGTCTTATTGAATTCCTATCCTTGAATATTTTTCTAAGTGACCACTACATTTCTATAAAACACATGCAGCAATACAGCATGGACGGGACCAGAGTTGAGGAGAGAAACACAATGCCTTTAGAAGTCACAAGGTAGAAGAGGACATTAAAAAGAGGAACATAATGCAGGTGGTAACTAATGTATTTTTTTATATTTAATTGTCAATTGCTACGAATTTTGATGAAAAAAAATGATATCACAGAAAGATGGATGGAAGTTTCTTGACAGCTTTTTCATTTTCGATCGAAGTTCATTCATGGCACTCAGAGAGCTACTCGCTTAATATTTTAGGGGCCCTACTCTGTATTTCGTTCCGAAAGTGAAATTTTTCAAAACCGAATATTTGGTAATCTCTATTTCGAAAGCGGAATGAAATCTCCAAATGCCAAAAGCATTGATTTACGAAAAATCGAAAGTAGGTATAGGTATTACAGAGTACAAATTCAAAAGCGGAAGCAACTTCGAATAGTATTGATTTTCGGAACGAAATAGAGAGTAGGGCCCCAGATTTGACAAGTTGCACAAGTTGCGATGCAAATAAACTAATTGATGCTATCGGAGAAGCTTAACGTCCTGTTATCGTATTCGTATTGACATTGAGTATCGCGGAAGCGGCAAGGATGGGTTGAATATGAAACCAAACCAATATTAAGAGTCTATAGCAGCGGATGAACCTTGATGATTTTTGTAAATTATCGCACGCATTTGGACTCTAGACAATTGGCAAAAATATGCTAAAAAATCTTGTATTCGGTAATTCGCTGGAGAGAGTTTCCAAGAAAAAAAGGCAAAAAACAGATGAGGAACCTCGTCACCTTAAGAGAAAACTATTTACCTACATATGAAGTAGGGGCTCAAATTTTAGGTGGACATGTAGCCAATAAGTTGAGGTGCTCTATAAGAACTAAATTACATTGGTACCTGGTGACTTACGCTGTGCTCTGGGAATGCATTCTCAATATAATGCAAGCTGTATTATTTAGGACATTTATGTATACACAACACACTGACAAAACGAATACGTTTTTACAACATTCCTTCATAATATACAGTGTCATTTCTTCTTCTAATATTTACAATTTTTTTTATCCAATATAATATTAGCCTCAACATAAGCTAAGATACCTCTACTGCATTGGCGGTTTTCAACTTAAAGCAAATAAAGAATACATAATCAAAATGCAAAAAAATAAACAAATATTTCAACTTAAAATTAAAATAATAATAAAAATGTCGCCTCTAAACTAATAATAACAACAAAACAAAATACACAGGGCAGTCTAAACAACAACAACTAAATAAATAGCACAAAACTTACCCTCCTGAGGCAGCTCAACAATATTACTCGCATCCGATGGGGAGCCTTCACCAACACGATTCACAGCACTGACACGAAACTGATAAACGGTTGCTGCCTTCAAATTCGTCAACAGAATCCATCGTTGGCTGGCCGACACATTACTAAGCTCTGTTATCCAATTGAGCAGCGGATCTGGTACAGGACCTACGAATTGTTCTATGAAGTTAATGATTTAGAAGAAGTTTATCGAAAGGAAAGGTACAAGTTGATTTATTTTGATTAGGATTGCAGGTCAAGGAAAGAATCATGATGTGAGTGGACGAATAGGTGAAGGAACAAGAAAAAAAAAAACAAACAACCATAAATTTAAATTTCAAACGAAATCGTCCGTTCTATAACTTACCCAACTCGGAGACTTCTCTCTTTTGGACGATAAACTTGAGAACCGGACTGTTTCCATCGAAACCAGGTGTCCAGGACACGTTTATCGCCCGCTGACTGGGCGAATCTAAGCGAGTGACTTTCACGTTTGTCGGTGGGAATGGCAACTCAATGACACTCAACCTAGCCGATCTGGTTTCATTGCCACCGGGTGAGGTTACAACGCAGGAGTATGTTCCAACATCAGAGGCGCGAACTGCCAACAGTTCTAGGGTTCCATCGGATTGGACTCCAATTCGTTGCGAGTTTATGATGGGGGATGGATGTCCCTCACGATACCAGTCGATGTTGAATGGAACTGTCGAATCACTTGAGACTTTGCATTGCAGCGAGGCTGTTAGGCCGAGCAATACCGTGGTGTCGACCGGTGGTTGAATTATTTGAGTTCGAACTGAAAAGGAAAAGCAGTTCAATGATAAGTATTAAGTTGATTTTTATTTAAAAAGAGTGTTTTATGAAATAAAGCATTTAACATTAATTACATTATTTGCTCATAAAATCATTTAGTCTTCGACCAAAAAAAAATGTTCACAATCTATAAACGCGTATTTGATAAACTGAATGGTGACCATGATGACAATACAACAGACAAAACTTAATTAACACAGCGGGAAATGAAAACAAGAGAAAGTAAAAACACAACAACGGTCCGTACATTATACTCGCATTATACCTAAATATACAAGAAGTAGGGTGGTTTTAATTAAATGAACTTTGGCCCCCTTGTAAGACTATAATCACTCAGCAGTGTGGACTGGTGGAAGTTAATGTGTTACAAAATATCTTAAAGACACTAGTTTAACGCATTCTTTCCCAATTAAATTATAAAATTGTGTGACTTTTCACGCCTACAATGAGCTGTTACAATAGACGAACCAAGTGCGCCTCTACAGTCTCCCTATGATATCATATATGCAATGTATATTACGACAAACTCGTAGACAATGTTTAACAAGACACGCTTCTACTAATCACGCGGTATAAATTAAATGGGTCATTTTGGAAACTCTTATCGCTTCGATTGTTTTGTATGTATGTACAATGAAGTGAAGACACTGGGCTTACATTTTTGGTTTGCTCAGAAACCCGCGGAAAACGGCAGCAAAAATATTGGTCCGCCATGGAAAATCGTTTAACAAGATTCTGTGTAAATGACAATCCGAAATCAAGGTATATAGTAAATATGGATAAATAGTTGGAGCAACGGGCGTGTAAACACTCTAGGGCCAAGCTTCTAACAACCATTCGATTGTGTGAGGAAGGGACCTAACAATTTTATGCAGAGTCTAAACGGCTGAATTGAGAAGCTTTTACAGGACAGCTACTCTCTGTCAGATATTCGCGAGATGTGGCGCAGTGGAAAAAATCTTAAGATGAAATTTGTGTTTTTCCGGGGTTCGAACCTGTACCCCTCGCACACAGTCAGGGGTGGATACCAATTCGACTAAACAGTTTTCGAACTAAAGGTAAACATCACTGCACAGGTTGTAGAGTTTGCTATTTAATCTCCTACTCCAAAGTCTCTCAATGCAAACGGGACTGAAAATCTATCGAAGAATTTTGCATTCAAAAACGATAACCGCGGCCATCTCAAATTCTGATATTCTGCGCCATGAATCTAAAATATAGCAGGACTGTGATGATCGAAGTCTTCATGTAATTAATATATATATTTAGGTAAAAAAAAACTGCGATTGGTTAGTGTAATTCTTCGCTTGATTTCTGATCTGTTGTCATTTTTAGGATTTCAGAGTGGAGCCAGGTAGATGGTCCCTAACTACTTTAAAGTTATAGCTCTATATTTTGAAGTTTTGTCCGATTATACCACTGGTGTTGGCTTGCGAGTTTGGCACAAGGTAAAAAAGGTCTTGCTATAGCCCTATGCTCATAGGTTTTCAAGGCGGAAGGGACAACCTTTTTACGCCAAATGGTATCACAATGATACCCTCCACTGCAAACAAGTCATGTTAAGCATGTGAGTTAGTAGCTTTTTGTTGGAAGTGCAACGTCTTAGGCGTCGACTCGATTAGACAACCTAAAATTTAGTCAAAAAGAAGAGACTCCATTGAGATCTGGGAATTCGCACGGTACAAAACATACGTATTTTAACTACAACACTTTATTAATTAAAATTTCACCCCGTACTGACAAGTAGGCGATGAAGTTCGAATTATATTGCCACTGAAGTTTTGGGCTTTGCAAAGATATGCCGGGTGTGAATGTCGGGATTTGGGTAGTCATTTTTGAGAAATATTCATAAAACGGCTATATTTGAGTTTTCTGAGAAAAACTAAGTACGTGATCATGTTTAGAATGCTTATGTTGTCTTAAATATGTATTTCGATCGAAATCGTTAGAGCGATTTTTTGTAAAATTATGTTGACAAATGTTACAAATTTGGATACGAAAAGCACTGTCATTAAACTGTTTAGATCAAAACTGAGTAGGTACAACGTATTGTTCAGAATATAAACATTACCCAATACCCAGCAGTTACATTATCATCCAAATCGAAAATGGCGTTTTCGAGATATGAGCAGTTTTTAAAGTACCATTATTAGCGTTTGGGGTGGAAATCGAAGGACGCATTCATGGTTAAAAAAAATACTGTTTTGAAACTGTTTAGCTCAAAACTGAGAAAAAATTATTACTATGGATTTAAGCATTACCATTAAAGTAGGTACTATCTATTATTGGCGATTTGGGTGGATATCAAAGAACGCAGTCTTTTTAAAGAAAAACTGAGTTTGCTATTAAGTTAAGAATGATGACAGTATCTTAAAACTAAATTTTTGTTAAAATTATTTGTACCTACCGTTTTCGAGAAAAAGACAATTTTCAAAAGTGCCGTTGCTGGACTTCAACCCTTCAACCCTCAATTTTGGTTCAAATCGTTAGAGCCGTTTTCGAAAAATTTAAATAATTGGTTGATATTTTGTAAATTTTTTATATGGGAAGTACTATTAGGGCTAGCATAAAAAAAAAAGTCCCTGGCAGGAAGCCAACAAACTTAAATACGAAGTTTGAAACAAATCCGCCCAAGCGATTAGATTCTCTAGGGGTGGGAAAGACAGACATACGGACGGACAGAATTGCGAAACCCACTTTTTTGAGTTCCCCTATCATCATAATATTAGAATTGAACAAAATCTCGAGTTCGAAATTTTGTACGAAAACAATATCTTTCTCTTACTACGTATACGAAAAGTTAGAAAAACTGTTAGGTGTATGTATACCTTACCTACATATACATATGTTATGATTTTTTTCACTCTGGATCTGGTTTTTCGAAGTTTCTTTTTGACTAAACTAACGTGGCTACACGAGTTAAGGCTTACAAAAGAACGATAACTTTGCTTTTAGTCCTCCTGATAATCACCCATATTCCCGTAGGCGTTTTGTCGTCTACAACTCATGTTCAGTGTCGTTGCTTAAACGATATTCAGGTTTTCTTTCGAGCTTAATTTTTAATTTGTATGTGTTTACTCTCAGAAAAACTCAAAATTGTTTATTCTATGGATCGTGAATAAGACCCCAAGATAAACAAACTTCTCCACCTTTTGTTTAATAGTTCCCTCGGGAAAGGCCTTTATCATTACCCTCCCTTTGCACTTAAATTGCTGTAATTGTTATAGTCGACTGGAAATTATGTATGTTTCCTTGTTCTGAGGGAATTTTTTGGAGATATTATGTCCTCGCTGTTGTAAGGTTTTTTCTACTGCGTTGAAACAACAGCTACTGCAAGAAGTAATCTCTTATTCTGTTTCGGGCCTCCGATGTTACTCATTGTCGTCAGCCTTGATTCCTTTAGATGCTATTGAGTTTTCAACAAGCAGACGAACAGACATACGGGCATGCATTTTATCTTGATTCAGAATATAACTTTATGGGGTCTCCGGTGACTCCATCTTGGTGATGGTGATACAAATTTAATGGTAAAGTGAATATACCTTCCTGTGGAGGGTAAACAATAGATGAACATTTTTTAAAACCTTCGTAAAGACTGTTAGCACGGGTCAAGGACTCAAGGTACACCAAAGTAATCATTTTCTTAATACATAATATATCGATACAAATTATGTCCCCTTGGAGATAGACCCTTACTATAGAACGATTTTTTGTTCTTAAATTATGTCCAAGAATCATTTTTCAAAGTATTGACATTTAACATGGAAACACTCTGTAGGTATGCATATAATGTTGACCGTATCTACCGGCATGAGAAGAGGTAGGTTAGGTTAAGTACAGCCTCACTTAGACCAGAGGAGGCCCATTGTGATACCACAGGATCTAATGATCTCGCAACTACCCGTTGAACCAGCAGGAGCTGAGAATGAAGTGTTGGAGGCAACTTCTGCTTGCATTAGCGAGTTCGCCGAGATTGTCGAAGAAGTATTCTCGGAGATATAGGTATGTATAGAAGAGGAATGAATAACATATTTTTTTTAACTTTAGGTTATTCCACATTAAATGTTACCTGTAGGTATGCATATAATGTTGACCGTATCTACCGGCATGAGAAGAGGTAGGTTAGGTTAAGTACAGCCTCACTTAGACCAGAGGAGGCCCATTGTGATACCACAGGATCTAATAATCTCGCAACTACCCGTTGAACCAGCAGGAGCTGAGAATGAAGCGTTGGAGGCAACTTCTGCTTGCATTAGCGAGTTCGCCGAGATTGTCGAAGAAGTATTCTCAGAGATATAGGTATGTATAGAAGAGAAATTAATAACATATTTTTTTTTAACTTTAGGTTATTCCACATTAAATGTTACCCTAACAGCTAACCAAATGTTGTAGCTTAAATAATTTTTATTTTATTAATATACCTACACCTATAAATTTCGTAGTTATTACGTAGTTAGACCGTATTTAAGAAACAGAATTATTTACTCAAAAATTAATCAATTTTATTGACGTTCACACTAAAAAAAATCAAAGAATGTACATACAAAAATTAAAACAACAAATTAATAACAGATAAAAAAAAGGCAACAAAAAAAAAAACAACACTTACCTAGTACTCCCAGATATGCTTCACCGTTTACAGTTCCAGCTTCATTCGAACGGACGCATGTATAGAGTCCAGCATCTGATTCGCGAATATTCGATATAAGCAAGTCGCCAGATTCCAAAATCTGTACTCTACTTGAGACTTCAACGAGTTGTGTTTCTATTTGGTGTGTGTTTTCGAATGGTGTATTGTGGGTATTTTGTGCCAAGTGCGATTTTTTGTTTTGTGTAAGGTTGAAGTGGTAGGCAGTAATAGTTTGTTCATATACATTTTGAGTATACAGCCGGGGGAGCAAAAACATGTAAAAAATCGTTGTTAGTACAAAGTAAAAACAGAAAAAAAAAAATCACTGTTAGTAACTCTTAGTATCACGAGTTAATTAAAAGATAAAAAGAGAACACCAACAAAATATATGTTATGCTAAAAAAAAGACTTGGTACCATCCACACAGTGCGCTCGGCAGGCAGGCACTCGGGTTTGGGGTTCTTTTTTTTTTTTTTTTTTTTCAAAATATATGTATTTTTTCGTTTGAGCACAATCACTTACCGTTATATACCCATGTGATATTTGGATTCGGAGCACCAACAGCTCGGCACGAAATAGTTGCATCCTTGCCATCCAATGCGGTCACATTCACTGGTGGTTGTTCCATAATCGGAGCTGAGGCTGTGAAAATAGAAAAAAAAAATTAGTTTTCATGAAAAAATTCTACTTAAATCAGAGAATGATTTGTGTGCGGACTTTAGTGTATAGAAAAATGGTGGCTGGTTAGGGTAGTACCAGAAACATGCAATGGTGATGAGGATTAGTACCTACATACAAAAAATGTTTTTTTTTTTTTTTGTAGATTGCTATGATATTTAGCACGCCAATTTGTATTTTTTTTTGTTAGTGTTAGCGCTAAGATAAAAAAAAATATAAATGGACAGGACATACAAAATAGAAAAATGAAAATCACGATATTGGGAAAATATCCAAGTGCAGTGATACCACGATTGCAGAACTATTAATGTCCAAACAAAGTTCACAATGCAATGCCAGAGAGACGAATTCAGTTTATAGTTGGACAAAAAAGCTTTCCGATGGAAAACAGATAATTGGCAAGGATATGCCCGAATTTATATGTTTGTTTTAATTCAAATTTTGACTGTCAAAGACATGATAACCTAACGACTAATCAATAGCAACATTGTTTCTCCCGTGGGATGTGACAATCTTTTTTAGCCAGGCTCAGATGATGCATGCTGTAGTTATGCGTATGACACATGCAATTTGGCTTTTCAAATTGTTTATCTTTAATTTTTAAGTTTCGTTACATTGTTTGGTGTTTTGTTTTTTTAAGCCGATTTTCAGAAGCTGGTTTATACATCAAGACCGAATGGCTTGATTAAAATGGTTAAAACTGGCCATTACTTGGGTTGTTATTTGCTACTTTTGGCGTGCATGAACCTAACATGTCAAAGTTAAATAAGTACCTGATGTTTTCTTTAGACTAGTAGTAGTAGTAGTTGGGCAAAAGGGCTAGAGTTAATGATACAAATTTCGATGCGAAAATTGTGGATTTTTTTTTATTTATTTCTGTAAAGAATCAACATAGTTTTGGATAGTTTTACCTGACCAGAAGAATAGTGTTTAGCTATAAAATGATACCGTCGTTGAGCGGCCGGAATGGTGACCGCAACATTTAACACAATTGTTTGCACATTTTGATTTGTAGCTGAAGTTAGCTGATGCAGTTCGCACCTCCAGGTGTGTTGAATAAAAAACCTTTTCGTTTGAAACACAAAAAAAAAAGTTATGGAACTCAAAAAAGTATACAAATTGCTAAAACATTTTTTTAAGTTCCATAACTTCACAACTTGTGAAAGTCTGGAAAGTCATCATCATCATTTTTTTCAAAAATCACTCTATATGTCCATTACGAGGGAGGCAGAGGTTCTGGCCATGCTTCCTTCATGCTCAGAGCATTATGCGAGCAGAACCAAGTCAGATTATGTTGGGTACCCGGATACTGTGATATATTGAGGGTACCGAAAGGTCTGATGTTCTGGCCATAACCGGAGCAGAGCTTCCACCTAATGAAAGTATTGAGGGCACAATACCACCAATAGCCGTGGCCAAGAGAATCATTTTTGAGAAAATTAAAAACAGGGCAGATCAGAGATGGTTGGATTACAAGGTCTCAAAGGCTCTTTGGCCTAAGCTATAGAATTACTAAAGCTCAGCAGATCAAAGCTACGAATAGCAATAGGGATACTCTCTGGGCACTGTCTTCTAAGGAAGCACGCTATGAGATTAGGTTTAACAGACACGGACACATGCAGGTACTGCGAAGACTTACATGTCGCAGAGGATATAACTCATTTCATCTGTGAATGTCAAGCTATTGCTCGGTACAGGAGGAAATACCTTGGAAGGTATTTCTTCGACAATTTGGAAGAAGCTGGTCTCGCAAACAAAATTGAAACAATTTTCAAGTTTTATAGGGAAATTAATTGTTTGGGCGAAGTGGTTTAGGTTTTCTGACCGTTAAGGTTCCCCAGGGATGGCGATGGGCCCAATATGGTGCCTAGTCCAATGTGATGATCTCACACCCTATTCAACCTAACCTAACCATTACAAGGGTCTACGATGCTCATGTCTACCCTCCATAAATCCCGATCTTTTGCTACCAACTCTAAATTATTATCCATACGGATAGAAGAGAGATTTCGAACTTGATCCAAGCATCACATCCTAAGCCTTAAATGACGAACAAAATCTAGAGACGAACAAAAGTTAGAGCTAAACGATAATTGCGATTCTTTTCGGAGCTCGCAATGAGAGCAAGACGGCATTCGAGCACTTCCCAGAACTCTAATCAGAACAAAAAATATGTGCGGCTTTTTCGTACACGGTTCAGCCATCCACTAAGTGTACACTTGTACAGCTGTACCAAAATCGTTTGAATAAACCCCAAGTCTTGTTGCACGATTACTTATAATGCAGTGCCTAGTGATGTCACCTAATGTAGCGCTGCTATGGTGTCTTAAGGGATATCAAATCTGGGTAGGCTGGATAATGTAAAAAATAATATGAAAAATCTAAATGTGTATTTTTTTGTAATTGAGTGGAATAACAGTACAAGTACAAAGACTTCTTGTCTATAGCATATATTGTCGCAATTGTTATTATAGCGACGTTCTAATTTTTCTTTCGTTGTCTATTAATTGCATTGATTTTTCCTAGTCTACTTATTTTCCTACAATTTCTTCTTTTCTTCCTCTAGATAAATTCGCCTTCTGGTTCCGCGGTAGGGAGCGGGTCGAAATTCTGCTTTGCAAAATTCTGACTTTTAACACAAAAATTCTGCTTTTCAAAATTCTCTTTTTTTCCGTTCTGTCTTACAAAATTCTGCTTTTAAAATTCTGACAGGCAATATTTTAAACAAATAAATTCTGCTAATTCTGTTTTTTTTTTTTCCAATTTACGAATTTAGAGAAAACAAATATTTTTCAACTTTGTCAACAAATTACAATATATTTCATAATAAAGAAAGTACACAGGTGGATACCAGGAACACAAAAAAAAAAAAAACAGCCAAAAAATTACAAATTATTTCATAACTGCAATTACCAACAAAAAAAAAAAAGAAAAAACAGCATTAAGAAAATAAACAAAGCCAGAGAGAACAATATTTTTTGATAATCGGATTTAATTACAGATATTCATTTTCACTCTAGAAGCACACGTTCACTCACAAGGGTAGATATACTAACAGAATATTTGTCTAAACCAAGATAGCAAACTTAAAACCAATAAAAAAAACTCCTTTTACCTTTTCTTCTATAGGTAACAAGTGAGTAGGTAGGTAGAATGATTTACATCTATATATATAAAAATTGAGCCCTAAAATGTTTGTCGCCGATTCACGCCTTAACGCATTTACCGTTTTTAACCAAACTTTCACACATCTTTGGTATTAGTCCACATACGGTTTTTGTGAAGTTTGGTCAAAATTGGACAAAGGGGCGTGGCACCACCCATACAAAAAAATTATTTAAAATCGTATATCTCGAAAACCACTAAATCGATTGAGCTCAAACTTACAGATAGTCTTAGTTATTGGTTTTGGAAGAATTATGAAAACAGAATTTTGACCTCGCCAGAATTTCGACCCCAACCCTCCGCGGTATTCTTGACGTCGTTGGTGAAGACTCTTTCTCGTTGTAAATTCCATTATTGGTTTGCAATCTTTATTCAGGAACCTCATTTTGAATTGGGGTTGGTCCAGTTTGTCTCGATAGTCCGAGAGTATTGCCTGAATCAGCAGGTTGCTCCCGTATTGCACAGTGAAAACTAAACCAATTGATACAGGGACAGGTGCCTATGATGGGAAAATAACGTTTAATGTGTTTATATCGAACAATAATAATTACAATAAATGCTAACCTACAAACCAGCATTATTCCAAAGAATTCTTCGATGTGTATAGCCCAGATTTAGAAGGCACTACCTACTAATAACATCAACGCAAAATACCGTTACTACTAACCGTTGCGTTGTACCAAATGATATACGTTCTCTTTCCCAGTAGGTAATCTGTTTTCCTGTTTATGTGAATCGTAACTTACAACACATTCCATTGCAGTTCTCATCCGTTTAAAACAAGAATGGGCTGCGTCAAACTATAGAAAAACAGGTCACGGACGCAGAGCCCTGCGATAATTCTCTCCAACTAATTGCACAAAACTATTCACAAATTAAATCTTCCCTAAAGAGACACAGACTAACAGACAACTAGAGCGGACTGCTGCTGCAGTTTGTTGGAGCAACTTTTGCCAAAGATAATAATCATCTCTAAAGGAGAGGGTATACTTCTTGATGGGATTTCCCAGACATTCGAATCGTTCAACTTTGACGCGAACGTCTCTCATTAACATTCATTCACTTGCTGCAGCCGCCGACGCATTTTCCCATGACGACACGACAACCCCACGGGCATGACAATCCTTTGCAAAGTTTTACCTCAAGTGGAAAAGTTTCTAAGTATTCCGACAGCCTGTGAACCTGCGTTGCACTTGTGCCAGAAGGGGAAATCAAACGTTCGACTTGTTGCAAATTGGATTGTATATGATAATGAGAGCTTACCTAACCCTGCACATCTCACTTGCTGTGGGTGAATCAACATTTTAATTCCAACTGAGGTGGATTGAAAATTCAAAATAAGCCACTTAGCAGCCGAATTCGGAAGTGAACTCATCTCATTTTGCTGGGCCAAACAACTAATGAATTCCATTTAAAATATCCGCATCCGGCGCGCGGCAATAATCGTTAAATAACCAACTGGTGGCTGATCCAATATGAATTCCACTATCCTAGGTAAGGTATATCTGCAGGGCTAACAAAATTGCATTAAAATACTTTGCTGCTAAATAAGCCGTCGCATCGGAGATGCCAATCAAAATGAATGAAATAATATTTCAGCAATGCAATACAAGAGTGAGTGCAAATTGAGGCAAATTGGCCAACTAGCTGGCTTGGCTGACTGGCTGGGTAATGTGATTGGGCATTCACACGAAATGTACACATCACTAGAGCGGCAGCCTTCAATAATCTTCGCACTCCATCATCCAGTGGCAAATAACAGTTTCGTCCTGCGAAACAGCCAATTTACTTGACGTATAATGCGGTCGAAACGAAAAACATATGCATGCGCATCTCGACAATGCATCGTCCTGCCAAAATGGTAGAATATACCACTATACTAGTCGGCGACCGACGGGGGGAACGGCGATCGACAATGTGATTTAACTTCGTTGACCTCAATTACATGAAATTGCATGACCAGGTAATTCACTATAGCCTGCCGCACAATTCCTTGGGGGTAATTATGAGGCAGTAGCCGAATTGCGTTCATTTATTTGTGGCCGACTGTTCTCGGGTGTGTTGTTTGCAAAAGCCCGAGTCGGTCGGTATCGACGGATCGGATTTTTATTCAGATTAAGTGTGTTTTATTTTTTGTTGGTCAGAATGGTTTGGATAGCTAGCGCTGCCTGAGGAGTTAATCAGACTGAAAAATAAAACCGAAAGCCTTTTTAGCGGCAGCTTGAGTGTTAGGACACGCATAGGTACATTTTCAACGTAATGTCACCAAATCGCTGGTGATTTACATGAATCGTGTGACTAGGTTTAATGAAGTCACGAAGGTTTTAGTGGGATCTATGGAACTTAATCCAGGAAATGGATTGTACACCAGAGGGAAGTTTTAGGGGCAAATGGTCATTTATGCAAATTAGCTGAAACTCTCATAAATGGGTTTTAATGTAGATTCATAATTGGAGTTCAATGTACTAGTAACTAGTGGTATAAGTGGGCAAAGCTGATGGAGACAACAACAGGATGTGGAATAGGCGTTGCGAAAAACTTGACGATATTTACGACCAGACACTTTCATAATTTATGCGCTTTTTTGACAGAGCGTGAGAGTGGTGATTTTTCTGGTTGAAGTGGCACTTCTTTTGGTTGGCCAACTCACTTGTTTTCCTTTCTGATATTTAGTACCTATCCATATTGGATTTCACGCTGACCGCTCTATTTGACATCATTCAGTTTCGGGTGCCATTTGTCATGCTCACCAATATTTATCTGAGGAAAATCAGGCGGATAAAAACGAATAATGTTAAAGATCCAAAGCAGAAGAATTTTATTGCTTCTGAAAATCTGACAGTATAGATGGCCAATTGTCGAGGAAGATGACAATTATTGTCTTTGAGCCTCCGATCATTGGTGCCTGTACGTTATGCTGGATTCCAAGCTTAATTGGAAGAAAAATATAGAAGATCGTATCAAAAAGGCATACACCATAAGCTTGCGGAAAAAGATTAATCAACATAATAGGGAATCAAACATCATATGGTACAATAACTCATTCACTCACTCACACTGAAACGCATATCAGCATACGACTCTAGTTGTAAGGTGGCTAATGAAAAGAAATGCCAGTCTTACCAAAATACAGAGGACAGTCTCTATTGGGATAATGGAGCCTTGAGGGCTTCTCTCACTGTAGCTATGGAGTTAATGTTAAATCGCGCACCCGCCGTGGAGAATATGGATCTCAGCTTCTAAAATGGTCTTACGGATATTCTAAGAAGATATGACAGTCTCCAAAGTGGGCTCTCTCGGTCTCGAAAAGGGTTCTTACAGCTCTGTATTATAAGACTTTTAATAGGCTATGACACCTACCCGTTTGGGTTCACCACCTCTCTCACGTCCGTATACCACGACCCCTAAACGGAAAATCTCAAGTTTTGGACTTTTCCCAGTGCACGATTCTAGGATGGCCGGAAGTGCTTCATAAATTTGATGATCATCATCTAAGTGAGTGAGTGAGTAGTCAGTTACGTTTTTGCGAATTTTGAAGTCCTCTATATTGAGAACCACTAATGCTATAGAGATGAAATTTGGTGATGTGGAAAAATTTAAGGGTAAATGATTCAAGTTTTAAGTTTGTGGCTCAATTTGTTCCGAAGTTAGAGGGGCTTCGAAAACAGCCTAAGTTTGTTCCTGTAAAAAGGGTAAGTGGCTTTACTAGCACTATCGTGCGCTTTGATTTAAGAAAAATGTTCCAACAGCTCTTATATTGATGCTGCAGAGACTACGCTAGTTAGGTTAGGTTAGGTTAAATAATGTTAAATGCGACAGTAGGCACTATCAGGGACCATCGAGATCCCTACAGAAAGCTACGATAGTTAACTATGGGTGTATTGAAGTACCTAATGTTTTTTTGGTTCCAGTAGCTCTTTTAATTTGCCCTTTCCCTAGCCATATTATTGAGGGCATCACAACCTAAAAAAACAGAGCTGTTGCTATTCCTAAGGTTGTTGTCTTGTAACTCTATGTTTTTTTTTTTATAGATAGATACATATTTCAATCGTATAAATATCAAATTAGAATACATATTTTCCATGTAAATATAGCAAGTAAAATAAAAAGTCGCGTGCTGTCAAAATATTTGAATAATAGGAAAAATATCTAAGATTGCAAACAAATTTTATGGCACACATGGCAATCTATCAAAGATAGGTAGATGTACTCATTGGTAAGGTAAAAGGTACCTATAAGCAAAATAGGACGGACATACATATTGGTTTTAAAAATAATTTCCAAAAACCATATTAGCTGTGAGTTACAATAATGAGGGTGCAAAATAAACAAATCAACTGTGCAGTGGATCAACGACAAAAAAAAAACAAGGTGCATAACGTGACTGTTATAAGTGTAAAGTGCAAAGTATTATTATTTTTTTTAAATGATCACCCATACCAAAGCGAAATTCCTTGCGTCTACCAGTCGTTCCAGTATGCGATGCTCTCACCCGAATAATGCGCGGCTGAGCTAAGCGTTTAACGCGTTTCAAAAAATCTCTATAATAGTTAGTAGGTAGTAGTTGTTTCATACTATGCACATTAATGTTAGTTTCAGCATAAGCAGTTTTAGTTTCTTTTTGTATAGCATTGACACCATTAACAAGAGCATCCTTTTCGAATGAATGATTTTCTATATATGAAATGAGTTTAGTACAATTTTGTTTTGTTTGTAACAGTTAACAGGATACGACAATTAAACATGTTGTGTAAATGTATTGACTACTTACTTTTAACTCTCAGCCACGTATAGGAGGACTTCTCGCCAGCCTCATTTGACGCTAGGCACTGAAACATCGAAGAATCATCAATTGTCAGCTTTTTTATCACCAGTGAATTATCTTCCTTGATCGAGTATCTATAGTGTATAGAAGGAAATCATTATTCATTCGTTGCCTTTCGAAACGCATCTTATAACTCACCTAACGTCGGCAGCATCAATTGCTACGGCATTACGAAACCATACCACAGAGGGTACTGGATCGCCGACTACGTCGCATGGCAAAGTGACAACGGCTCCATATTCGCCGTATGTCTCTGATCGCATCGGAGTGAAGAATGTCGGTGGTTCTTGCACTTCGACTTTGGCTGTCGATGTGACTGTTGGAAATCCTCCTGATCGCAATCGCACTTGGCATGTATACTCGCCGGAATGTGTCAAATTGGCCGATAGCAGGGCCAACGTTCGATTCCATGGATCGTTGAGAGTATGCGGAACTTCAGAGTTCTCGATCAATATGCCATCTTTCATCCAGAGAGTTTCAATCTCGTGCAGCGGCCTTGCATTGGCTATGCACTGTAACTCGGCGACTTGCTCGCCTCTTTTCAGTTTTAGATCTTCGGGATGAACTATAATTTCGGGAGCCACTTCGGTATTGGGATCTCCGGTCACGTTCAAATGAATGAACGCACTGTTCTCCTCCTTGCCCAGTTGGGTGTTGATCGCACGAGCTCTGTATGCTTTGCGATCGCTTTCATCCGCACTGAGTATGATCAACTGATTGGGCTTGGTAAAGGCATATTTAATGTCATAATTAAGTGGTCCCTCTTCAGTTTGCCACATAACCGATGGTGGTGGCACTGATTCGATTGGTGGTAAATTAAAAACAGCCGGACGGCCGGAGTGCACAGCAAGTCTACCCTCTTGGAGATCCTCAAAGATGCCCATATCTGTGAAAGAGAATAAATAATGGTACAGAGGATTACAGCGTTTTAAAGAGGAGCGGTGTGTGTTCAGAATTAGAAGATGCATCAAAAGCATCTCCTGCAAATTAAGAGATCGATGGCATGCAGTTCGCGGATCCAATTGGGAGCAATTAATTTTTATATTATTCACGATGGGTACATAGTTGTGCTGAGGCCAAGTGATGCAGATCTTTTTTTTATTTTTTGGGTCATGAGAAAGTCTTCGAGATGATGACTTCTGCGAATGCAAATGAGGTTAATTGATGAAAATTGAATGGCATCATGAGAAATGTGTGCAATGTGCATATTTCTTTATTATAGAAGATCCATTGAGGCTCCTAATGAAACAAAGGGTAATTGTACATCAGCGCTGATCATGGTTAAGTATATGTTGTTGATTTACACTTAAAAATGCTATAGCAGATAATGCTAGGGCTTGCATTTATGTATGTAGCATATATATATCTATATCTACAGACTCCTATCTAGTTCTAAGGTATAAGTTTGCCAAGATTTTATTCTATCTTAAAGCTATATACCGCCATGGTGGAAATATCGTGGTATAGCAGGTGCTGGTTTCCGGGTTAAGTCATGAAATTGTGGTAGTCAGAAGGCATTCTTCCAATTCAATTAAGATCAATGGTTTACAAACTACAGTCGAAAACAATATCAAGATATTTGATATTGTTTGATATTCGCTTTATTTGCCGGAAAAGTGGTACCAGCAGCCAAACCGTAAAATGACACCCAGAAAGCCCGTGTGTCTACATGCTGGTACCACTTTTCCGGCAAATAAAGCGAACTGACAGTGCTATTGGCAGCTGCAAACTGTCAAATGCTCTTTTTGACATCAGGTTCGAAATCAGCGACCCGAAAAACCCCAGTAGAAAGCTAGCGAAGTTGCGTTGAATGGATAATAGCTCTATACTTTGAGTGAAAAAAAGCCTGGAAAATCTACTTTTTACCCGCGATATCTCGAAAACTGTCCATTTTTCGATCTTGTGACCATGAGAACATTTGATCTGGAGCTCGAAGGGAATAACATATATCGATTTCAGCGAATTTCACCGAGGGCGGTTTCTCATACAAAATGTGCGGGGTCCTTTAACTGAAATATTTATAGCTTGGCCTTCAAGACACTAACTCAGAACCATTCGTTTGAGTGAGTTTTTATTTTTTATTTTTGGGGCGAATGGAAGGGACCTACCGAGTCCGAACAGCTGAATTGAGAAAGCTTTTCGGGACTGTAAAACTCTTGGATGTTTGTCAAGATGTTTACAAGAGATGTCGCAGTTGAAAAAAACCTTAAACATGTAATTTGTGTTTTTCCGGGGATCGAACTTGGGACCCCTCGCACAGTAGTCCAGCACACTAACCACTGAGCTGGAGAAAATACAAGAGCTTTGAAAAAAACGCCCATTTTCAAAATACATAATTCGGAGTTTACTCTTTACTGCATGATTGGCCTGAAAAGTTGATAGTTGCCGAAAAACCGATATGAACGTTGCCTGTTGAGAATCTATGAACGCCCAAAAGCACCATTCTAAGTATTGAATATTATTTTTTCTAGAATCTAGTCTATGTCTAGATGAACCTTGGCGAGCAAAAACATGGTATCACATGAAATACGATAGTGTACATTTTTGTCGATTCTAAGCCAATCAAAGTTGCTTGATTTTTTATAGAATAGGTATTGTATTCGGGCGATTGCGACAAATTATAAACTAAATGCTGCCACATACAAACAGATAAACATATTTATTATTTGCAGAAATAAGGCACATCACTAAATTGGCGCCAACTACATATCGCATACAAGATTCTGTCTGTAATAATCAGTGAACGGCTTATCTAGATCATCTGCAACATCTGTAGGTACAGAGTCATGTCTATATTTTTGGCATCCCAGTCGAACTCATCTGTTTATGCAGGATTACGTTGTAGAGATTCGCTAACAATATACCCGAACCGTTTGATGTTAGAAACGGTCTTAGAGAGCGTGAGGCGCTATCATGGGATTATTTGAACATCATGTTTGAATGAATTATTCGTAACTCACAAGCCAACTTCGGAGGTAAAATCTTTAGAAGTTTGTGCTATTACTTACATAATACATATCCCAGCCGCGCCGATGACATGGCTTATATGACTCAGTAGGTAATGAAGCGAAGTACCAGATTAAGTACAATATTGTAACAACTGCCACATATTCTGGAATAAGGTCCAGTTCTAGCTATTTCCCTTACAAATTCATCAAATTACATTCATACATTGTAAAACTTATTTGATTTTTAAATCCGAATGTGCTATAGGTACTTCGATTGAATGTCATAATAGTCCTTTGAGTTGGAGGGCACTTCTTATGAACCCACACCTTGACTATTTAAGAACATACCTATATATGAAAAGTATAATGTATTGTATATGCGATATGCCTCTAATTCCTATTTCCAGGTAAAACTTGTCGCACGTCTCGATGGCATTATCTTCAAGCCTTAGCACAGTGGGGCAAATTTCTAAGACACGAGATTCTACTTTTGATCCGTGAACCTAACAAACTGTTTAAAGAAACATGCGTCATTCAGTGACCAAAGTCTGACAACGGTTTGACTATCGTTACAAAGCTCTCCAATTCAGCCGATTGCGGTCCGTGTCCATGTGTTATGGCAAAAAATGATAATCACCCATGCGAAAGGGTATAGGCTATATGGAATTATTTCGCCTCATATATAATTATTTTTTATATAGTTACGCGATTTGAGCAAATATAACATTCATATCTGCACAAGTGCACAATAATTACGAACACAACATTCACCTAATACCACGGCTCGTCGGAAGTTCGTTGCCATTCGAATTTGTATAGCTATACAAAGTTGTGTGAGATGCTGATAAGTATTTTGTCCGACCTGCAATTTCGATATTAGTATAGTGTCTAGCATTATTGCCGCTTCCAGTGTGTTTAACTAGCAATCACCCACAAATGGAGAGGCATGAACGTTTCCTACTTCAGATTATGACGCATGAGAGGAAATGTGTACATTTTCCTCGACACATATCAAGGAAATTGTAAACAAAACGACAATATGTCATAAATGAAGTAGGAATAGAAGCATGAATGTGATTTCCACTATACCTATACCCCTCTGCATGTATTTACAGTGCACTTAAAACAATCAGGGATTTGCATTCTCTATGTGTTGCGAATTCCATTGACATTTACGATTTTCAATTACCCTTGACACACTATATTGTTTGTCATTTTTAATTAACTAAATCAATTAAGGGATAGACAGTTGAAAAGCCCTTGCAGGTATTGGTAATCACAAAACAAAGGCTTAGATGGACAAAGGCTACCTGCCCAGTAAGTCAGTAAGTGTATCCGATGTGTGTATAGTTAATCTTGAAAGTCATCTGATATACCGTAGGACATCGATTATATCGATACTAAGCCGATTAAGTACTAGCAATCTGTTTCGCACTGCCCCCCTTAACCCAGCCAACAAGAAACCATTGATTGAGCGAGCTGTCTTTAGCCTGTAGCTTCGTATCCTCCGCTTTTTTATGTACTTACATGCAACAACGACGTCAATTTTTTCACTAAATATCGATCCAGCATCGTTCTTGGCAATACATTGATAACTTCCTGCATCCTCTCGTCTGGTATTGTGTATCCGGTAGTATTGACTCGATGAATAGTCTCCAACTGGAATACCATCCTTTAACCAACGATACATCGGCTGTGGATATCCTGCAGAAAAAAAAAACGAAATGAACAAAAGAAACTTCATTACTACATCTGTGATTAAAATTTATATTTTGTATTCAAAATATTCTTTATGCAAAAATTAATTAAAATTTGAATTGAACAAGAATGTGTGGAATTTAAATGGGCCAACATATAGGTGTATCCATATTTTCAATTCAAGAGCTGCATAATTTTAAAGTTTCGCAAACATTGATACTTTCAAAACTCTCGCTTCAACTTCTCTCATGATGAAGTAAATATTTGTGGTAACTTTGATACACTTGTTACCTCTATCGTCAAAATGCTAGAACTCTTCGCCATCAAATGTGTACCATTATCTCAAGCTAAAACCACTATAATCGACACCGGAATCTGTTCTGTGCACTTGGGTATTTCGTATACGACATCCTTCACAAATCTGCCTTCAAAATGTTTTCTACGTGCTTTAAAGGCGGAATAGATTTTCTTGCTTTTCACACTTTACCTAATCTATCTCCGTCATGCCTAGCATTGCCAAAATGTCAAAAACTATCCTCTTCAGGTATCAAGTTCACTGACACAACTGTGTGTGTGTTTGTGCGTGTGTATATTTGTGTAGGACTTGAAATGTGATATTTGATTTGATGACGCCGCTTATAGAATCGAAATGAGTCTTCTTCTATGGCCGTCGGGTACCTATGGCAGCAAGGAACTGTGTGAAGTTGAAATACATTTTCTTTTAAGATGCTCACAGGAGTATCTAAGTGTCTTTTGTACTAAAAAAAAGAGAATTTTTCTTCTCCTATTCATATAGGATTTTCTATCTCAAAGGCACAATGTCTTCCTGGTTTGGGCACAGAAAGTGCACGGCGAGGATAAAGTGCACTTTAATAATCCCTATCTAAAGAATAAAAACAAAATCCCTTTACTATATTTGCATGGATCATGGGTGGATGACGATGGATTATTTCCGGGTTACTAACGACTACACTTTCAATTTTCGATAATTTTAGAATATCTTCTTCAATTTAACTACGATTATGCATCGTCCTTACAAGATTTCAGTAAAATGATGTCCCATGTCAACATGAAAAATTACTCTAAACAAAAGTGTGCACGACTAGGTCGCAAGTAACTTGCTATACTTTATAATGAATTCGATATATGACAAGTTTGAGTTGAATTTATAAACTTAGAGTAGTGAAAAAGACTGTATGAAACTATAGCAAGATCCACTTTTATGGGTAAAGCAAGTGGAAAATGAAGCAAGACAAATTGAAATATTTTTGGCCAATTTTTTTTTTATCGTAAAGTTAAAAGAAAACATAAAATTCATAAATCTAAATCGAATTAATAAAAACGATTACTGAATATTACTTTAAGATACTCCTGAAAGGGGTAGGGGTCAACTCGCGGAATATTTTTGGCAATTTATCATTTCGAGATAATCATTTCGCAATTTGTTGCTTTGCTTTTTAATTATTTCGCATTTCATCAAATCGAAATTTTGTTAGGCACTCTTGTATTATTTCGCGAAATGTTTTGTTTTACAATCTATTACATGATATTAAATTTCGCGGCGAAAATCACAACGCTTTTCTTTGTTTATATACTCAAAGTCGTAGGAAAAACCATCAACACTAAGCCTATCTTTGTTTCTTATTGATTTAAATAAGAAACAGACGTTTTCCCGACTATCCATTTTCCTAAAGATCGTAACCTCACTTAACAAAAATAAACAATATCCAATAACAATATGAACATTGAATACATAATATATAATATGTAAATACAAATTAATATAGTTCTATATTAGAGGCAAGTGCTTTTAATAAGCCAAGATCGGAATAGTCATCTTTTTTTTCTAAAGTACTCCTTACTCCTAATTTTAACAACAGTATAATATCCAAAGTGCTTCATAAGCGAAATGGAAAAGCGCGGGAAAAACATTGCGAAATAAACACGTTGCAACATAATTCAAAGACGGAATGAGAATTTGCGAAACAAATATTGCGTGATAAACTAAATTTATTTCAATAAATGCGAAATAAAATTTGCGAAATGAATTTTGTTGAAAAGACGCACCCTCCTGAAAGTTGACATCGCATATTTGAAGAAAGTTTTTCGTGCCGAAGCGTATTGGAGGGGATTGTGATTCGCCAACGTGCTGTTAAATATTGACCTGTTAAACGAGAACGATATTTTTTTTTTGAATAAAATCCATGAAGAATGATTCACCAAGGTAGGTACGTAGGGAAGCCAAAAAGTAAAATGCAACATTCCACAAATGCGGATATTTTTACTTTAAAAGTAGGCTCCAAAAACTGCTTAGGACAAAAGCTTATTTATTTAGTGTCAACATTTCGTATTCGAGCAGCACAACCAGACATTTTTTACTAGCCATGTCTTCTATACACTGAAATGTTAAAAGCCTCCTTCCACATTTGTCGATTCTAAAAGGGCTTTTTATGTCGAATTCAAAATATCAAATCTCAGTAGTTTAAAGACGGTATTGTAGCTAACACACAGCTTGGTGCGTTGCTAATTATTAAGTACCTATGTACGTGTAAGACAATTTTGAATTTTTATAATTTTCTCTTACATATTTTATAATTTATGGCACAACGGCCAGGGTCGACTTTAAATGCTTTTGACTGGTCGACCGCGGTCTACGATTTGGGGACACCTGATATAGAGCTTCGGTGAGCCATCTGTTGGTTTCTTTTTAAAAAAGGATATAAACTGCTAGGTTCCACATTTCACTTTCACTCGAAATGAAATCGGAAATGAATTTTTGTGTTCTACATTTCACTGTATTCGATTTCGATTTCAAAATTTTCGGAATTTAAACAAAGTGAAATTGTGATTTCGAAAAAATGTCGGAGTTTCCGAATCGCTCGAAATGCAGAACTCTGAAAACGAATTCACTCGATTTGCCATTTCGATTTCACTAGATTTCTGGAACCTAGCTGAAAAACTATCTTCAATATTTTTCAACGATTATTAAACAAAAAAAATTATTATGGAATATTATTTCATGGCAACCCAAATTTTTCGATACACTTTCGATCGTTCCGGCCTCTAATTGGCGAAGAGCTTGATCAATTTCTTGAGTGCTTCAATCGTCTCTGAAATGTTCGGATAGGATAGATTTTTAAAGCCACCCTACAAAAAGAGTCCAACGCCGTCGAATCGCAGAACCTTGGCGCCTTAGCAACATCACTAAAACGACCGATTATGGACGATTATTATTTTAGTGTGTTGTGTACTAAATTGATTGTTAGACGACATTGTGTCTCACGGAGCACCATCTTGCGGGAATTATAGGTCCTCATATAAAATGGGTCATCATGCCTTCGTAGCGCTCTACATTGACTGTAACGACTTTAGCAAATAATGCCGCCAATCCAAAACCAAAACCTATTACTAGCTACGTGTTAATTTCGTCAATTTCGGCCTACTCTAAAGCGTAGTTAGGGAAGCGATAACAAAATGAATATTGTAGGTAGGTACACTCAAAAAAAAAAAAAAAAAACGAGCTAAAATCAAGAATATCAGCGTCATTTCAAGCCTAATCATTGACGAAAGGGCGGTAAACTCGGAAAATCTTATTTCAAGTACAAATATCTTATTTTTAGCTCATTTTCACGAGACCAAAAAATCTTCTTTTAAGATTTTTAGTAAGCTTAAATATCTTACTTCAATCCTGTTTCGGGATTATTTTAAGAATGTTAGTCCTCATTTTAAGAATACAAAAGCTGCTTTTTGGACCATTGTCAACTTAAATTATGCTCGAAAATTCTTAAAAGAGATCAAAAAATCTTCTTTTAATACCTTTAGTAAGCTTAAAAGCTTATTTCACAATCCTGTTTGGCGATTATTTTAAGAATGTGGTTCTTACATTATGCCTGAAACAAATTTATTTTGGTAATTCAAGATCTAAATCTTAGATCACTTTAAGAATATATGTATATCTGGCTTTTATTTTACATAGATTAAATTTAGATTTAAATACACTAATATGTAGAACATGCCATATCAAAGGAAGTTTTTTTGTTCCTAAATGAAGAATTAAAATTTGTTTTTAGAATTATGTTCTTACATCAAGAATTATAGGTGTCATATTAAGATTTCGCACGTAGTAATAATAAAAAAAATCTAAAATCAAGCTTGATCATCAGATTTTAGCTTGCGATTTTTCTCTGAGTGTAAACAAATCATCCGAGATCTTTATGCAAAATTCTCCTAAGGCTAGTATGCGACTGATATTTAGTTGAAGTTTTAGGGTTTAAGCGCACATTTTCGGTTCGGTTTAGATATCAATCAGCAAACCAGTCTTAAGAAATTTCATCACGAACTTCGGACACTTAACTACAGTTGAGGCATTATTTCCAAAATTTCGGCAACACAGCTTCTACTTTGAAAGTAACTTTGCAATATTTCCGAACGTGCGTTGGTCAGGCAGGCGTAGATCGATCCATTTTGTATCGCGTCAGTTTTTGCCAATTTTTGAAGGTATAAGAGCTGTCAGTGTCAAATTAAAATTATGATTAAAAAAAAAAAAAAAAAAACTATTCTATATGTAGCAAATTTCAATGTGTGGACCGTCTTCTCCGTTTCTTTTTTAAAAGCGGGATAAAATGGGACTAAACGCATGTGTTGAACTATCTAGAATTTGAATACAGAATAAAGAAGATCGAGGGTTTTAATTTCGCTCTACAGATCGCACATCAGCCCTCCCTTTCAGATGGGTAAAACTTCTTTAGAATGAATTCTCTGTATACTATCTACCTTTTTAGGACAAAGCTGTTATGTTCGTCGTAAGTAAACTTAAAAAATGACAGCGTTGTATTTTTTTTTTTTTGCTTAGTCTACTTAGATGATGTGAACATTATGTACAGTCCAGAAGGATGACAAACTTAAACTACTAAATTTTACTTTGCATTGTTTAAACAAAAGTTCAATACGACAGTAAAAAAAGCTTCATCAAGTTGCTCTCATAATAGGGCAGGATTTTTCAATTATTTAGAAATTTGTGAAGCGCATTCAGATGTCCTACTATGACGTACAACAATTGTTAACAAATTCACTGCATTACTATTGTGTTCATCGGCAAGCCAATTTACTGCAAACTTTGCATTTTCCAATTAAAATTCCTCATTCATAACAGTCACTGCACCCCTAAAAGTCTAGCAGAATAATCACAGGTGACAATCTAATCAGTCTTTCATAGAGTTGGAGCTTCCATTTAACACTCTCTATACCCACACAAGTGTACATACTGTCGATTGTCCGCTCGATATTTATTCTTGCTTTGCTTGGAAAAACAAAAAGTTTCATTTAACCACAATTTTAACAAAGTTTTGCAAACATTCAATCGGCCAGGACAAACGGAATGTGGTACTGGGTGCCATGCAAAAAAAAAAACGAATACCATAGAAGGGAAAATATAGAAATCCCATTTATTATTTATGGAATCATTAACAGACGGAAGGACCTTGTGTGTGAAAGGTGAACGAGGTGGCTAGCATGCGGTTTTATTATAGCTATATACGCCTTAAAATGCATTTTAGCAAAGTCCTGGTCCTCTACCAACTGTTACAACCAAACACCCGCTGTCTGGCATTGGAACTGCTCGGCTGAGATGAGAATATCTCTCTCAAGTCTCAGGTGATGTCTGCTGGGATGAGTTCAAAAGGTATACGAAGTCTCTTTGTGTATGCTTGTCTTTGGGTAAATAAGTGGCCATAATAGGCTGCTGCAGCAATTTAAAAAGCAAGACTCTTCTCCTCTGTTTTTTTTTTTGTACTAAATTCCTTTCAGGAAACGACTTCTTTTTGTGAATCCAGAAATGGAAAGGGCTTAGGTAAAAAAAAAAGTGTTTAACAGTCTACAGGGGATTGCTCCGAAAGTTCACCTCAACTTGAATGAACTTTTACCTTGCGTTTGAGTATTTTATGGAGCGAGCAATGTAACTGAAAGGATACTTTTGTCAGCAAGGAGTTGTACTTCGTGACCCATAGCCTTTTGCTTCAAGTGAGTCAAAAGGAATGATGCTCCTGTTTGTTTTCTGCATTTATTAGAAGGAAATGACTTGAAAGCAGTGTGACACTCTTTTGACATATTATAAGCAAGTGTGGCAGAAGAAATGCCAACATGTTTGGGTTTTTTCACTTATCTTGTGTTAAGGTGAATAAGAGGAGAACTTGAAAAAAATGACAGCACAGCAATTAATCATACGGGAGTGATGTAGGTAAATTGAAAAATTAGCATTTCAGTAGACGTTTCGATACGTCATGCTAAGATATAAGAAACGTGTGTGGGTTTTCTTAATGTATCGTTCTAAAAGGTCATATTTGTCAACTTTCGATTGTATCTTACTATATGTTTATGGTATGTCATTGTTCATTTCAAATAAAATGAAGATTCACGAAATTTAATTTATAATAAGTGTGTACATTTGTTTATGAGATACATGACTCAAACCAGTTACTCTGAGAATTTCTTTAGATATCTTCTCGTACCTTTCGATTTCCCGCGTTAGCACCAGCATTTGTCAGAGGGTCATCTGGTTCAGTCATATAAAATCATCGGGTTTACCACGATATCTCGAAAAAAAAATCTCGAATGTAAAAATCTCCAATTTAATAAATCTCGAAAAAAAAAAATCTAGAAAGCATAATCTCGAATAACAAAAATCTCGAATTAATATTAAAAATGGTGTTAAAAAGTGAGATGCGTGGGGTAATCGTGTAATTTTACTATCTTTAAGCGAGGAATCTACTTGCCTACCATAATTGCAGTATATTTACGCACGTATCAATTTTAAACATTTAATGCGTAAGTCTTAAATCTTTGGCGTGTAAATTCAAACATAGATTTTAAATATAAATGCGTATTTCTACATTTAAGATGTTCAAATTAAATGTACATTTAATGTTTAAAATTCAACAGAATTTCAGAAAGAAATGTTTATAAATCAACATAAAATGTGTAAATTTAAACCTTTTATGTTCAAATTTGTAGCAAAATTCGACATATAATGTGTAAACTCCAACAAAATTGTGTATGAAGACGATTAAAATTAGACTTTTTTGGGTAATTTTGCTTTAAAAAGCTTCAAAATGGTATAGAGATTCAATATTTAATGTGTACAATTACACAAAATTATACATGGATCAGAAAGTATATTCAAAACAAGTAAAAGTGTTATCATCGGCCTGGCCGATGCTTTGATACCCTCCACTGCAGTGAACCTGTCTAAACAAAATAAAACTACCCAAACATGTTTAAAATATTTATTAAAAATATTTATAATATTTATTACATATTTATATTAAAAACGTTAAATTGACTTCACAAACCGTACACGCACAAAACGGTTGTTTGTCTTCAAACACTATCTGTGTAAATTTCAAAAGGTGTTTATATTTAAACAAAATTTGTTTACTTATAAGCATTTTGAGAGTAATGTTTAAACAATAATAGTTTATTATTGAACAATAGTTGTTGAAAGGTACACAAAATGTGTATACATATTTGCAAAAAATGTTTGTAACATTATGTGTTTAAATTTTTTTTTTAACTATTGTCGTGTGTAAAAAAAACGCCACTTGCCTATTTTTACATTAAAAATTACATACTCTACCCAGATTTTCTAGATGAAGTGGATGCAGGAGATCAGAATGTAAGGCGTAGATATATCACTCTAAAGTCTTCTCGACAAAGTGTTTTCCAAAGGTGTTGAAAATGCGTTGCAAGGCTATGGTCGAGTTGCGTTTGGGGGATGATGAGAGCAGTTAACCGACCACCCAATTGAGAATTGCTTTTGATTTAGAGTCGATGGCGAAAGATCCAGAGTTGTGGATGGTCCACTTACATCCGCGATCCTTTTAAGGATAAATGGGATATTGAGAATGAAGATACAGATTTCATTGAATCGGAGTTTAATATGCTAGCGGGGTGGGCTTTGACGCCTTGTTTTATCAAACTATTTCAAAATGTTTTTTTTTTCGAAACCACTGCTTGTGTCATTAAAAAGTGGGTGAGAAACATTGAGGAGACTTCGTCTACAACGAGAAAGTAGCCTGAAAGACCAAAATCAGTGCGCACTGAGAATATCGAACGTGTTCGAACGAAGCCCGGCTCTTAATGAATAATTTCAGATCACGATTGGATGAATAGTCCAGTAGAAATAGGCGTAAGAATGAGAAAAAAAAAATAATTCGTTACAGCACTCTGACAGCGGAATATTTTCGAATAACCTCCTGTAAAATATGACAAAATAAATCGAACCGACAGCAGCTATCCGTGGTGCAATAGGATAGGTACATTTTTATGTGTTGAAATCAGTTTCGAGATTTCTGGCTAAACTGTGCATCCTATCGAAAAAGTTTTATGTAAAATATTTAAGAAATAAAAAGATCTACATCTTTTGTGTTTACCATTTTCCTCAAAAGTTTTCGAAAAAAATGGATGAAAACCCGTTTTTCGCTTTTTAATTTTTTTTCTTGGACAAAATGTCGACGAAGCTGATACTATTTAGTATTGTAAAAAGGCAGTCATTTTGTCAGATGGAAATAATTAGTCGTTGTTGTTAAATTTAATTTTTAAACAAAAAAAAATCGAAATTTTTAACTGGGATTCATTCCTCTTAAAACTACACTTCCTACGGAGTTCTGTTTTGGCTCACTTACTCGTTGTTATGTTTACCTTCAATAAATGGTAAAGAAAAGGTATACTTCAAAGGAAAAAATAACCGAGCAATTTAAAAAATCGTGGCAATATTATTATTTAATTTATATAAATTAACAAAAAAGTATAGTGTGCCAAATTGAAAAAAATTATTAATTAAAGTCGTCTTCATGAATTTTTCTCTAATCTTGCTCTCTTTGCAGAGTGTTGGAAATTTTCTTCGTCAGATGCAACAGAACTGAACGATTCCTCAGTGTTTTCGATAATTTCTTTGAGTACTGTTTCAGTTACAGTAGGTACATTGAGTATTGAGATCGTCCTGAAAGTGCACATTAAGTTGTTTTTGTACCGTACCGTATGTGATTTTGAATTTTTTTTTCTTGGGGCCGAATTTATCAGCTGAGGGATACTTCAGTAACGGTTTAAAATAAATGTCTTTTTTTATTATAATTCTTTTAGTTATTTTATTAAGTTAGGTAACTTTGAAGGTATCATAGACATTTATATGTATGAACGATGTGAAACAATGAATATAGTTTATGAATCTAGGATAAGGTCCATACCTTCCACCATGATAATGGCTACTACCATTGAACAGAACAACTTTTTTCCATATTTCTATAAACGATGGTTCCCTCTCATGGTATTTAATATATCGAATTATTTTCTCCAGCACTAAAATAGTTATGAGAATTCATATAAATAAATGTTTGGAATAAATTTCCAAAAAACAATGCAATTTATATAACCGAATAATACAAATGAATTCTAAATCAATCGCCACAACCGTTGGTGGCAAAGCTTAATGGTAATTTTCATTCTAAACTCATTAGTCGCGTCGCCGCTTGCAAATAATTCATTAAGCATGTCAAAACTATTTTTTTTTTTATTTGTTTAGTATTATATTCCACAACCAAATGTGCAGTATTCTGCTATTTATGCTAATTTATTAATTAATACAGAGATTCAGTGCAGGCGAATGCGTGGGGTGAATCTAATTACTTAGATAAAATATTTTACTTTAACTAGCTAGTTAGATAACATTTTGTTTTTCTTTTTGTTCTATTTTTGAATTGTGCTGCATTTAATTTATTATGCTTTATCTGAGAGAATATCTAATTAATGAGGGACTGCTGCTGTAGGAAGATTATTTCAATGGGTGTAGGTCTCAGTCAAACAAAGGTCATAAACAAATTTCCATCTGATTATTAATATTAATTTCAGTGACAGATACTTTACGTAGGTACCATGATAAAAATATCTGCAATTAAATGTCAAACCCGGAAAGAAAAGACGGAATGTCTGTTTTTTTCATAAAAAAAAGGACATTAACACTTCTAATCTGTTTCAAGTCGTTTCGTTTTCTTTCTCAACGTCAACACACCTCCATGGTTAGGGAAGAAAGAGAACATCTACAAATACATGGTGAAGTGAACGGTGCTGAGCGAACTTTGTTCTCAGAATGTTTCCTACACGTCAGATGGTGCTTAGTGAAAAATGCTCGTGACATATGCCATTTACAGTCGCAGTGTTCTTAATCTGGAGCCATTGCAGTAGAAAAAGGAAATTTTCACTTCTTCGCTAAGGATGTCTTTAAAAAGTGGGTGACAGGAAAAGCATGCATTTCTTCCTGAGTTTCTTTCGGTTTTTTTTTATTTGCTTTTTGTTTTTTTTTTTGTTAGGGAAATGTTAAAGTTTCTCGTTACACGCGATGGCAATTCATTTGAACTCTTTTATTTCAACTCATAGTCTTCAACAGCATTGGGATGGATCAATTAGATGTGCAGATACCTATATACCCTATCAACTGAAAGACATACATTGATTACTGTCACTTATGTATAGTATAGATGTGTAGCTGTACCTTAGCTTTTAGGAAATGTAATAAGCATCTGCTTTGGATTTCTTTTTTTTTTTTTTCTTTTTTGCAGAATATTATGGTATCTACCTACCTGTAGGAGCATGGAATTCGATTGTCGTCCTTTCGGTTGTGTGTGTGTCTGATGTATCCTACGCCATCGCCACATGTATCGATGACAGTCAATCGAAAATGCAAAGCCGAAAAGCTTAGCGAGGAAATTAGTTCCCTTAGGACTTACGAGTAAGTAGAAGGCAAAATTTATTACAAGAAAGGTTTTTGAGGGCTGCGAAGTACATTAAATGCAATTTGCGACCAATTTTCTTTGATATAGATATACAAAAAGTGGTCTCTAACTTGACACACCACACTAAGCAACATGTAGTCATACTAACAGGGCTTTGCGGAGATGAGCTAAGGTAGGTATATCTGGGGCCAATGACACAACGCAATCAATCGACAAAGATTCGCACTAATCTTGTATAGATTATGAGATGAGATTAATCCAACCTTTCTACATAATATTCAGCAAAGGAATGATGCTTATATCTCATATGTGGTTTGAGGATCAAACAGAAAGAAGACTTCTGTGAACAAAAGTCAAGGCTTTGAAGATGCAGTGTGAGTCCCAAATGTGGTTCGATACTATATAAAGTTGAAAGTCTACATAAATGGAAAACGGACTCTGAATCAATGGACTGAAAGTAAGGGAACTGAGAGAGCTGTATAATAAGTTGCAGCTGCAAACCGCTCAGAAGAAAAGATGAGAAAAGATGAAAAGATGAGAAGAAAAGAAAAGTATATTTTCAATTTTTTTTTTTTATTTTCTATATGACGGTTTAAACCGCTCTGCAATGCACTGCGTAGATCCACCTCCACCATAAGTCTTTAAAAAGCGAATTCTAGAAAAGATCAACGAATGTCAACGGATGACAAACTTTTTATCGACTTCAAAGTTCGAGTTCGGGACCCGGGAAAAACTCATCCAGCATGCAGCATGCGGCTTTTTCGAGAAATTATAAGTCTGCATCGGCTATATCATGTGACTTTTTCAACCTCGTTCTGTAGTTTCGATCTTTCACCACCGACTCTAAATTATCAAGAACACGTCCTGTTTGTTGATGGTAAATTATGTCTTCTTTTTTCGTTTGAGGTATAAGGACACCCTAGCATATGGGTGCAGAAGTAATGTCGGATATGATCTAACCAACAAATAGAAGACGCATGGAATACGAGTTAGGCACAAAACCCCAGAAGCTCATTCCGAAAGAGTATAGCTTGTCGACGTATTTCGGTCTTCCTTTATACGATATTTGCGAATCACATAAGAAATGCAATGAAGGAATATTATTTCGGCAGCTGGCATCCGTGATTTTACCAAATCTCACGACTATAGATAGAAGTTGGAACAAACGCGGTATTTGAAAATCTGAAACCTATCTCTGACCCATAGTTCGCTTCTTCTTATAAGTGAACGAACTAATGAATAATGCTGCAGAATGTGCAGTCAATAGGATCATCGGCCTTTTTAGCCTTTCGTGAAACTTATTTTTGATACAATTTTATTTCGAATCCGAGCAGCATGACTGAAGAGGCTATATGTGGATATTTATATACTCTCGGATCATAATATTTGAGGATAATACACATGATCACCATAATTGCAATCAACATTTCGACAAAATTTGTTAAAGACAATTTTAACTCACCTAACGCATGGCATTGTAGAATTTTCGTTCTTCCTTCGCTCACAATCGATCCAGACGAGGAAGGTTGTGTTGTAAATCTTGGCGCTTGTAACTGTGGACCATCTGCAAGGAAAAAGAATAAATACATAAATAAATTTCCAGCAGTGTAATTTAAAATAGCAATATTTCATTTTCTGTTTTTAAGAACCTTTTTCTTAAACTAAAGTTTGTATATGTACAAACCCCACAAATCCTTTAATTCACAGTTGGATGAGGACCAAAGATTCAAAATGTATTACCTATTCCATTGGTTTACACATCTCCCCAGTATTCACTTTACAGTCACTGTCTAAACGAGGAATATTTCTTTGAAATCCACATTCATTTAGCTGTTTTGCCGGATATTGGGAAAAAAGGAAAAAATATGTTATATAGCCCTAAAAAAAGGCAAAGGCAACAACGAGGCCACAACGACAACTCAAACCAAAAAAAAACAGTGAAAAACTATTAAAACGTCGGTGTGTGCGCCTAAAGTCCGTTCGTATAAAATTCATTGCACTTCAATTCGATTGGACATTTAGTTTTGCATTTATTTATTCGGGCCAAATGACCACAACGGCATTCCTCTGTAGGTGAAATTAAATAAATAAATAAACAACACTGAGAGCTTGTAGAAGGATTACAAAGGTGTTCGTAAAATGTTTGCACACCACTTTTGATTTACATACCTGGACCTACAACAGCTCCTGTAAATGTTTAATTTGAGAAAGGCAATTCAATGGATGTAGATGAAGAAAACACCATCCATTTAAAAATCGACTGCAAGACACGATGGTCTATCTTTTATGCACAGACGCAATATGTGAATCACCAAAATTCTTCATTTCCATACGAAATTGATTGATGGCGAAATTTATCTTAGAGGACAAAATACTCTTCCAGCAAAACATGTACACAACCACAGGGAATGTCGTTCTTTTTATTTACCAAAATATTTGGATGTAAGATAACATGAGTGTGTACCTATATACATAAAAACGTCCTACTTCCAACTAGAGGAGACGGAATAAGTTTTCGAGTTATGTACCTCCTTGTACGGGGTGAGGAGCAGGGTGCAGATGCAGATGAAATTCAACTCACAAAACGTACACCTTGGAATACGGCCAACAGATTAATTCTGTGATTTGTTTTGTTTTAGTCTACACTGCAGGAATTATTGTTACAAGCAAATCAGATGCGAAATTTGTACACAAATTTTGTTTCTATAAATTTGGGGGGTTTAGCATTTAAATGGCTTCTCAATTTAAATTTTGTATGACGGGACATAATACACTTTTTTGTCAGTTTAAAGGGATACAAACTGTCAAAGTATAAGTATGATGTAGATAGGAAACGCAGCCTGTTGTTAAAGAGTACACACCACAAATACGATTTTTAAAATCTGTTAATGGTAAACATTTTGTTAAATCAATGTTTCGCAATTAACTCGTCATATTAGTGTTTATAAACGAGCTGCAAACAAATATCGACAAATGAAATCAATTATTCATTCAGACAATTATTGTCGCTAATGGACTGTGAAGATACAAACGATCAATCAGCCATCGACCCATATTTTCTAATTACTGTATATCATAGTAATTTTTTTTAAATGATATTAATCGCTTTTGGACTCGACATCGATGATTTGCATAAAAGATAAGGAAAAAAAAAATAATTTGTTCAAAGCGACTGACGAATCAGATACATTTTTAAATTAAATAAATATTGAATGCATTGAGCACTTAATAACTGTGAACTTTGTAACTATAGTTATTTCCGTGATTTTATTGATTTGTAATTGACAGTGGGTAGAAGAAAGTGCACGACTGAATCCAGGGACGAAGCGAGAGGGTTGTGGGAGATGCGACACCCCCAAACTTTTCAAGAGTCACAAGCTACATTCATTAACTTGAGCAACTTAAAAAAAAAATCGGCAGAAACGAACAATTTTCAAAAATTAGCTCAGTACAAAATGTTAAAAAATAAGAAGTGAATTTGAATTTTCATTAGGCAGGTATAGGTTTTCAAACTTGTCAATGTATACAAGTCGACATTTTCAAAGGTTCCACCTTTCGGAAATGACAATTTATAAATTTATATTTGTTTATTTTTATCTACCTTCTCCGAGTTTCGATTTTAATAAGGACAGTCGACTGAAATCCTTAAAGCTTAACATTTACCGAGTTTGGATTCGATTTAAAAAACAGGACGGTTGGCATTTCTAATTTGAGGTTAAATTTGAACGAATGTTTTAATTCATAGTTTGTGAAACACGGCTTAATGATATGGATTGCGAATAAACTTTGACAATTCGCGCCAAGGGTATTTTCGTTCGCGGAAAAATCGTTTGGAAAACGAAATTTCGTTCTTTAAACTGTTTGTAAACTTGTTTTCATAATACATTTTGAATTTTGATGGGATAATTGATTAAAAGGACTTTAAAATACCATTCACATGAGAGCGTACAAACCAATTGATGAAATGCGAACAAAACACTTTTTATAAGCATTTGTAAACAGAAAATCTCACATTTTATTATTCTATGAGTAGGACAATTAATTTTCCCATCAAAATACATTAAGGAAACAAATTTATAAACAGTTTAAATATCTAAGGAAAATTTCGAATTCCAAACTTTTTGCCGCGAACGAAAACTGGCGCGGATTGCCAAAGAACACGTAAACAAAAATGCGACATTTTAGTCGCATCAGAGTTCTCTAATGACGCTCTCAGTAATTAGCGCAAACTTTTTTTCTGCATGTCACTTGAAAGTTAGAGGTATGGCTAACTTCCAAGTAACACACTTTGTGAAAATTTGAGAGAAGAATACAGATTTGAAATGGTGTGGAAAGGGAAAAAACATTTTCGTGCAAGTACTTTACTTTGTGTTGAATGTAGTTTAGTCTTAAAATAGGACTCGCAATCAAATCGCGTTCCACAAACTAGCGAATAAAACATTTGTTCGAACTTAACCTCAAATTAGAAATTACTGATAGAAACTGATGACTGAAATTCGCGAACTGTCAAAACTCGCGAATATTCATTCGTTCGTAGATAGTTGGTCGCTCTCATGTGAATAGTCCTTGAGATAAACTAGTAACCTTTTCTTTTTGTCGCCTTTGAAAATACATTATAAAAAAATATAAGCAATCTTACCTTTTAATTACTTTTAAATTTAAAAAATTTTAATTCTAAACCTTAAATCTCGAAGACCACCGACTCGATTGAGGTAAAAATTATAGGTGGTCTTAGGTATTGACCCAGAAGTGTTCTTGTTAAGATTGGTCAAAATTCTTAAATATCTTTTATAGGGGAAATTCGACGACGTTATAACTCGATAACCGCTGGGACGATTTTAATGATTTTTACACAGACGACAAGTTCCTAAAATAAGTCGGCATTTCAAGGAAAGACCCCCCCCCCCATACGGCTTGAACCCTCGCGACGCCCCTGACTGAATCGCACGAAACATTCTCGTTCAGTGCTACTTTGGCTAAAACACAATGTCATGGCAGTGTCACCATGTCTTTATAAGCGTTGCCAGTTTACAGATATTTTTGGCAATTTGACAGTTCTCGCGTAGCAAGGTGAAAACAGCTCTTCTCTGATATGAAAAAAAATAACCTAGACGGTATAAATTCAAAATTTAAATATGGGTAAATCTTGCAGGAACAGGAATATATTTTGGGCTCTTCATTTTGCGAAATTCAAGGTCCAATACATCTAGTTTTCTACTAGCTACAGAGTGCATAATTGATATTGGCGTCACTTCACAACATTATCTTGGCTCTCCATGTTCTCAATCCCAATTCAAGACCGAGCCCGATGGTTTTCTTGCGATCATTTTTAGAATTATGTTCTCAAGCTATTTGCAATCCCTTTCTTAAATTTTCAATCCGTCGGACTCAATGCACCTTCTAGGAGTCACAGTCAATTCAGGAATCACATGGCAGGGCCGCATTTCCTATATCGCAAGATCGGCGTCCGATAAGTTGAGCTACCTATTTAGAGCAAAGAGGTACTTTAGCCCCAAGCAATTTCTCCTTCTCTACAAATCAGACCAGGCCTGGAATATTGTTCCCATATATGGAGCTCGGCCCCAAAACATTCACTTAACCTACTTGACAGCATGCAGAGACGAGCAGTTCGACTAATTGGAGACCCTATACTCACATCGAATCTTCAACCGTTGGTGCACAGAAGACAAGTCGCTGACATTTGTTTGTTCTATAGGTACTTCCATGGTAGATGTTCCGAGGAACTCAAAGACATTATCCCTCGAAATGCAACTTTTGGGAGCCCCACAAGACAGGCTGCTAATGCTCAGGACCATACAGTTCACTTGACAACCGCGAGGACATCAACTTTCCAAAACTCCTTCTGTTACAGGACAAGCAAACTTTGGAACTCGCTTCCTGGAGATATATTTCCAGAAGTATACAATTTGCAGCAATTTAAGTGAAGAACTAACATACATCTGCAAGCATCTCGGGGCGCTGTTGAAGCGTTATAGGTTCGCCTTTCCCGAGAGAAGTATTTAAAAAAAAAAAAAAAAAATACTATTATAAGCTGTTGTACATGTAGAAAAATAGAGCAAAATGGCTATGTGGCTCTGTTGTTAGTGGACTGAACAACCAATAACCAATTATTTTTTTACTTTAAGAACAATACAAACTATTCAGCGCAACTACTAGGACCTTAGGTTTAGAATAACTTAACCACTCACGTATCCATCCAATTTTATGTCGTATTTGATTAGCTGGATTCAGAAAAGGCTTTCTCAGGACATATATACAATACATTATACTTATACATAATATACTCTCGCAAGAGACTGCGAAAGCTAATATCGAAATCGATTTTTTGCACGATTCTCGATCTCAAAAATAAATTGAATTTAATGCGCTATTTTGTAAGTGTAAGTTTAAAAAATAATTGACCTCTTCTCTACTTGCCAAGAGACTCTAATAACAACTTCATACTTAGATATGTTACATTGTACAACTCTCATTATGAGTAAACGCAAACAATGAGCAGGTACCTACATACTATGTACGTTCATTATTACATTTTCATTATGCCCAATTCCCATCTGGCGCTGCGACGGACTACAGATTACCAGTAAGTATTCCCTAATCCGCATTTCACACCTAACAACTTAACAGACTCTGCCTCGGGTGTAGAATGAATAGGAAGTAGAGGTACCTACCTACAACATCTAACTGTTGCTGCTTCTGCCGGAAGTAGCATTACACTCTAGCTAATGGTATTTTGGGGGTGTCATTGCCATGTGGCACGTTTCTTTAGTTTATTTTTGTATTTCTTCTGTTTTTTATGACTTTGCCTACAACATCAAATGTTTTTCCAAAAAGAGGCCCAACTTTGTCTTAAAAAACCGCATAATTTATGTCATTATTTTTATGTTTCATAAAAAAATAACAACACATTTACGTCACTATTAAAAAAATATTTTTAAGTTTTTTGACATTTATGACTAACAGATTAGTTATCATATGTGGTTCCTGTTTATGTCATTCTAATCCCTGGAATTTGATTTTGAAAAACTTTCTTTGGAAGATTATTATACATAGTACGGATAGTATCTATAGGTACATTCTCAATCTGGAATCAAGAATACAAGTACCAATTTTATGCATTCTCCCAAAACTAAATTCGGCTATGGCAAGAGAGACCACATTAATGACATCTGTCGCATATATATACACTATTCGGATGTTCCATTTTGTGGAAATGTCGAAAAGGATTCCCACAGCTTAGGGGTTTGTTCGTCCTTTGAATAAAGAACTCTCCCGCTAATGTTACGCAATTGGGGTGAAAAATAAAATAGATGTCGGATCGTAAATCAAAGAATTTACACAACTTTTACGTCGTCTTTTACGATTTATAAGTTATTTCAGTTCCAGAATTACGTTTGCATCCTTGAATTGTTCAATTATGGTAAACCGCGCTGTGGTATATAAATTTAATATCGAGTACTCGCTTGTTTACGCTTGAATGGAATTATGGTTTGTTCTATTCATTCAAATGTTGAGTTTGGTCCATCGCACTAACTTTCGTGTTTCTACTCGATTTAATAAATTTATTTGCACAACCGGCTACCTATAACCGTTGTATACATAAGCAAATTTTCGTACGAAGGTCATAATTTCTTGTGTTAGTCGTCAGACATACGCATTCGGATTTGCAACCCCAACCAAAGAAAGGTTTACTTATCTGTTATCTCCTTCTCGAACTAAATTATTAAAAACTGTTTTTTGGGTATTCCCTGCTTTTTGGGTATTCCCAATCTTGGTGCACACAGACCAATGTTGGCCCATTGTACTACCAAGCATAAATCCTATTTTGGTGTAGTTTTGGAGAAACTCTGATGTAATTAGTTCTCTTTACTGTCAGAGTAGTTGCAGAGTATTGCTGTCGGGGCTCGAAATTACGCCGCTCGGTTCTAAACCTCTAACCACTACACCATGCCCACTGCTCTCTAAAACTGCTTTACTGCAATAAAAAAAATGGGTTACTCATTGCTTATTTTCCGGACCATTCGAAATACTATATGGTGTCAAGTCAAAACATCACTAGAAATTTTCCCAGGGTCCACTGGTCATTAGCATTACCATAGAAATATCAAAGTGTATGGGCCACCAATTTCTAATTTCAGTATTCTTCCAGCTGCTGCCCATGTGTTAACCTTAGCAATGCAGGCTGTATCCATTCTCGTAATAAATTGCCTCACTGAGATATCTGATTGTATACTCTTGCCCACAATCCTTTAAAATATTACGACTTGGGGCTTGCGCTTGTATAGCTTCATTATTTTTTCTTTTATTTCCAGGATAGCTCTTCGTTTTCAAGTGGATGGGATTTCTACAACAAATTAAATTAATAGTATCAGCTGTTCTATAAACGCTATAGGCTGCCCTATTTTGGCGCGTATTCTTTGAAAGTAGGTACAACAACGTTTGCTCAGGTGGTTTATCTCCATTCTGGATAAGTGCACGGCATTGCAGTTTCTATGAGGAGCGTTATTGAGAAGAGCTCTTTTCGATTCAAAAGTTTTAATTGAAATGAAAAAAGAAAAATAATTTCAAAATATTCGGGAACAAGAAAACTCAAAGCTATAAGATAAAAGGATATTCCAACACCCCCACTGATTCAAGCATCTTTCTTGAACTTGAGCGTCAGATCCCCAGACTGCGTCTGAATATTCGATCAACTTAGGATTTCCAGTCTTCGTATAGGTCAGTTTACGCACGACTTTGTTCCTTGGAGATATCTGAACACTCGCACAGCTTGACTTATGTCGGGCCTAGTACCGTTAGCAGCAAACATCAAACTCCATATGGCTTGTTGGTAGGGAATGTTCTCCATTTCATAAATTTCTTCCTTGGTTTTGGGTGACATCTCTTTTGTCAACTTCTGGTTGGGGTCCAACGGAGTCGAAATCGGATTACATGAATCCATCTTGAATTTCTTTAAATCGTCTTCTATATACTTCTCCTGATCGTGATGAAATTGTCCGTCTGATTTAGCGACCCTGATGGGAAACATTGCTTCGCCAATCTCAAAAACTTCATTTTGAATTGCGCCATCAACTTCTTCTTGAGAGACTTACGAAATTTTGCATCATTACTAAATATAAGAATATCGTCCACATATAGATTGCAAGGAAAGTCATCTTTTTGTCATTCCTTTTGTAATAAATACAAGAATCTACTTTGGAACGAGTAAGCCCGTTTGACTTCAAGGCATTGTCATGTTTAGTGTTCGAGACAAGGCTCGACTGCTTCAATCCATACAGTGCTTTTTGGACTTTGAAAACTTGTCCTGTGTTTTCCTTAAATCCATCGGGCTTTTCGATGTCTATGTCTTTTCTGAGATCACCTTGTAAATCCTTTCGATTCAAAAGTTTTTATTGGAATTAAAAATAATTTTAAAATATTTGGTAACAAGAAAACACAAAGCTATAAGATTAAATGTCATGTCTTGATTGTAGAGTACACAGAAAAAAATATTGGTTGTCATATTGACAATCGGTGGTTGTTAACTGGAAATTGTCAAATTGACGAACAAAATTGTCGATATGATGAACATTTTTTGAAAATATCAAATACATTTAACAACCGGATAGTCAATATGAAGAACGGGCGGTTGTCAATTCTTAGTACCAAACATTATGAAAAAAGTTGTAAGATTAACAATCGCAGTTGTCAATATGACGTACGCACTTTCATTGTAATCACATTGAAGAATGCGTTTGTTGAATTGAAAATCGGGGTTGTCAATATGACTACCACATAAGTGCAGTACTTCAAAATCTTTATATTAATGAACTTTGTTGTAATATGGACAATCGCAGTTGTCAATATGAATACTGAAGAAAACACGTTTAGGTTTATAGTTCACAGTCACTTTTGACTGTGAAACACATGATAGTCTCGGTAAACATCGGGTAAACTTTGCGTCTTTGCGTCTTTGCCCGATGTGGGGGCGAAACGCATTCAGGAGTGTGTATGTGGATTTATCAATATAATATGTTGACACTCCACCGTAAGTATAAATTCCTTAATCTAGCTAGAAGGTGTTTTAAATCATGACGTTTTTATTTTGAGAATCGAATTCTTTAATTCAATTACATACTTCGTTCATTAGATTGAAAATTACGATTTTCATTATGAAAATCAATTCCTCCAATTTGACTACTGCGTTCATCAAATCAACAACGGCGATTGTCAATATGAACATTTAATTGATTCAATTTTAATTGACAACTCAAGTTCATCATATTGACAACTACGGTTGTTGGCTCAAAAATAACAACTTTTTCTTCAATATGACGAACTTTGTTGTTAATATGACGTACCTTTTTGGTTCAGTGTAGATATCCAACAAGTAGATATTCCAATAGTTTCCATTGTAAATTTACTATTTTGCTTCCTTTCGGCGTTAGAGGTGTTCGGCGTTTTTATCACAAAATAATAAATTTTAGCAATTTTCAAAAAATCATAAAAAATATTAGTGAAGAGATTTTTGAAAAAATTTCTTTGCAGTCACTATTAGAACTCTTTGCATCAACACATTTTTTGTTTGGGACCGAGGAAAAAAGTCAAAAAAGTAGACATTCACAAAAATTCAAAATTTTTTTTTTTACCTAAAAGTCTGTTGACAAAGTTATATATTTTTACTGTACTCAGACTTGGTCTGTGCTCTCATCTTGAGCATAATTAATTTATAGCTCTATCTAAAAAGGTCGGTCTTGACGCCTCTTGAAAAATATTTTGCTTCTTAGTTTTGCTGGTTCTTGAGGTCAGAAATTTCGTACTCGGTTAGCACTCCATCAATTGCGTTTATGTTTCTTCTTGTTTTCCTGGAAACTTTCCTTCTAAGATGTGGCAAGCAACGATGCAATTCCATCTGTTTGCATTTATCTATGCATTTGAATTATTTTTAACCAAGGCGTGTCAATTTGTTTACACAGAGTTTTATTATATCCAGCTTTGTATCATTTAGACTATTTTAAATAAAAAAAAACAATTAAAAATATAGGCGCGAACTTCAAACCTGTCAGTTTGTACCACAGTTCCATCAATCAGATCATAACAAGATGTTATAGCTCGTACATGAATACACACACACACTCATGTTTAACTTCAATGTGAACAGCCAGCGTATAGATTCATCCACAGTGTTCCCAAGTTCCATTGTGCCCGGTTGATTAACTAATTAAACTTGTTCAACGGACTGTGAACTTTTTTTTTGTTCTTGCATGCTACAAGACGTTCGTCTCATATTTCCAGTTAAAAGTGAAAGCCTACAGTCTCAAGGGAAGGTTGTTGACAGGGTTGCTGATGGGGTACCTATTACTACCTATACACACATGTGGCTTCTTATGCGTACTATTGTAAGGTTGCTGTTCCATTTTCCTTTGTTTTGTACTCAGTCTAACGGATTTTGCACACACATTGGCGTTCACAATCATCACAAGACATCAGCGAGTAAAATGTTAACAGTTCGACGAAATTACTGTCGATTATTCAAAGGATTAAAATCCCCAAAGTTTCTAAAAAAATTCGTTGGTCCCAAAGTAATCAGGAATTATCGCTGATTGCTCGCTTTGTTGTTAAGAATTCAGTGAAGCTGTTACAGTCTTGGCAAAGAACAAAGTCGACATTGAAGAGAAAAGGAAAAGTAAAATTGAAAAACCCTCGGGATTTGTCGCATTTGTTGTTCGCAAAATTAAATGACTGCAACCGAATGTTCTTGTTCGGAAATGTTAAAAGAAAAGTCCTTTGGAAGGTGATTGGCGGTACAAGAAAAACGTGTGGCAATGGGGTAGGTAGATGTTTATTTTCAATTTACTTATACAGTAAACATAGTTGAAGGGTTGCAAAAAGTATTATTTCTGAGAATTGTGCGACTTTGAATGAGCCTCATTTGAAATTAATGAGTACTCCTACTTAGGGAACTTATTTTAATTAGTCGCCAATGTCGATAACGAAATTGGCTGGCGTTTTAGTTTATTGAGTATTATGACCTTTACTTTCTGTTTTTTTTTTTAGGGAAAGTGTATAAGCTACTGTCGATTCGATTTGCTGGTGGAAAGTCTTCGAACTGTCAAAGCTTTATATTAACGTGGGGGTCTAATTATTTATTGATTATGCCGACTGGCATTGGCACATTGTGCAAAGTTTACAGCAATGACCATTAATTAGCATTCTATGGGGTGGGTGATGGAAGAGAAGACGCTCTAAGCTGTTTAACTGTTGAAAGAAATTGTGAGAATGATGACCTGTACGAGTAGCAGAGGGCGAGGTTTTTCTTACTACGTACAAACTAAGTCCATCGATTGATGCCATGGACAATTATAGAATTGGAATAACTTTGAAATTGCGTTGGCATAAAATGGAGCTACTAAGCCGATAGCTATGAATAGCATTATTGGCAATCATTAAGGAAAACAGACTTGGACCTACAATATCGTCTTGGATACAACACTGTGATGAAAAAAACTTTATGTAACAATGTCATCAGGATTTGTTAGCTTCGCATAAACATTGATACCTTTTTGGGGTTTTTTGATGAGTAGTGTTATCTGATAGTAGCCTGGCTATATCTAAGTAACACGGTACAAGATGCAGGCAGGTTCAGTGATGTGCCAATACCCGAACCCACATCATGCACCGTTTTTGAGCCATCGATCGGTCTAGAGATTGATAGAGTTCTCATTAGTTGGAACATTATTTGGACATATATTGGAATGGCCAATAGGATTATCTGATCACTGTGGGGACGGCTTTTAGTCTATAGAGGCTGTACTGTTAGCCCATTGTTTACCAAATATGTCCAGTGGTAATAGATTAGGTGTAGTTTGAAAGCGGTGCTCATGGAATTATGACAGCTCTTTGCATTTCTAACAAGTTGCGGTGACTAGCTTTTTCTATTGCCCATCAGACGATTACAAAAAGTTATGTCTACACATTACACAAATATGTCAAACTTAAAATAGTCATCAGACTCCATCAGAATCTTCAAGCATCATTTAATTCGGAAGGTGTTGGCAGGCACAGGGGGATGCAGTCAACGCTGCTATTGTCATCAAGGTAGATATTATTATATTTACTAGCAACCCTGACATTATCTAGGTTGGAAGAGCCATTTTATGGCTAAATAATTAATTAAAAACTGAACTCCGAAAGTTTTCAGGGAACAAAAATATTTGGTCTACCAAGGAGTTTAATACTTTCCGCGGTACTAATAATCATTTTTAGTGTCCAAGCTAACTTTTACGAAGTCACAATTGCGAAAATTTCCATACAAAATTATCCATTGTGGCCTTCCAACTATTTAAGTAGAAGATTAAAAATGATTATTGGTAAGGACCTTTGTCTACATGGGACCTAATGAAGAAAATCGCTGTTTCTTGGGGTTAAAAAGGCTCCTCTTATATAACCAAGAAGATGTAATATACAGAACCCTTATAATCCTCGTACTGGGCAAAGAAGTTCAGCGGTTAGTGGTGTTGGACTACTGAGCGAGGGGTAAAATTTCAAATTTGCGGAAAACTACAAATAATAGCGGTATATTTTCACTGCTCATTAATCCCCGAACGGCCCTATGCTGACCTTTTGCTCTAAATAGTTTCAGTGTGTAATTCTTTTTTTGTTCTTTTTTTATTTTATTAGTTTTCAAAGATTTTATTCGATTTAATTTTTCTCTTTTAGAAAGATGAGACCGGCGAGCGTCCAAAACTCTCGGGCCGACAAAAAGGCAATACATATTAATATGGCAGTCTCCCATATCCCCATTTCCTTAGTTCCTCAATAGATGTAGTCTTAGTTTAGTTTAGTTTAGTTTAGTTAAAGTGGCTCTCGATGAGAGAAACACTTAGGCCGTTATTCGGCCCATTGTGCATACATACCACTGGGATTTGGGGAGATTTTTCTTTGCTGGCTACTCATGTAAACGCTGGGGCGCTGGGGTTATACCTGTCACTGAGATCATTGAGAAAATAGTTTCCTAAGTGGGCCTTTCTTAGATTGGCCAGGGCAGGGCAACTGCAAAGAAAGTGAGTGACGGACTCGTCCTCCTCTTCGTCTCTACAGCTGCTTCTGCAGAAGTCATTGTATGGCAGACCGAGCCTTTGTGCGTGTCTGCCTAATATGCAGTGACCGGAGATCACATCAACGACTTTCGAGATGCTGGATCTTTTAAGTCGAAGAAGCTCCTTGGATCACTTTGTGACCAGAGCTGGCCAGGTGAACTTAGCAGTATCCTAAATGTTTCCATCTGAACCCTGCTCTGCTTGCTCTTCTGAAAAGACTCCGGCGCCCACTCCCTCTGGTGTCTTAGAATTAGAACCGTCTGTGAATATTGACAGTGATTTGTGTAGCACATTTTGTGAATCCCATTGGTTTCTGTCCGGTATTTCATACGAAGTTGATCTTCGTAGGCAGATAGTCGGTCGTAGTGGGCAGGGGGATCGTTTGTAGAAGGATGCCGGCGTGCCCAGACGGTTGCCCTCTCCACTGTTTCCCTTCCCTTAATCTGATCGCCAAGTTGGTGGCATATTCTTTACTGACGATGTCTAGTGGCAATAAGTTAAGCATGGTTTGCAGAGCGGCGGATTTCCTAGATTTAGTTTACTACAATTGTTATGTTTGTTAAGTTCCAATGTAAGAAAAAAAGCTGCTACTGTGGCGATACGAAGGCGAACCCTTTTGGTATCGCAGCTGAGAAAACATTGGCGGATTCTATTAACGGAGTTTAAAGTCGTTCGGAATACGAAGCGGTCAGCCATTACGAAGTGGCCTCTCTATTTTTGGAGATGATTATGTGTAAACCTTAGAATCGACTGAATAGTCTGACTGACTTAGTTCGCTGTCACTTTGTTACTTTTCACGTCTAAACCTCTAAAATTCTAAACCAATCGTAATGTAATTTGACAAAGAGATAGTCTAAGACATGAAGAGGAAAGAGACTTTTCTCAATGAAGAAAAGAAAATTGTCTCTATAAAAAAAGAAAATTTTTAAATGCTATTTCGTGACAACTAAAACTGTTAGAGTTAAATATGTAAACATTTTTGAACATTTTCTGAACAATGGAACAATGTGGGCTGTATTGGAAAACAGTTGGCACCTCTCCCATAGAAAAAGTTATTTAAAACACTACATTTTGACACTTGTGAAATCATTAGCTTTGAAATTTTATTAATAGACCTTTAAAAAATGTAAGAAACCCCTCCTATACAAAAAAAGAAACAATGCAAACGATATTTATCGACCCAAGGATAATTCAATTCCTAAACGACTTTCATGTGGCACTTTAAACTAAGAACTGACCAATTATAAAAAGTACATAATATTCACTGAAATATGTACTTTAAGATCCTTTTAAATTTATGATACTGACATAAACGCGGTCGAACTACAGTCCGCCCATAATAATGCCCCGCTGGCCGATAACGGGTGGCCGTTCACACAATTGCACATTCATAAAGCAATTTGGAATCCTTGCAGGAAACAAAAATCGCATTTTAATCGATTTCTGAGAAAACCTTCCATGAACATTTTCCTCTGCAAGTGTATAGCCAGTAAACTATTAATTTCCCTAAGACCATTCCATTTTCGCACCACAATCTAGTTCAGTGTGCGTGCTTTAGATTTTCAAAGTACTTTTTACACGCAATCTGAGCATTGAAAACTGAACGTCTCCTCCATTCGGCACATAACCAACTTTGACCACTATTCCTGCCCTCAAATCTGAGAAGCGTTCATGCGCGACTCTGTGCAGTGTTAATATCCAAAAAGTAAAAGTTATCGCCATACTAGGTATGGCATTTTCAATTTCCAGCGCATTTTCGCTTTCCAAGTATACTTCTGATGACCATGTTCATGCTCAGCCAAACGCAACGCTTAGTATTGGGTTGCGGTCTTTATGGTTCACATACTAAGAACCACATACACAATAATTAGTTACATATGTGTATCTGTATAGTTTTTTTTTTTGCCAGTGCCGCGTGTTAATTATGGCATGAGAAGGATACGTGCATCATGCACGCGTTTGATGGCAGCTGAAACAGAATTAGGAAATGAAATTCTCCCAATAAGGGCGTGAACAATATTGATAGCGCCCGAAATATTATATAAGTTCAAGAAACTCACAATGCCTTGGCTGAGGTTGATTTATCACAAGGAACATTATATTGTGTAAAAGATGTTAATAAAGGAAAGGATTACGTCAGAGCAGGCAGTTCTCTTGGTATCATATAGAAAGATATAGGAAATTGCTGTTTTCGATATATCCTGGGGTGGGACTAAGGATGAGGCAAAATGACCAACCTAAAAAGGCGATATAAGCTTGGATTATATTCCTAACCTACCATTTTTGTTTATGCGTGTCCCAATTCCGGAAATTAGCGAAATTCGTTCTCAGAAATGCAGTACAGTTAGGTAGGTATCTTATACCTAATAAAGCAATATCGAATAGAATATTATAACCTTTCTTATTAAGGGGTTTTATGTCTTTCGGAAGATAGATATTGTTAGATACATAGAAAGATAGACAGAAAGATATTGAGTCCAGTTTTCTGTCATTATCCTGGAGTCATTATTCGATACATTTAATATCGTACCACTATATTTGTATCTCTTATATGATTTCGATTAGGTTTTTATAAAGAATATATGACAGGCTAAACGCGTGTAATATATAAACCATAACTGACAGAGGTACATATAACAAACGAAATACAATCAAAAAATATTTCCTAATTCCCACAGAAGAAAATGACTACAGTGCCGGAGGCAATTCCTACGCTGCAAGTTCTACAAGAACTTCGAATGTTACGAATCTTCACCTTCGATTGGAACCATCCTCCTGGAACCATCCATGCTGTTCGCCCAACTGAGGTCACCTCGTTAGAAATTTCCGATAAAAGTCACCGTATAATATTGGACGATCGACGAGTTAAGGTGCACTAACTTGAAGATGCTACAGGGTCATCGCATGGATCATTGATTTTAGGATACAAAAGAGCTATGCGCCAGTTGAGAGATGCGTTTGCTCACACTTGAACAAGCAATTCAATCGTTTGACAATTTCAAAAGAGTGTTAGATGATTTACAATCTCAAACCGAACGAGTTTTTCCTCCGTGTCATTTCCTAGATTCATCTCAGTATACTAGAGACCAAAGAATAATCGAGCGAGTGAACTTCTCCTGGTGAATCGAATCTGAAGGAGGCCAAAGTTGGTTCGGTGACGTTTTTTAGATGTCTATTAATTCAATTGAAAAGGGTAAAACGATCACTATTATTGCAGAGCTGTTGAATCGATTCGACGCCGATTCGATTTTCGACAGTATTTGGTGAGAGTCGGACCGACGAAAAGTACCCAGTTGCAATAGCAAAATTGCTTGAATTAGGTTACGAATTGGTCCCAGCATATTCTCCAAATTTAGCCCACTGCGTCATGTAGAAATGGCTTGACGGTAAGAAACTTGGGTCGAATGAAAAGCTCATCGATGAAACAAATACATACTTTGAACTTTGAAGGGCTCGAGCAATGTATATGTCTTACAAATTGAACAAACGTTGGACGGAGTGTATCGAGCTAAAAAAAAAGTGTTCCTTATTTAAATTTCCAGAGACCCACCCTCGTATGCCAAGGACAAGGACTTAAATAAGGCCGTGTTTCGGGAATTTCATGTAATTTTGTTTAAAGAGCTCGTTAGAATAGTCTTTGGCATGGTAATTCTTATCGTCCTTTTCCTGTGTGTTCGCAAACATTTGGACATAGAGGCAAAATTAGGATAAGTAATGAATGAGTGCAAAACCATGTACATAACAATTGTGATAAACATCATAGTCGAATGGGATAGAACGTCAGTACAGATAGCTAGCTTTAAGGTATACGTAGCTAGGGGCTCTGCGAAATAAGGCCCCAATGAAAAAAGGCCCAAAAAAAAAATATGAAATAAGGCCCCAACAAATTATACAGGAAACAACAACAACGATTTTTAATACAATTTGGGGTGTTATTTCCTTTTTTGGGGCCTTATTTTCTAATGAAAATTGGGGTATTATTTCATTATGAAATAAGGCCCCAAAAGAAGAAATGAAATAAGACCCCAAACGAAAGCGTATGGGGGGGAATGCTGCCCCCTGCAACCCCCCTGCCTGGGTTTACTGTCAAGATTTGGGGCCTTATTTCATTTTTGTTTGGGGTCTTATATCATCTCAGTGGGGCCTTATTTCATATTTGAAATTTGGGTATTCTTTCATTATGAAAAAAACACCCCAAATTTGGGGCCTTATTTCCTGCAGCCGTAGCTAGGAACATTGTCTACCTCGGCTTTACTGATATTGATATGTTAATAGAAATCAAGCAAGAATTACGCTTGTCAGTCGCTGTATCTTTGACCTAAGAAGGGAACTTAGTGGTTGTTTTTGAAAATGTCAAAATATAGGTAGGTAGTCAATTCGATCGTAATTTTATGACGTGGATGTAAAAATCATCAAATAGATATACAATAGTCCTATTTGCATACATACTTTGGTCGTCGCCAAATGATTTTTTATTTATTTATCTCCAAGAAGTGATTTTCTATTGATACCGACCTATTGAGTCTTCGCAATAGAGAAACACATCGACCAAGGGCTGAACACAAGCTGAAAGAGACCCACTTTGGCAGTAAACCAAGAATGCGCTAACTGTCGAACATGTGTTCGCAAGGCATCGTTCTTCCTAAAGATTAGCTTTACCTTTTCTAAAAATTGTAGATGCAGAAATCGTTACAGTCCAGAAATCGTTACTTCCATATATACATAATTTTAATTCCGTATCTATACATGCCCTCTGTAAAGGATATCAATAAAAAATAACACAACATCTAGAGTAGGCGAATATTAAGAGTCTGTTATCTCCTTTCCTGCTATACCTACCTATTCATTTTATTTTGAAATTGGATACACATTCTCCGAACAATAATATTTTCAATATGCCTAACTCGGCTCTACCATTATAAAACGCATCTGTGTGGGGTATGCATTGAATCGAAAAATTGTTACCCACTTGACACTTGAAACCAATCAGTTCATACGAGTATAAGATACGTTGGTGTTGTATATAGAAACCGGTGAACATCTGTTGGCGGGGTGTAGTTTACAGTGATTCGCTTTCGCATGCAAATATATCGTTCAAATTGATCAGGTTACACAATAACAAACCACATCTGCAGTAAATACATTATACTAGCAGCAACAGAAGATATAGTCGACAAGAAGCCTCGTTTCGTCTGCTGATGAATTATTATTATTTCTGACCGCAACTGAGTTTATCCTGGGCATTCATCTAAGTTTCGATAGCCCATTGTTATGTGGTTCAAAACAAAGGAGCTGCACACGAGCTGACCGTCTTATTCGTATTGAATGTCACATTACCCCATCCATGATGCAGTTACGAGCTCCATACAATCCAACAAACGCCAGTATCTTTATACGCATTGAGATGATTTGATTCCTGACGCATTCTTAATTTGCTCCCCACTCCCACTAGCAGGGCACATATGAAACTGTAAAAGATAACTTTATTCCCCATTAGGGAATACTGGGTGATGCTTCTATCGCTTGTGTTGATTTTACGTTTTATGGTTATACTAAACGTGATTTCCGTTAACGCTTGGATATACCTTTAGAGGTTTTATTGATGCGTGTTTGGAGCATATGAGATTTGTCCGGCACGTGCAGTATCTACGCACGACCCTTAAATACTTTTATGCTACCGGAAGTGTCAAAGTGCTATACAGTTATGTTGGTATTACTTTGCGATGAAGTTATCCTTACAAATATTGTTATTTTGTTGGATTTGAAATAATCACCCACTGATTTGTTGGTGTCGCAGTTAAAAATCCTTAGACAATGGATACATGGTCATTGGAATGACGTTCATTTCCACGAAAGTCGTATATAGGTACACATAAAAACGATGCGGCATGACATTGGAAATCTCATTTAAAATCGACCTGTTTCACTCGACGTGACGTTCATATAGGAATGATCGTGTAGTCACGCTTTTAAAAGATGCATTGCTTGTAAACTCAGGACCTATATGTAGTCCGATACACGCGCGATGTATAAACTCATCTGCATCGCTGTGTGGGGGTTCTATATTAAACAAAAATAAATGTATTTATCATAATTATCAACAAACAGTTTACAAAGTCCAATATCATGGATGCGATAAACACTATGAAGGAACAGCGTGCGGTATTCACAATCTCATGTTAGGTATTCACCTGCAGTATCTGCGAGAAGTTTTCTATCACCAGTTCTTTAATGCAAGAACTATTTTAGATCTCTTTGAGCAACTTATGAATGCAGTGGTCTAGGTACGGAGGTGATTTTTCGAGTTTTCGAAGTATAGGAGTGAAAGTGCAAAGGTTGTGATGTAAGAATTATTTTATTATAGTTAGGCAATAATTTTTAGTTGTAAACTAGTTGTACCGGCCCGGCAACGGCGAACCGGGAAAGGCGAACCTATAACGCTTCATTAGCGCCCCGAGATGCTTGCAGATGTATGTTAGTTCTGCACTTAAATTGCTGCAAATTGTAGTCTTCTGGAAATATTCCCAGGAAGCGAGTTCCAAAGTTTGCTTGTCCTGTAACAGAAGGAGTTTTGGAAAGTTGATGTCCTCGCGGTTGTCAAGAGTATCTACTCTATGGTCATGAGCTGAGCAACGAGCTGCTTGTCTTGTGGGGCGCCCAAAAGTTGCATTTCGAGGGATAATATCTTTGAGTTCCTCGGAACATCTACCATGGAAGTACCTATAGAACAAACAAATGTCAGCGACTTGTCTTCTGTGCACTAACGGTTGTAGATTGGATGTGAGTGAAGGGTCTCCAATTAGTCGAACTGCTCGTCTCTGCATGCTGTCAAGTAGGTTAAGTGAATGTTTTGGGGCCGAGCTCCATATATGGGAACATTATTCCAGGCCTGGTCTAACCTGTGCTTTGTAGAGAAGGAGAAGTTGCTTGGGGCTAAAGTACCTCTTTGCTCTAACAAGGTAGCACAACTTAGTGGACGCCGATCTTGCGATATAGGATATGTGGTCCTGTCATGTGATTCCTGAATTGACTGTGATTCCTAGAAGGCGCATTGAGTCCTTGGGATAGATTGGATGGTCATTGTATTGCTTAAACAAAATATTTTCTTTTCTATGGAATGAATGAATGCAGCTTTCGAAAAGGCCAAATGGTTGATACGAGATCGTTTAAAACCTTTCCGATCGATACAACTACTAAAATAAAAGAACAATATAAACTTTCGAGTGGATTAAGCTTGCACTCATTATAGACAACAGAATAAGTTATGGGCTTTAGAAATGCTAAAAATATTGATTTCCGGTCTCCAGACGAATTCGAAATTTGATATTATTAAGTTGAAGGTGTCAAGCGCTGCATGATGAGATTGCAAACTGTAGCTATCCACTTTTTATTTTGAAAAGAAAAAAAAAAAAAAAAAAAAAAAACGACTACCTACTATTTAAAGAAGTTAGAGCATATGTAGGTTTAAGTAATGGCTAATGGACTATAATGCGAACGTTATATAAACGACCTAAAAGTCGATCACTTTTATGGCCTTACATACGGATATTTTACTGCTGCTTAACCAATTTAAAAAAAAGTCCAAAAACGTTAAAAGAACTTACGTACAGTAGCTGCTGTTGGTACATTACTTATACCGAAATTTCTGTTACAAAATTCGCACTTTTTCGGCAACACAGCAACATATAAGTGACGTTATTCAAGCTTAAATCGATCCATTTCGTACCCCAAAACAATATAAGTAGGTACCTAATACCGAGTTTCTCTCAATTTTTTTAAGCATAACGGCTGTCACTGTCAAAATAACTAATAATTCAAAAAGAAGCCAACAGAGGGCCTACATTTTAGAGTAGCAAAGTGGCAAATAGATTTATCAGGTGCCAGGTGCTCCACCAAAACATGTATGCCTATATTCTTCTGAAGCACATGTACCTCATTTGAAATTGAAAAAATTGAAATTGAAAATTGAAATAGGCTTTATGTAGTGCACACCAATCCGAATACTTCTGCTCCTCACTGTGCAACAACGGAATTGAAGCGCACTTCCGCGTATTTTCGAAATGACGTTCGTTGCGGTTGATAAAACCGCAGCACCAAATTTATTTAAAAACTAATCCAACGTGTTGGCCATATGACGATTCGTTCTGAAAGCAAACGTGTATAAGATCTTCGTTTATAACTTCCATGCATTCGTCCGTGAAATGTAAACAGTTTTTTTTTTTTTTTGAAAAAATACAGACTGAGATCATAAAGCAACCGAAAACGACCTGGTGAGCATGATGCCATCAGTTAAGCACGGACCATGGAGAATATTTTTTTTCTTTTATTATGTATGAAGTTAAAAACGCTCCAGGTCTTGAATTTTCTATGGTAAAGTTTTTTTTCTTCTTTATTTTAATAGTCGTCGCCTAAACGTATTTGTTTATACAGTCTTCCGTCCTTTGATTGACTCAAAAGGCAAACAAATACCGACCTCATAAAGTTCTTTACTAATTTTCCAATTTCTTTCCTTTTGTTTTATATCCGCTGGTCTATCATGGTAAATTCAAAGTGATGAAGAAAATGAAAAAAAAAATTTAATGATTGCCACACGTTGCCGTTAGCCACGTAGCTAGAGGGGTTTTCTTTATTTGATGTCAGATGCAGCAGACATCTTTGCTATGGTATAGTCTGTTTTTTTTTTTCCATTAAAGTGAAAATAAAACGGAAAAGGAAGAATGAGGATGAAATTTATGCGGAGAATGCGGTGTAGCTATTCATTATTTCGGATGCAACGGCATATAAATCTTATTCAACGCGCATTATAATGATTTAATTGATTAAAACACCCAGGATGATGTTTGAAGATAAACAGTTACACAGAATGATGCATTCCTTAAACGGTTTGTTTATAAATTGTTTCAGAGGTTTATGGTTAAGTTTAAAATTGCACCTGGACTTAGATGAATGTGAATGTGAAATTATCCAGAGAACTAGGTAAGGTATGGTTTGAGATGATAAGATTTGGTTTCGACACTTTGAAGACCATGGTCTAGCGAGCCGAACAGCGCAGGTTCAAGCCCCCAGCAGTACAAGGGCACGGACTATAAAAAAAGACGAATAAATTCAGTATTTCTCAAGTATACTACACTAAAAAAAGAGATTTATGCTTGGTAGTGCAATGGACTGGAATTCGAGCTTAAGCCCTCTTATGGGCTTATGGATAGGCAATTGAACAGAGGCGTAACATCGGGTGCCGTGAAATAAGGTCGAATAAGGCTCTCCTACAACATCTTGCTTAGGGTTACTGTAGAGGATTTGCCTCCTGAGTATAAAACCCACCCCTAGCATTCTGGCAAGGAAGAAATAATCTTCCGCCAGAACACACCTTGGTTACTACAGCTACTCAAATTAGTAGTAACCCCTAACCCCTACAGTTACATCCTTATTATTGCCACATCATATCCGAATCGAATTTAGGAAGCTAGGAATTGGAGTGGTTGTTGGATAGGGTAAAGTATACTAAATACTGGGTTCTTTGTAGCTAATAAGTGTTATACTAGAGGAATTGCAGTACTAACAGACGTCCGACTATTTCCCTTTTAATTTCTATTTTCATACAAATGCTAGAAAAAAAAAAGTGAACAAAACTATATATTTGACTATATAAACCCGGGTTTCCTACAGTTTCTCAACCGTTTATTAAGTGCATATATAATATATATACATATACATATATGTTAGATGAACAATGTCTTTATAAAAAATATCTTTATTTAAACATAAGTAGGTAAGGTATATAAAATAAAAAGAACTTAAACTATACTGTCGACCGATCACGATGGATTCTACACAATAACTGCCAGAAGTCAGGATGGTCGCAGGCTTTTATAGTGGTTATGGTCGGTGTGTGTGACATATATATGAGTGATTGTTGATGCTGGTCTAAGCTTCAAACAGCAGCTAGAGCATGTATGCAAAAAGTCTTTAAAAACTGCTATAAAACTTTGGAGGTTGTTGAGTAACATCGTCAACTGTCAGTTCAACACTCATGTACGCAGTTGTAATATGGGCAAGTGCCACGAAAGTTAAGTCTTATGTATACGTGAAATTAAGTCCGTCTACAGGTCACTTGGTGCATGAGTCGCCTGTGCAATTAGGACTGTTTCAAACGATGCTACCTATCGATTTGCTCGCTGAAGAAATAAAAACTCTCAGAACCGAGCTAGTTCGAAATGGCCAGAGACAATAAGAGAAGGCACGAAAGAAATCGCAGTATCGCAATCTGGCAACAAAAATGGAAAAAATCGTTAAAGGCAAGATGGACACTTCGTCTCATACTAATGATCGATGAATGCATTAAACGAACTCAAGGGGAGACTAATTTCTATTTGACTCAGTTATTGACGGGTCATGTCTGTTATAGAGAATATCTCTTTAAACGTGGACATGAAAACGTCCCAAACTTTCCACATTGCGAAACCGTTCAGGAAAATTTACAACACGTGATCTTCCATTGCCCTTCTCCACCGAAAAAAAACATTTTGTCTAGGTAAATCCAAATCTTGATGTCGGGAAAGGAAAACGTTTAATGCCAACAAAAATGCATTGACAGTAATACAAATTAAAATGGATGACGAACCCATCTATTCAAAGAAATTCTCGCACTGTCAATTCGGGAACAACTTGGAGATCCAAGTGTTCAATATCGCAAGATCATCATCTTCAAAGTTAAGCGATATATATAGAGGTCCTACTCCTAATCAAATCTTCAGTCTCCCAGAAGAGGAAGCCTTTTTAGTCGTAGCCTTTTCTGTAGGTAATTCCATGGTATAGATGTTCTGACGAGCTTAACGATATTTCCCATCCAAATGCAACATGAGCCATACTCGGCAAACAACAAATGCAAATCACCTTTATAAACCCGAAGACATTATACTTTTCAAGGACTTCTCTGGTTAAATGATAAGCAATCTATTTCCAGAGTACAGCAACTTACAACGATTTAGTTTTTGTCTGTGAGCATCTCGAACATGGCCTGCCGTCGTTATTACTGGGGGTCTGAGAATTCGTTCAAACGGCGTGTTTTTGTAAAGACCAGCTTTGGAGGGCATCAACAGTACAACAGATAAACTCATTACCCTCCGCCCGATACGTCACTTTACTGATTTTCACACTCGATGGCCTTCATTTGCACCACTTCCAGGGTTGAAAGCCCTATGGAGTGGCAGTGCCACAATCAATCACAACTCTACAGACACCATGACTTTGGTTTTACTCCCTCGGTTCGTTATCTTATTTGAATGTCAAAATGGGATGATAAATTTAATTACAATGTGACTTTGTTTCCCACCATCCACATAATGATGTCATCTTCAAAGCATAAATCAAACAACGCTTGGTAGGTATACCTACATAACGTTACAAGGTCACCGCAACAATTTCAGTTTCCAAACAATTTGCTCACTCACTTATACTTCATCCCACTATAAACAGTCAATTAAACACGTCCATGACTCCAGTCCTCTTGTAGTTTTGAACTCACAAATTTAAATCCCATTCCACTTGTCAATTTCCAATCAGTAATACTAATCTACAAACCATACCGCTCAGAGTCACGCCCCAAAACCAGCATTATAATAGAAAATGTCACGCGTACCAAGCAATCTGTTGAATTGTTTAATTAAGGCCACTTTCGAACCGAAAAATAATATTAATAAGAGCGAGCACAGAGACCGACCGTCAAATAATGCACAAGTGCTGTCAAACGCACGCATAACGCCCACACGATCCATCTACATAGTGACACAACGCATATATGCTGTAAATCTTAATTAAACAAAAAATATTCCCACTATGCGTCTGCGTGTGTGTGTGCCAACTTTGAGTAATTGAGAGAAAGCAGTCCTGACCCTTCATTAAAATGATCTTAGGATTATTTTAAAATGCTAACCGCATTAACCGTACACTGTGTGCGCCATTTCGTTTCCTGTCAATTGATTTACCCAATTTAATCTGTCGTTTGAAAATTCATTATAGGGATTTACTGTTAAATGGAGTATGCCATTACCAATTCGCACTAGGGATATCCAAAAGTATTTATAGCTTTGTTGTGAATTCAATTTAGCATGCGAGCCATGTGTAGCCAGGTACATTTAGCCGGTTGTGTAACACAGCCCATTAATAGTTTTCCTAATTGGGATCAAAATAAAATTGGAATTTGGAAAGTTTCTTATTTGTTAACCAAATTGGAACAGATTCTCTTGGGAGGAAAAAGGATGTCAGTTCAAAAGGGTAAAACAAGTCGTTTTACAGTCGGTTAGCTATATTATATAGGTATACCTAACCTAGTGTGGTGAACCATATGAACAATATTTTTGTTGTAAGTTGTCCTCCACGGATTTGGGCTCAGAGTCTAAGTTTGTCAGAAGTTTTGCGCTTCGTTATTCATAGGTATACATAAATTATTACCCAGTCAGTAGAGGATGAAATGTAACTTGTATAGAGGTGATTATGCGAAGGTAATGTGGTCGAATGGGGATGGGCAAGATGGGAGTAGGTTTAGTCGCCTGTGGCTCTGAAGGAGTAAAAGTGTGTGTATGCAAATTTGGTGTTGGTGAAATATCGACAGTCGGTGAAATTTGGTACGAAGACGTAATTTATATTTTGGCGGATGTGTTGCTTTTTTTTTAGAAAATAGTTTAGGTTATTTAAGGATAACCGAGGGTATCCCTACTAAGACTTATATTTAGGGTTAAATCATATGTCCATACTCACTAACGGTTCAACTCACTACACTACAGCTACAGAACGAGCAAAAACATATCAATCCGGCCGAACTTGTATACTATACTTCAAAAAAATATGCTATTACATATCTTGTGATGTTCCTTTTCTTTAAGGCTGGGGGAAGCTCGTGGGATTTAGGGAGATCCCCTAAGAAAAATCTAATTTTGAGTCGCAATAAGGAACAAAATATCTAGAATAGACAATTTCTGATATAACAGAGCGACTTATGACTATACCTTAACACTTACTAGATACGCTACCCTAAATGCTACATCATACACCTACTGCAACTGGTGATAGAGTAGTGCTGAAAGACAAGCGTAGTTCTGGAAACACATCACAGACCCCAGAGAGATTAGGACGAAAGGGAGTGCTAGCATAACTATCACGCAAACGGCTGACTAAGTATATAAAGTGCGGCAGAATTGTCGGACGTTTTTAAATGGCTATAGTACGCCGCAGCTTTTGGGACGACGGCGGCTGTGCGGCTTGCCCGTTAAATTTGCGAGGTTTTAGCATATTTTTACCAGTTGACGCCATGAAGACGTGGGCGGTAGAACACCATGTTTTTGCCTACGACAGTTTCGTCCGAAATAATTAGTCGGTCATGGCAGTTCAGCATTAATTTTATCACCAATACTAATGCACAATATAGTCGAACTGTTCCTGCGCGAAATACCTTTCTTTCCTGAGTTGAAGCACTGCGTACATGAGGTGTTTTGATGAACAGAAGAGTTCCCAGGGGCTCCACGAACGGAAAATGTCGAACGCGTTCGACAAGCCTCTCTGCGCAGTCTAGGTCCAACTGACCTCTTCGGTCCCCTGATTTATCCATTTGTGCGATTATTTCTGATGGGGTCACCTCAAGGCACGTATTTACGAACAGAAGACCCGAACCCTGGAAGAATTGGATGCGCGTGAAAGCCGTCCAAAACGACCGATGAATATTATTAAAAAGAGTGGATGTCGACTTCAAAGAATGGCTACAGAAATGAAACGCTGATCGTTGCCACCACATGACAGATGTGATTTTCCAGACTTGATTTTCTCAAATAATTTTTTTTTTTTTTTGTAGAAATCTACGATTTGTATATCTGTATTACTTCTACAATTCTACCAAGTATCAGAAGGATATTGCAATATAGGACCACCCTTGGTAACTAACACTTCCACCAGTGTCAAATATTTAGGAGCTATCCTTGACCTTGAAGTCAACTAACTCAAACCATAAAACAAGCCTCTAAGACCATTATCCGCTTTTTCAGGGATGTTGGAAAATGATTTCTTAAGAATGGAGATTTTGTTTTTAAGAGTCATGCATTAGTGAGCTGAGCCCTCCAATGGAAGAAGGGGAAAAATACGAACCCAATACATCGCGACTTCATGTAGTCTGATGGTCTAGTACACAGACAGACGATTCTAAGATGGAATCAGGCATTTATGGAGAATCGCCAATGCGAACAATTAGCCTTGGCAAAAGCTCGTCCATATTCCAGACTGAAGTCCTTGAAATTAACCGTTGATGGAATAAATTTAAGTTCTAATACACGTGGAAAATATTTATCTTCTCAGACGTTCAAGAAGCTCTCAAAGCGCTTGCTCGTCTGTCATAAAATCGAAGTTGGTTCTGCAAACATATACATGGCCATCTACGAACTTACAAAAAAAAAACTTTGTCATTCTTTACTGGATTCCAGCCCACAGGGGCTTTGTTGGCAACAAAATAGCGACTCACTGGCTAAAGTCGGCGCAACAATGACTTATCGGACCTTATCTCTTCTGTGGTGAATAGTGAATACATTTTCAGAAACCACATCAAGAGCACGGCCCAAATTGAATCCAATGAAGTTTGCCTTAAAACACCTCTAGGCAGAACTGTACCAAACAATAATTCTTCCCAACATTTTTCTCCAAAAAATCATATTTTCTGATAAATATGGACAAAAATAAGCTGAGAATCCTGACAGGTCTGGCCATGGCCTTATGAAAAAATATCTTCACCGAATTGGCGTTTCACCGGACCCTATATGTAGGCTATGTCTGATGGATAGTGATGAATGTTCTCTTCACATACTCATGGAATGTCCGGCTCTCTTTCGTCTCAGAATATCCTCTGTGAGGAAATCGATACTCTAGATCCTAAAAGATCATTGTCTTCCTGACTGCCTCTGGAGTGAAAAGATGGATCTAGGGCCTCACAACGTAAGACACAAAAGGGTCCTTTAAAGAAGCCGCAGTGCCAGAGCCTCATGAAGGCTATTCCAACTTATAATCTATATATAGTGAGCCGAAGTCCAATAATGTCTGCATGTAATTTTGTTTGCAGGTCCAGAGGTAAAAGATACGTGGGCGTAGTTCGTATAGAGCTCCATCCGGGATTATAAATCTCCGGTATAAAATTGTATAGGTCCCTCAATTCGTCACAAAAATAAAACTCACAGAAACGAAGGATGGCGAGAAGCAAGTCCTATATTATGATGGACCTGTTGCGTCTATTATTTATTTATTTGTTATTTAGATATTAATATCAAAAGACTATCAAAAATATTGTATCCATGTATAATATTATTATCATTATTATTATTATTTATTAAACAGTAAAATAAATTACAATTTAACTTAGTTTACACAGCACTAGCTACATAGGCCTTCGGCTACCATGTATAATAATGACATCCCGTTGTATGATAACGTTCGTCATTTTGTTATGCATAAATCTCAGTGGACTTATTTCCAACCAGAAAATAAAATTGTTTAATTTCCGAAATCCATATTCGTCGGCTTACTAAGTTTCACTATTTAGTTAGATGTTCATTCTATTGTCTAAAAACAAGTAGGTATCTACCAACGAAAAGGAACCATTAATAGCATCAAAGCCCAACATCATCATCATCAGTTGTTCCTCGGAATATCCTTTTGTAAGCTGCTTGCTGAGGTAATAATGTCATATTACCCCGATAATAAATGTGGACATTAACGTTCATCACCGCAAGGAAACTAACAAAAAAAAAAGTGTCCTTTTATATCCTCGGAAGCAGCGATGATTACCCTTCAGTACAATAAACTGAAATCCCCGACGTATTACGTCATTTGTATATTATTACCCTGGATAGAAGACGATTATGTTCGTATTGGGTACAGTTTACCTTTCAGGTTAATAGTTCATATACATACCCAAGAAGTCGATTATGCTACTAACCCATAGTTACAAAGCCTTACCCACAATTGCAGTAAGCCCGACAAGTCTGTCTCTTAACTGAATGTGTTACTCACCTGAAAAGAAAACAAAAAAAAAAAAAAGAACGGATTAGGTATATCGTATATGGTATATCGTATATGAAACTGAAAACAGCTACTTCTAGTGGGGAATAGGTTGTTAAGGATGCACAACTCACTTTTGCGTTATTTAAATTTATTGTACCTGGTGCATTTTGAAAGTCATGTCATGTAGAGAACAAAAACAAGAGATAATGTAAACACTTTTCTTTTATAAAACACCCAAAGAATTACAAATTAAGTGGAAGAAAAAAGGATTCCAAAGAAAGACAAACATGTGTTCAACCCTCAAGATGTGTATAAGGTGAATGCGCTCTTACCGCAAACAAAGAGCACAAGCAGCGTTTTTTTTTTAACAAAATAAACAAATGTACTCAAGAGTCAAGAAGAAAGAGGCTAAAAAGCAACACAACTTTTAGAAACACTTAAGGGGAGTTTCACTTTTACCGCTGATGCACTACCTACCTATACAAAATACAAGGAACGTAAGGTAGCCGCAACGCAAAGAAGTACTTTAACCCCTTAAAGGTGTAGGTTTTTTTTTTTTTTTTTGAAGTAAGGTTGGAGGAATAAAAAATATTTGTGGCTGTCGTTTTTAGCTTCAAAAAAGCAATTTTTGTTTCTACTGATAGATGTTTGTCTTTTCGTCTCAATTAAATGAAGTATGCACTTATAAACGTGTAGTAAAAAATGTTGCTGTATACCTAAGCTTATTAGAATTATTATGAAAGATTACCATCCACGCGAAAGAAACAATATTATTCTATGGTATTTATTGGGGCTACTCGAAGCGTAAATCCTCAACATTTATAAATAAAACAGCTCCATTCAGATGATGATAGGTGATTATACTTATGTTGAGAATAGATCCAATTATTCAAGAGTCTTATTTGTCTGCTTGCAAGAAGACGAATAAGCGAGTCCTTTTTAAATGGTAGCAACACGTGGGAGTGTACTTATTAGTCCATTTTGAGGTTGACGTTGCAGTCCTGGATGGGCAGACATGGACATCAACTTCCATTCAACTCGATTCATTGATAGCTGCCTCCAGTTGTGAGCTTCAAATTGGCTATGTATCTACTGTTACGCTGTATAAACCCATAAGACAACTAAGCCGATTAATTTGAATCATCTTGACGATTTCTATATCGCTGTACAAATTGACAGTTCTTTCTTCCACCTTCTCTTTCAAACGCCTTCGATGCAAAATTGGACCGTAAGTCATATGAAGAATTTGAAGCTTTAAACAATTGGTGGTGGACGTAGTGCTTTAGTGGTTAGTTGCTGCACTACTGTGCGAGGGATCTAGGTTCGATCCCCGGAAAAACACATCTTATACTGTTTTTTCCACGGTGACACCTCTCCCAAAATTGGGACAAATATCCGAGAGCATAACTTCTCAATCCAGCCGTTCAGAATCGGCATAAAATTGTAGGTCCCTTCTATGTTCAATTCGTCCCAAAATATTTAAACTCATACAAACGAATGTTTGTAAGAAGCTAGGACTAGGGTACCTATACGAACGTGTTGGGCCAACTATTTATTTATTTTTTAACAACTGCCGTGTTGAATATCCATCAGTCTATTTAGCATGTATTTTGCCTTCTTTCACTTCAACGCTTGACCTATTTTTGACGCTTCTGCCTCAACACTTATGTATAAATGTTCCACTGTTCGGTATCTGCTAGTCGGCTTGTAAGTCCATTGGGTTTTTTCGGATCTAAAACCGCCTACCAAATCATCTGCTGCTGTTTTGGGGGCTTTGCGCTGATTTGTTAGATTTATGTTTAAAAATGGGTTCCCCTATCTAGAATGGCTCATAGTCATATACCTACTGCCAGACAGCGAGATATTCTGCCCTATCGAGGTATCCGTCGGAACGGAAAATTCTCCGATTTCATACGAATACGAATCGGAGGATTTTTGTTTCGAGGTATTCTTCCGAACAGCTTTTCGGAACTTCTTTTCGACAAATATGCAAGGCACACTGCCATTTCAGTGCGATCAAGTGCGTTTTTACGGATATTTTTACCAGCTTCGTACGAATTTTTTTCCGATATTCTCCGACAGGAATTGGTTGCGGAATTTGTTTACTACGATTTGCAGTGAAGTATTGATAAATCGAATGTAAAAAATCCGTTCCGATCGGATACCTCGATAGGGCTGATTGTTCGTTTAACAGGTTGCAGAAGAGGTAATTCGAAATTAACAGCACCGATTGCTATTTTACTATACTAATACTTCTTTATTCGCTTTGGTAGGCTTCCTTTGGGGTATTGTAGCATATGGCATGTTATTTGCTTTGGTAGCATTTTTGAACCTCATTTCTTAAGAGGCATGTCTGTCTTCTCCGATAGCATTATTCTGAATTGTTTTCCACTTTTTTTTTTCTGCCCGAAATGTGTGATAAGTTTATTGTCTCCTTTTTGCTACATATTGTCGCCGATACTCTTCACTGAACCGTGATTTTCTTCTTGGAAGGGTAAGAGAAGAGAAAAGCCGAATTTCAAAACTCAAAAGAGTGGTGCCTATTTTCGTAGTTCCAGACAGAACATTTACCGCCTTTCGCAAACAACTTTCGGCTTTATTTCGTATTTAAAGGCGAAATAAGGACAAATCTCTAAATTCCATATATGATAGCGCGACGTGTCATATTGCTGGCCAGCCTGTCAAATTATTGGTTAATGATTTTTGCGTTTTAAGATCATTCTACAAAATCGGCCAGTTAATACCAAAATTATCTATGCGTCCCTACATTTTTGCGGAATATGTTAAACCGCAAAACAAGCCAAAAATGTAAAGCATGTGAGTTACTACGTAACACAACATATCGGTCTAATATTATGGGTTTGTACGAGAAGTACCAGAGTCCAGAACTGCTCGACGGATATAGCTCAATACCAACCTGTTGGCTAGAAAGAAGTCCTCTTACAAAATTTCATTCACCTTGGTCGAATTTTTCGGACGCTATCGTGTTTTCAAAAGACAGACAGACAAGTAAGTTGACATATGGCTAAATCGATTCAGAATCTGATCCTGATTCAAAATACATATATATTCGTTAAGGGGTCGTCGGTGACTCCTTCTTGGCGTTACAAACGTAATGGCAAAGTTAATATATACCTTCCTGTGAAGAATGCTATAAAATAAAATGTTGATCAGTTCCACATCTTAGAATCGAATCGGCTGATTGCAGAAATGCGTTACTAGCTCTAATTTAGTGATACAATAGATGTTACTGTTTGGAACGTGTTGATGAACGTGAGCATATAGGTCTCTACATCCCTTCCATTTTTACTTAGTTCAAAGCAGTTTGATGCCGTAGCTGCTCTGTCTGAATGCGATAAATATGCTCTTGCTCTAAACCCCAATCCTTTTAAATCGGAATGCAACATGTTTCCTCAGAACTACAGCGGACTGGCCTCTCGAGTTGGAAATGTATCTCATCATCATGGTCCGTAAACAATGACAAGAGACAATTACAAGGGAAGAAGTTATTTATATAAAGGCTTATTGCAACCCATTGATTCGAACTTCATCTGAAGTGAAGTCATAAAACATCATCTCAAACACCCAGAGTGCATTAAAAAAGACGTTCCTCATAAGGCTCTTTGCTCCTAGATTATTATTTGTTCCTTCTTTTTTTTATAGAAAATCAAGTTCGTTTGTTCGTGCCTGTATCTCAATGTCTTTATTACGTTCACGCACATCGGTTGTCTAGCTGGCTTTAAAACTAAATGTTGATTGATGCATTTTCCACCGAATTTAAAACCAAACAGTCAATTCAACATGCCTTGCTTTACTTGACTTGCAGTAATGTTCCCTCTGCCCAATTATTTTGCTTCATAATATCAATCATTCGAGCGAGCTAACAGTTCAATGTTGACTTACTTGATTTCCAAATTCCCCGAAGAGGAAATCTTGACTGTATGCAATCGCCCTAGGCGAACGCACTGTAAATGCATCGGGTACATTGTAGTCGCACCCCCTCTTCGTAATTCGAAGAAACTTCACGTAGAAATTTAATGAACACGTTTGCCCTTTCAATTTAGATTTTCCATTTACAACAAAGTACCAAGTACCAATATAAGGAATGGTTAACATGACGCGGGAATCATGATCTTTGAAAACCCTAGGTCGAGGGAAATTGTTATTTGAGAGATTTAAGATACATCCGAGAGGGTGTGAGTTTAAAGTAAATATAGTAGCGCACTTCAGCTGATGATTTATTGAGAGTGCATTGATTGTTTAGGACACATTTTGCTGAAGAGAAATTTTCAGTTTTCTCTCTGAAAAATAATTACAAATTCAAACTTCAGGTATAAACTCCATCAAGTCACACCAAAATATATGGCTATCGAAGTAGGAGGAGTGCCTTGTGTAGTGGTTAACTGAATAAAGAATCTTTGCAATTTATTTATGGTTCAATGCGATTAAGTATGTGAAATTGCCTTTATTGAGCAAGGGCGTAGCTCAGTTTGTTCATTATTGGCTGCAACAAAAGCAACCGGTAGACATTGCTTCCGCATCAAGGGTCAATGTACTTCGTCAATAATGCATATAAGCAAATGTTCGACATAATGAATGCAAATGTACGGACGATAATTTTATTATGTCCATATTTAACTGTATCTAACAAACTTGGTCACAATAAATGGACATTGTTGATTCATCACTAATGAGAGTAAACACAGACATACAGCGCAGCAGCATCTTTGGTGTTTGAATTCGTATCTGATGTACACAGTCATGTTGTGTCGGGTTGTTTCTGTTTTTTTTTTACCTTGCTCCACAACTAATGAGTGCAATATTTTCTGGGAAATATTCAGCTTAGCTATTTAGTTGTTGCCCACTTTCTGGAACTTTGTTTCTATCATTATTAAATCGATTTGAGATAACAAGAGTTCTAGGAATATGTATAGGTACGAGGACTGCAGTGGATACTCAGTTCAATTTTTTTAAAAGCTTGTATTTGTAGAGCGCAAAATTTATAGAGATATCTACCTCTTTCACTCGTTAAAAGTGTATATAAAACAACAGGGTAGTTGGCACTTACCTTCGAAACCGCTAGGGGGTAGCGAACTTATTTGACTTTTACTATACATAAAATGTCTAACGTAAAATGCAGTCATTATTAAATAGAGACGAAGTACCAGCTGTGGGTATAAATAAGGATGGGATATTTTAATGCAAAGATTTTTGTGTCTTATTTTTAAAGGATCAATAAAGGGGAGGTCAATAATAAAAATAAGAATTATGTCCAGCAAGTTTATGTGGCACTATTAAGTCCCAACTGAAATTTGCAACGTTTTGTATTGAGAGGCATATCATTATCATTTGCCTACCAAGCTTAACATAGTTCCTTATAATGCAAGTACATACTACAGGGTGGGCCAAATACAAGTTTTTTTTAGATGCAATAAAATTAACAAAATTACGTTTTTTCCATGTGTTATGACTTTATTAGTAAGAGCAAACATTCCCATTAATTATGGAATACAACGTCGTTCAAGTGGCTGCATCGCCTGGCTTCACAGTAGCGCATTCTGTCACTCCAATTTTCCAAGACGTTGTTGATGGTTTCGTGAGCTGTAGCTCACGGATTGCTTGGATGATATTGACCTTAAGTGCTTGAATCGTTTCCGGATTGTTAGCATAACTTCGGTCCTTCACGGGTCAAATCGCAGCTCCGATCGATGATAACATACGATTTGGGAATTTGGTGTGCAAAAGATCGATTGTGGCATGGCGCGCCATCCTGCATGAACCAGAGGTCGTCTAAATTCATGTCTTCAATTTCAGTAAAAAAAAAATCGGTTAACATTGCTCTGTAACGCCCACCGTTGACCGAAACGTTGTTCCCAGCCTCATTTTCGAAGAAAAATGTTCCAATGATGCCACCACTCCACAATCTACACCAAACTGTCACTCTCTTTGCGGGTTTTCCGAGCCCCAGACGCAGCAATTTTGTTTGTTAACGTAGCCGCCGAGATGAAAATGCGCCTTGTCAGAAAAGATGATTTTTCATTGTCCAATTCAAGCTGTTCTAAGGACCAAACTGCGAAGCGATAACGAAGCGGATGGTCGTACGGTGAGCCTTCAATTGCTGAGTCAATTGGGCCTTGTAAGCGAATAATCCGAGATCTTTTTGCAGAATTCTCCTCAGGCGATAGTGCGCGAAATGTTGAGCTGCTAAGATCGATGGTGAGTTGATGTTCCTGAATTGAGTCACACACTCTCGGGTACAGCAGCCACATTCTCGTCTGTGTGCACCGTACGACGACGGGGACCATAAGTGTTGTCTACTAGCATACTAGTCTCACGAACTTTTTGCACAAACCTGAGTACAGCAGTCGCGGTGGGTGCTTCATTTCGGCAAAAACTTATTTTCAAAAAACGCACTCATTTGGCTAGCACTCACTTTGGAAATAAGGCAGCTCTCAGATTGACGCAACAAGCAATAAGCAACTATAGTTGCTATAGCAACTGCCAATAAGCAATCAGCAACATTTTTCGTTCGAACGATATTTACTAGCTTTGATGTGAGACCTCTAACTTAGTTCAAAGTAAAATAATTGTGAGCGATAATTTTGCGTGTTTCCTATTGCCAGTTGCTTATTGATTGTTGCCTCAATGTGAGAGCCGACTAAGTGTTCAATATTTCGCGACGTTGTTCAAGCGTAAAGCGACTCATTTCGTTCCGCGGAGGTATGATACTGACTTTCTGTCAAGATTTTGAGTCGGAAACAGCTGTCAGTGTCAAAATAACCTATGATTTAAAAAGGAACCTCTAGATGGCCCACTTTACATTGTTTAACTGGTTAAAGACTCATTTTTCAGTTAGTTGGTTGACGTTGAACAACGTTATTGCTAGTCGATGGGACAGACCTGATAATATTTTCAATCTTCATGTGGACCTATCTAATGTTAGGTTATACATGACTATTTTTGTGGATGTTAGACAAGTTTTTAAAATTTCTGATCAAGGGAATTTTTTTCAGTTTCTTACCAAAGATGTATATCAAAGTTGTAAAAAAAATGCTGCGAATTGATTAAAGAAATTGCAGATACATGTCCAATTACCCTGGGATCCAAGTCACACAGATATTCTGGGTAACTGTAAGGCGGACGAATTAGTCAAATATTTTAGCGGCTTTTGGCTTTATATAACTAATATCGGTGATTAGAGCCCGGCAATCCTACAATGGCACCTTCGTCTTCAGAGACGCTAATGATACTATAAATGGGCCAAAGATCACTGATAACTTTTCAATAGAGTCTGTATTCATCCGCCCTTGGCAGAATCCATGCTTCTTCACCGTGTACCAAGACGGGGATGATATAGGGTCTTATGCAACGTCTGCTTAGTTCCTAGTTAGATAGGTTTGCAAACTCAATTGCTTCTAGGCCTTTAGCAACAGCGATATACAGGAGCTGATTCCAATGCTGGAATATACCGCACAAGCCATTCCATTGTAACCTTCTGTCCAAGGTGCCGATGTTGAATATAATATTTTCTTGTGGAAGCTGACAGCCTCGCGGAGTTCGTCCAAATATGTCAATTTCCTTGGCGCGTAATTGCTCAGACTTTTGAAACCTCCTTTCTTCAGGATTAGACAAATGATGCTGAGATTCCATTTATCGGGTAATCTGTTTAATCGACCAAATTCTACAGAAAAGTTTGTGTTTGCTCCTTATATTAACCCATCTCTTAAAGCTTTGAAAATCAGTCAAGCTATTACATCAAGCGGCTTTATTTAAGTTTAGCTGTGGCTACCCTCATTTCATTTTGATCAGGAATTTTCATCATTAATGATACTGCTTGACAGCGGTCTTACATTAAAGATGTCACAATACAAGCCTCAGTTAAAAAATATACAAAAATTAAAATGTATATGTATGTGTCTAAATTTAGGTAACTGAAGGATATTTAAACCAAATGTGTTTATTTCTGTATGTATAATGAAACTATACTCAGCAAACTAATTTTCAAATTTCAAGTCATAGCACCCCCTGACATTGCATCTTACAGGGAAAAAAAGTTCGAGTTCGAGAGTGAATGTATGTATTTTTCGATAGTAACGAAAAATAACCATTATTCATGCAGTTACTTTGTAGAAAATATAGTCCCTGACGAGAAGCTGGTAGAAAGTTTCTTACTATGGGTGAAAAAAAAAAAAGACGAAATTCCGGACAACAATACTTATACTACGTGAAGAAAGTTTCCAAAGTTTCAATAGTTTACATGAACATTTTAAAGTTTTTTTTTTTTCACTTTTAAATTATTTGTAGTAAACACTATCATTTTCTCTATATTTTTGAAGGCAAGTGAATTTATGTCGAAAAACAATTTATAACTTTCTAAAACAACGACTATAGTTCTTTAAACATAGTCACAGAGCGTTCGAGTTTTTGGTACCTACCTACAGATATGTATGCTGTGACACATGAATTTGAAATAGACCAACGAAGTTTTTTTTTCTTGTTTGTATTACTTAATGTTTTAGAAACTTAATTTTCAGATGACTTGGTTTGGTCAAAATAAATTCAGTTTTTTTGTGGTGATTTATTGCAATCCATGAATTGGTCTTTAGGAAGTTCTACCATGTTACGAGTAAATTAATTTAACAATACTGCGCTTTAAGAATAAGAAATACTCGAAAAATGTTCTTAAAATAATCGTGAAATTTATAGAAGTAAGAAAGGCGTATTACTGGTTTCAGACAGACGAGCTTGATTTAAGCACAGATTTCCACTCGGTGTAGGTGCGATGTAATTTATATCATCACCTCACCTCAGAATCAACCCTTGAAATACATTTCATCAATGTCAAACTGTCACTGAAATGCGCCTGTTGTTGATGAATATGTATGTTGTTCTTTGAAAAAGCTAAAATATCAACTTAACTGCACATTTCTTAATTTCTCAGCACAAATTGCTCACCAAACAATTTATGTAGAATCAAAATCAAGATGTCTATGCAGACAGAACTATATGTAAACCCACGCGTCTAAAATCCAAAATCTGACAGTCCCGCATTCCCATCAAGCACTTTAACCGCAATGATAAAAAAAAAATAAGAAGAAAATCGTATAGCCTTAATACTGACTTATGAATCTATTTTAAGATATGTATATTCATTAATGTTCAATGCCCCGCTTATCCATTAAAATGGTGGCGCGTGTATGTTACTTAAGTGAACCCTCAATAACTCTCGATCTTCAGCTACCGACTCTTAAACATCAAGGGCGATCCCCATACGGCTGGAGGAGAGATGACACCTAACTACATATCTCATTTTGGGTCTACCCATGCGGACGACTACCTGATGGCACGGATTCTATAGCAAGTCTTGGAATCTGAGTTTGGGACACACGTTTAATATGACCAAATCACCGAAGCATGGTCCGGAGAAGCAGCTGCTCGACATTGAGTTCCTCACGTATTTTGGTGCTCCTTACACGATCTCTCCGAGTCACACCAGCAACACAACGAAGTATAATCATATTGCCGCAGCTTGTATCCGCGATCTTATTATTACAGTCATTACGTAAATCTCATTAAATATATAGAGATTCACGCATTCAGGAAACTAACATCACTTCAGATTTTTCACGTTTGCCTTCACCCCAGCTTCAACACAAACGGCTATAAACCATCAGTCGAGTGCGTCCTGAAATTCAGTCTAAGAGGGCCGAAGGATGACCAAGTCATCAACGAAAAGCAAAGTCTTATCTTTAGGTATCCCAATTCGAAACATTATTTGCCAAGGCTGTCCTGTAATGTCCAATCCTTATATAATTAAGTATTGAATGGTCCTGATTTAGCGCCGTTCACCCGAACACAACTTGTACAGTTTGTGTAATGTGATTGGATGACTTTCAGAAGAGAACCGTCAATTCCATACTCCCTCAGAACACTCCAGAGTTGTTTATCTCGAGGGACTCGATCATATATATGCCTTCTACAAATGTACCAAATATGTGAAAACTATTGTAGCATACTCCTAGGCCTTCTCAAATACTATTCTGTAACTGGTCCGTATATTTCACCCTAGGCCTAGGTGGTCGGTTAGGCTTCTAGGCCTAGCTTCTTACAACCATTCGTTTGTGTGAGTTTTTATTTTTTGGGCCGAATTGAATTTATCCGGAGTACGAACGGCTGGATTGAGAAGCTTTTTCAAGATATTTACACTCCCAGGTGTTTGTCAGACGTTCGTGAGAGGTTATGCTTCTGCCCGGACGAAAACAGCACAGCTCATCCCAAAAACAGTGACTCGACCACAGTGCTCTACAACGTATTTTCAACACCTTGGCAAACACCGGGCAGAATAAAAAGACTTTTGAGCAATTCTTAATTTTCCCTTAAGGAGTTTTATTACAACAGTCGTTCTGGACGACTGTAAAATCATAAGTAAGCAAGATTCTTGCGAGCTGCGACTGACTTAATTTTAGAATTCTATTAGGATTATAAAATTTATACCTAAGCCTATATACATTGCGCTAATAGTACTAATAAAAACAACAGTCGATGATTGTATCATGATTCAAGTGGTTGTGTCACTGTATCAACTAAACGTATCTACTGATATCGAATATTAAATTCAATGGGTTACTAATAAAGGGGAATATACATAGACTCAAGTGGCACATGTTTTATTTTTATACTCATACACCACTTCTCCAAATGCATTTCGCGCCGTAAGTGCTAAGATCATAAAAATATGGGAGTGTGGTTATTTTTTCGCTGCTGAGAATGTGGTCTAGGAGTATATTACCAGCGTGAAGTTGTATACGTCAATAGCGATGAACTGTACTTCGACTCATTTTCATCCGCAGATTCAATTCTGTTTCTGTACATAACAAAAAGAGAAGAGAAAATAATTGCAGCCCATTTCTTTATTAATCATTGATTGTGGCACGTCACGAAATCTGACTTATGATAGCAACGGATTATTATAGCCACTTCTTGTAACTTTTTAAAATTGAATTCAAAAGTGAAAGGCATTTTAATGAAGAAATGATTGTCACCATTTCCGTAACCATCTTGTGCATAATTTTAATGGTTCTCGGTAAAACCTCTGTCACCTCTGTATTGCATATGGATAAAGCTATAATCTCTGTATTGACTGGTATACATCAGAGAGCTATTAATATAGCGGTCCCACACAAGCCAATCGTTAAATGTCATTGTGGTTAGCAAACTAGCAAGTTTCACCCAATAACACTGGTCAACAAAAAAACACTTTTTGCATGTAACATGAAAACTTTTGTCTGGTTATGTTTAGGACAGTTATAAGGATAATAGAAATAAAATTAGAATGATTCCAATACGAATAGTTTTTTTGTAATTTAGATTTTATTGAATTTTAGAAATGTCTAGTTTTAAGCACCAAAACTAAGTTATTTCACTAAACTGTAACATAATTATAAATGTAGCTTTATGATTTTCTTCTATATTTTGCTTCAGGGACATCTCGTTTTAATATCCAACAGTAATCGGCTAGCATACGTTGACTCCACTTGCCCTGGTACCGCTTTTCTATGGTATAAATATCTTGGTGGAATCCTTCACCGTGTTCATCGGTAACGGCGCCCAAATAGGTATTTCAAAAGGCATAGATCGAGATCTTCTCGCCCATCCAGTACGAAGACACACATATGTAACACAACAGATGTGTGGAACCCCTGCTTTGTCTTGTTGTCCGATGGAAATACTGTTTATATAGCTTAGTTACTACACTCACAGAAAAAATGTTAATATTTACAATTTTCTGCGTAAAATTTACAATTTTAATTGTAACTATAGTCATTACAATTTAATAGTAAATTTCGCTTATTTTTTCACTATTTTCAATTCTAAAATTGAATTTTGAATTTTGTTTTACTATCTGTTGTGGGAGGCCACATTTCCTGAAGTTTTATGACACGGGGGTAAATCGGTATGTATCGCCTGGCTGATGGATAGGTCCCTCAATGCCAACTTGGTCGTATCCATTTAGTGAAGAACTGTATCCCGACTTCTTTTGTTTGGAAAGCTTCGATTCTGATGTCACAATGCAGGAAATACCCTCGCGGTTCCCCAGCACGATAAAAAGACATAAAAACACAAATTAAAAAATAAAATAAAATAGTAAAACTAAAAAAATTGCAATTAAAATAGTAAATTAACCAAATTTGCTATTTAAATTGTAAATAGATGGTTTTACAATAAAAGCATTTAAACATTTTTTTCGGTGAGTGTAATGGTGTCAAATTCCTTCGCTGAGTTTTAAAAGTAATGCCGCCACAAATGCAGCAAAACTTGTCGGGATCATTTTGACACTTTCTTGACATTATTTAAGAATTACTTAACACAGAAAACAGAAAAACACACTACGCTCTTCAAATGAAACAAAACTTTAGAATGCCGACAATGAAGCAAAAACGGCTTTTTTCAGTTTTGTGGGAAGTAGCTGTAACATGAAAACCAGACCTGATGGAAAAAAAATAAATATGGCGGTAAGCTAAGTGTAGGCGGGTAATTCAAAATTACTAAGCACTTTTCTTGTTACAAAAATTTTGTTGACCAGTGTAATCGCATTATCTGACCTAAAGACCTGTGTAGTGTGTACATGCATACATCGATACCTTCATCCTGACCACATAATAATAGGTGTTGCGGAATTCATTCCAAAGTTCTATGCAGATAAACTAATACCTATGAGAAGATGGTACTCGCTTGACCACATAGCAAACGTCTATCAAAATCCTCACAAATGACTCAGTCAGTTGACCTCTGGAACATTAGTCAGAGTGTGGCTGCGATGGAATGTGAAGGTGATTTACAACAAAGCTGGATTGGAACGATTGCGAATGGATGACTGAGTCTGCGGGTACGGGTAACGGGCAGATGTGCAACACGCAGTCAGCATCATCAGCATCACCATACACTATTGTCGTGTTCGTGACACATAACATTCGGAGAAACCAGTTTTCTCTTTGGGCACGAATACGGAACTCAACTGGAGTTTGGTCATTTTATGGCTGCAAACTTGCTGTAAGCCTATAGGTACCTAATGAAATCACTGAAGATCATTGACGGTGGGTGTGTTTTTACCTTTTTTATTTAATTTCTGGTTTCAACTAAAAAGACTATTCTTTTTTCGCCAAAAAATATCGGTTAAATGGCTAATAAAGACTTATTGAACATTCCAAAAAATTAAAAATATGTATACCTATATATGATATTGAAGGACACTTTGGGACTCTAATGACGTAGGTAAGTTCCAAAGCGAATAATGACGAAATGGGACACCAGCTTCTTATAAAAAGAAGGTGTATTTTTTATAGCATAATCTTTGATTGGTATGATTGTCATGAAAATTTATAAAAAGTGGAGAGTTGGCGCAACATGACCTTAAAGCCATATAGGTACCTTCTCAAATCGATTGACTTTCGTGACTTTTATTTTTATACGACGAATGTAGTGGACCTACTGCATTTTATTGACGAATCCAGAAAAGGTCTTAGTAATACTTTCGGATATTTGTCAGACATTCGCAAGAAGTGGCTTAGAAGACAAAAAATGTAAGGTACCTACTCATAATTTGTGTGTTTTCGGGGTTTGAACCGAAGACTCCTTCATAGCGTAGGGGAAGGTGGCCTAAAATGACACACTAGGGTAAAATGTCACACTTATCAGAAAACTCATAAAAGAACTAAATTATGAGCTTTAGTGAACACAGTCCTTTAGTTAACTTGCTCCAGCCATCATAATCAAAGCCGGCACTCGGCAAATCATTTTGTGTCGAGCCGGCTTTCAGTAGGTACCTAGTGGTGTAAAGTAGTGGAGTGAAAAATTCAATTCAATTTTTTGTGATCAAAAACGTTCACTTTTTTAAGTTGGTGGCTGAATGTGAGTAGGTATAGACATTTGTGTGAACTGTTATGTTATTGGTTATTTCTTTTGCTTTTGTTTCAAATACAGTTTTCTAAAGCAGTTTAAATAGGATTTGTTATAATACTTTGGTAAAATGGCACACCAGTGTCCAGTATGCCATTTTATACAAGTGACCTTTGATATGTGGCACGGGTAGACATTTTGAAAATTAATGCTTTTAAACACTTTTTGGAAATATTTTAAATTTTTTAAAATAAGTACTGCCCATACCTACAAAAAATTTACAAATTTTTTCGAAAACGGCTCTAACGATTTGATAATTTGAAGTTGTTAATGTAGTTAGTGTAGGCATGCTTAACATGACTGCATACCCAGTTTTTCGCTAAAAATTCCAGCAATTGCACTTTTGAAAATTTGCTTTTTCTCGGAAACGGTACAAACGATTTAAGCAAAAACTTATTTTTAAAATACTATCGTCATTCTTAACTTAATAGGAAACTTAGTTTTTCTTTAAAAAGACTGCGTCCTTTGATATCCACCGAAATCCCTAATAATAGTAGATAGGTACATTAAAAAACTGTTCATATCTCAAAAACGCATTTATCTGTTAGTACATAACACCTTTTGCTCTGTTTTCAACTAAACAGTTGCTAAACAGTGTTTTTTGAACCATGAATGTGTCTCTGAGATTCTGCGAGATTCGCAATAAACGAGAAAGTTTCGTGCAACTCAGTCGTGGACATTTTTTACATTGCTTTGCAAAAAGATTAAAAACTGGAAGAAAGTAAAAACGGTTTGGCATTTAAACCGAAAACTTTCACAATGATTAAAGGAAAAATATTATTTTAAATGATGCGCCAAAAATGCTGAAGCTCGTGTATTTATGCTTGTATATCTATGTACCTCTCATCTTATGATGAGTGCCATGCAAGTCAGTGCAAAAAATAAGTTCGGACGCCCAAACGGCTAATGGGTATTTATCTATAGTTCTATGTCCAAAAGGGAAAGTAGAAAGATCCGCTGATGTGATGTGATGTGATACTTCATTTGGCCTAAGTAGTTGCCAATCAGCTATCTCTAGGACAAGTCCCTGTTAAGCTACAAGATTTGACGATTAGTCGCTCGGGCAGGATGGTGCCGCGTGTATGAGTATAAGAATGTGAAATTATTATGCTTCGCCAATATTGGAAAAAAAAATGCAAAAATACACCGTAACACTCTTATTGAATAGTTCATTAGTATTTACAAATAGCGCATTTTTATATCAGAAAGTAATCATTTATGATTTAGTCATACAAACAAATAAAGCCTCTCGAGATTAACATTCCTTAGCGACTTGTTGCAAATTTACCATCAGATCTCGACTTAAGATAGTTACTTCCGTCCAGATACCATAGAAAGTTCTCGTCGGCGTTTCATTCTACGACCATACGCAATACGGTTAACGATAATCGGATCCGAAAGACTGAACAAAACCAAATTGATTTCTTCCAGACTAGATGTGTGTTCAAGGTTTCCACAACCATACCACTAATCACCACCACAATCGTATCACAACTATAAGAAATACCAAAGGTGAAGCAATCCGACATTTTATGTGTGTTCTCTTATTCCGTTTGCGCTTATTAATTCAGGAAAAAAAAAATCCCCTTCAAATCCGATAGGATCTACGTTGGAACTCGAATGTTTTTCTATGACCTATGCAATTGCTCCGAACCGAAATTCCTGGGTACGGCCAATTCTTTATCCCCAATGTAATTCTTAACCCTTCGGCTGTAACATTGCAACACCAATACCGTGAATGGCGAATTCCGCAAACTGTCGGAGAGAAAAATAAAACCGGAATCGCAGTAAACACGAAAGCAATTCCCATTTTGGATAGCTGCCTGTGTGCAGGCAAAATGGGATTTGTGGTCGTCTTTTTTTTTTGCGCCCGTTTTTGTTGATCAATTACTCAGACCAGACCCAGTAGACGCATTGTGAGCGGGAGTTGAGGGAGTTGCATGGCCTGCCAAATGCGAGTAATTTCCAAACGCCCGCCATTTATACCAATTGGTTTACTTTTACAGTGGTATAGTACCCAGAGGAAGCTGTCTCTCCTGAAAAGGAACAACACGGAAAAAAATTAATCGTAACCCCAGAGCCACCAGAATCAATTTAGTTGAAGAATTGAGCTGACTGACCGGACGGTGGCCAACGTAGATTGAACTTTTAATTTTTTTGTTTATGGTGGTATTGTATTGTAACGCGGAGGCAGCGTTACCGATGGACAATTTGAAAATGTCTCCAAAAAATGTCGCCCGAGCCAAAAAATGCGTCCCACCCAATTTAACGAAAAAAAATTTCTTTCAGGTTTAAATTATACAGTTTATTAAAAAAAAGAGAATTTATTTTCTAAATGAAATAAATTTTAAGTAAAAAAAACCAAATAAAGAAAAAATAACAGTTAATGTAGAGCGTCTATGTAGCGTTAATCTCGCAAAAACTTAAGAATGTCTAAATCGATTTGGATGATTCTTTTTTTGCTTTGTTGGTCTTTAATCAGGGGGGGGGCTTAGAAAATTCGGAAAACCCCAAATTAAAAGCCGGAATATGGAAAAAATTTAAATTTCCGTTTTGTATGGGAATATACACCAACAATGTTCGCAAAACTCGAAAACCACCAAACCGATTGATCTCAATTTTAGAAGAATCTTTGTTACTGGAGTTTTTGTGAAGTTTGCTCAATATTGAACAAAGGGGCGTGGCACTTCTCATACAAAAAAAATCTTATATATCGAAAACCACAGAACAGAGTGAGGTAAAATTTTATGAAAATCTTTCGACGTCATATATCTCAAAACCACCGAATAGATTGAGCTCAATTATTGAGAAATACCTTGTTGTTGCCTGAAGGTGATTCTGTGAGATTTGGTAAAAATTGGATGAGGGGCGTGGCACATCCCGTACAAAAAAACTGGATTTCAAAAGTTATAAGACTGTTAACATTGATGCGCATTGTCAATACAAATTGGATTAGAGTGCTATTGGAAATCGGGAATGGCACGACCCATACAAGTTATTTAAAACACTATAGCTTTAGCTTTGAATTTTGGTAAATTGACCTCAATTTTTATATGTAAATAAAAGACATTGAATGCATTTGAATACGAACGAGTTTCATTTAATCACCAAATGAAACTTAAACTGTAGACAGTGCGGCCAATATTGCCGATCTCAATGAACTGGAGTTGGAAGGTTGATTGGGATTCATAATCGCGGAGATAAGTTTTAGGTGTTACGAAGTTCACCGGGTCATCTAGTAGATATGCAAACATGCGAAGAGTTATTAAAGAAGAAAACACACGCAAATATGTATTTCTTTTTTCAAAATTGTTAAGTGTTATTTGAGAAATAAATTGAAGTTTTGAAAATGCGTCCCAATGTCGCCTGAATTTGTGAAATGGGTCCAAAAAACGCTTATTTCGAATTGTGGTCGCCACGCGTCCCGACAGAAGAAAAGTCGCCATTTGGCGACGTATGTCGCCCATCGGTAACACTGCGCGGAGGTGTTAAATAAAACTCTTGGTCCGCTGAAGCGGGAAGACCTACGTGAATGTGCGTTTTTTGGGAATACAAATTGTATGTGGATGGAAAAGGTACGTTTGAAATGCATACTTATGCCCGGTTTCTAAGTGCAACGTAAGTTTGAGTAGAGACCAATAAGCGTCACTCATGTATTTAGAGTTTCACAGTTGATTCACAAGGTACACTAAGTCCACTTCATGAAAGTGGTTTTATTTCCCACTAAATGGGAACTAAGTCCCTCAGTTAACATAGTTCGCGGGGACTTATTTCGCTGCAGCCATTCACCATACTCAACCCAAACGGTATACAAAACTTGGCAGCGCTTATAAAAAGGTTTTTTTTTGCAGTATTTTTTTAATATATTTGATTTTCAAAATGGGTTGTAAACGACTATTAACCACTAACTTTAGTGTAAAAAAAAATATTTTGCTTAATAGAACTCGTAAAGCAAAAAAAAGAATGGAAATGAACTTGTCAAATCTTAGACAGCTGATCAGTTTGACATCTGTCAAATTTACGAGTAGGTAATACTGTGTTCAATATTGTTTACTTACGTTTTGAAATCAAATATGGCACTATGAAAGAGAAATCGACCCTTGAGTGGAACTTAAGGGCAAATCGATACTTAAGTGTGTACTGTGAAACCGGGCATTAGACAAATGCAATTGTTCAGTGCTGCCAATTCAGTGCGCCGATGAATAGTATTGAAGTCGGTTGAATGGGTAAGTCTTCACAAATGATTTGTTAATTAGTTTCAAGTACTACCGCAAGTTGGGTTTATCACATTTCCTTTAAAGCTTTCGTCATTTAAATTCATTATTATTTGCCTATACTGCCTAAAGTTGGCGGTAGGTAGTCAGTTTGTCTGTTATATATTCACGACTAAACCACTGAACCAATCGTAATGTAATTTGGCCAAGAAATAGTCTGGAACCAGAAGAAGGACATAGACGACTTTTTATACTGAATATTTATGATGAAAATGAGTACAGAAATAATTTTCTACTATAAAAAGTTTAATATGCTAGATAGAGCTCAGTTAGCTGCTGAATCCTCAAATTTTAAGAAAATATTTGTTATTGGCCCAAAGTGTTTCTGTGAAAGTTTAAAAATTGGACAAAGGAGGTTAAGTTATAAAATTGTAGACATTGATGTGTATTGTCAAAAAAAAACAACCGCGCGAAGTTTGGGTGGGATTGGAAAACGGGCCATGGTACCACCCTTACAACAAAGTTATGTATTTAAATCACAATATCTAAACATTCCCTGATTGAAAAATTTTACAAAACCTGGCGGGATTGGACAAAAGGGCGTGACACCTCTCATAACAAAAAAAAAAATACATTTCAAACGCTATTCTTCGACAGTCATGGGAAAAAATATATCTAGACAATACAATTCGTTGGCACACGTCTGAGGAAATATCGGTCGAAGCACACGGAGTACAGAATCAGTTAAATAAAACATCGGTTAAATAAAACGACCCTAGAACAATTGATGGACAATGAAAATCTACGAGCAGGCAAAACAACGTTTGCCGTGTCCGCTAGTAGTTTATAATACTACAACTGTTTACAACCAGCGAATCGAAAACGGCCGACGAAATAGTTTGACGAGCTCATGATGGAATAAGTATAAGGTGGTCTCGTCGGCTGCCGACTCGTTCGTTTTTTGGTCCCTTAACGCTTCGTTAACGTACACTTACTACGCTGAATAAAGAGAAAAACGTGTCGTTAAGGGACTACTTTTTGCCGACGAGACCACCTTATACTTATTCCATCATGGACGAGCTACCAGATTAATTTTCAATTGAAAAATCTTTCAATTATCGGTTCAATAACTCTCCGGAGATAGTTAGTTTAGAATCTGACTCTTTAACAGCTAAAAGAGCGATATTAGATAAGCCCGTGGCCGTATGACTTGACTATACGTAAAAAGAGAGCTAGTAGATGTCTTAGCTCTTTCGATTATAATCAATCTTATCCACCTCTCTCACTTCTAAAATGCCTGTACCAATACGTATACAAGTCTGTCGCTACATTGAATTAAATTTGACTTTTCAGCGGCTAACAAACTAGGTATGTAATCAGGATTTCCACAAATAACTAAAATCAAAGAATTAGAAAAAAAAAAAATGGTTCACATTATGTAGGTATGTATCCTTTCCTTATACTAACTAGCAAAAAATAGCTGGTACAGATCTTGTCTGTGTCCTTAGTTTGCCACCCAATAGGAAAGAGTATGTCTTACTTTTCAATTAAGCTCAGGTAGACCTTTAAAATTTACCTCTGAACTCTTGACTAATTGTGTCGCCCCCTTTCAAAGCCCACTTCTCATTTATTACGACACTCAATTAAAGGAAGAAAATTGCAAAAGCGAACAAACTTGCAATTCAAATCCTGAAATTCATCGTTTTTTTTTCTTCCTGTCTAGGACATTTTCCACTTTCTATTGTTATTTTGCACAATCGAGAACCCACTGACATCTGTGTCCCACATGGCATTTTTGTGTTACATGTTGACGCCTAACCCATCTTGGAATCATGCCCAACAGCCAGCCAACCAACCAGCCCACCCATCAGGACACTTGAACGTGTATTACACGCCTGCAAAGAAAAATTATTGAACATTTCTCTTCATCGCCAGGATGACAATTAGGAAGAACTGAAACTGGAGCAGCACAAGGAACTGCTCTTGTATATGAAATGCCTATCTTCGCTACCTGACAGAAAAAAGGACATCTGAACGAATTCATGCCCATTAGAAACAATACGAACTGGTGCACTTGTTTATTCTCATCCACATGCAGAATCCCTGTCCTGATGCGTCACATTCAGGATGATACTTCACTAAAAAAAAAAAACGTGAAGAAACCGCTTCGTCGGAAATTTCTTTGAGAGTTGTTTATCTTCGTCGTCTCGGAGTAGAGGATGGGATGACTGGGGACGCCATCCTCGTGTTTCATATGGGTATGCGCCGAGTGCAGTTATACCAACGAAATAGAATGCCACATCCGTTGAATATTTTTTCTCATTTATTTTGCACACACACAGAGAAAAAACAAAACCGTCAAGATAAATGAGACAGGACACAAAGTGCATTTAAATATAATGAAACCGAAAATCCTGTCAATTAGTGGTCCCTCAAGGATATAGATGTACAGCTTTGGCTATATGCAGAATTTAGTTGAATTGAAAAAAATGTTGCGAAACACCTGTTCAAATCCTGAACAGGTTTTAGTTCGGTGGTCTTTTTGTGTGCCTCTTCGTGGTAGCACGTCTTGTCTGAAATTGCCTGAGAACGTTTTTTTTTTCTACTGCATACAAAGTAAAAGATGCCACCACAATCATCATCATCGTCATCACAACATCCATTGGCTGAAAGGAAACAAAAGCAGTTTCTTAGACATGGCCACTTAAAACCTATGGATGACAGAGTAGAGGCATTGCACTGCATCCCATCGTAAGCATTATGGAAGAACAAAGCCTGTGAGGTGACTACTTCCATAAAAGGGGGAACAAACACCACATCGACGTCGACGACGACGACGACGACGCATTGCAATTGTTATTTTGTTGCGCTTCTGGGCTGCTGTTGTTCAGCAGCAAGTAACAATAACCGATTGAATATAGTTACCACTACCACATTAGGTACAACACTGGAGCGTTGTAAACTGAAATTAAAAACAAACAGCCACCATAAGCTTCAGAGTTGTTTTTTGTCGATTGCATTTCATGCGTCCTTACATCGTGCACGTAGCTGCATGTTGTCGTATTATATGTCTTTCTGAAATTGACAGTGATTGCTTAGTTCCGCCATTTAAAGTGTATCTATGAGAATGGCATAAGTAATGGTTTTTAAAGAATTCAAGTTGTTGCTAAAATAAAGCATCTGCAAATTAAACAGTAATTATTGTGAATGTATGTATATGGATATAAAGTGTCCATGGGGTAGGCCGGTATTTCTGGATCTTTCCTTCAAGGGATTCAAAAAAGGGCTTTATCCTTAGAGGTAACTTCATTACGGACGGACTTTGGATCTACATGCGAAATAAACGGCATTTAAGTTGGCAAACTGTGTGAAACAGTGCGAATCCAATATCTTTGCAAAAACTTTTCGAGGAGACTCAAAACTGATACACCTCTATAAGTGGAGCACTCACTGCCAATGTCAAGCCCAAAGTGTTTCGCCGTATTACCAGGCCACTTACAAAAAGAGATCCCCTGAGTTTTTTTCTAGCGAGAGTTAATCCACTCTGACAGATTCGCCAACATTGACTTCACCATACCTAGAGATTTGATCTTTCAAGCTTAGGCTCGAAGATCACTACTCACTTGAATACTCTGGCGGTCAAACCGAGACTTGTGAGTAGCCCCAGAGGACCGCCAAGAGTGACAAGGAGACAACTAAATGCTGGCAAACTGTTACCATTCAGGCTTGACTCCAAGGGGCATTAGAATTGCCATAATGGCTTTACCCTTCGGAGGAATTTAGCTCCGAGAAAATTCTGCAGATGATGGAGTTTAATGCCGAAATGATTGGTTATCCGTCTACTTCAAACAACGTTCAAGGTTTTTCTAAAGAACCTTATATCAAGCTGCCCCTGTAACTATAACCACGATTAAACGGTCAAGTGGAGTGTCTCCAATTGTTGTTTGACTATAGAGTCGCGAGAAAGGGTTCCAGTGCGAAAAGCCAAATTTCAGTAAATTTTGAATTCGACGTACCATCGCTATATTCAAAAAAACTCATAGTGAAGCTGAGGTCTAAAAACTGTATAAGTACTTCCGACAATATTTGGACAGTATCACATAGCTGACGAAGGTTTTCGGGCGTCATGAAGTGGAGAATGTTGGAGAACAATAACGTGAAGGACACAAACTAAAATATGCAGTCATAGCATGTGATTTAGATAGACAGACACTTTTCTACCGAATATTGGACACTTAAGTGTTGCTTTGACGAATTCATTTCCTTTTTTTGTTTTTGTTTTTTCACTTTACCAGGTTAATTAAATAGAATAAAATTCTTTTTCACGAAAGTTAGGGTTTAGAAAGAAAGCGTGTATAGCCTTCTATGCCTGCAGCAGAACGTTTGGCAAAAGATGAGGCCTGCAACCAAAACTGACCCTTGGGGATGTACACAGACGTAGTACGACAAATCCTCACTTATCGGTCAACAGTTTGGTGGCCGGCTTTCGGAAAACCTACAACATAACCAAGCTCAAAAGAGACCAAAGAACGCCATCTACATTTATACCTTCATATCACAAACATCACAATACATAACCCAATCAGGCTCAGAGAGTCGGGTTGCTGGTAATACTTGCTATCCGGGAAGCCTGTCGCCTAATAAAACTACACACGAACATAGATTCCAGGCAGAAGATAGACATATTCATTGACAGTCAAACTGCGATCAAGGCTATCGCCTCAGTCAATATAACTTCAAAATTAGTATTAGAATGTTGAGAGAAGCTGGCGTAGCTTCATCAGTTCAGCGTTACCCTGATCTGGGTTCCAGGCCATAGCAACGTTTATGGAAATGAACAGGCTCACGAGCTGGCCAGGCAAGGTTCAGTCCTCCATCACTGGTCACTTGCGGTCCACATTCCAATAGGGGCAGTCAAAGTAAAAATGTCCTTAGAGTCCCTTTCGAAAGCCAATCTCAGATGGAGGAGGCTAACAAATTGCATGATATCCAGAAGGATGTGGCCAAATTATAGCAGGGAAAAAACAACCCACCTCCTGAGTAAAACACGAGAAGGTATAGCCAGAATAACAGCGATCATCACAGGCCACTGGCCTATAGGGGACCATGCAGTCAGATTAGGCACCCTACATAATACACACTGTCGCAGATGTAACGACGCAAATGAAAAAGAAACCTCTCACATACATATGGCACTAGCTAGGTAGCGAGCTCTGGGTAAACCCTTCTTCGCATCCCTTGAGAAAGTCTCGAAGAATAGCATCCGAGAACTTATAACCACAGGCTGGATCTAAACCACCCTTCGACATACTTACAACAACCAGGTCAAATGAGTATGTGGTAACAAAACGGCACATAGTGCTACTTGGGTTTTATCTCAAGCCGCCCCTCCTACCTACCTACCTACGGTTTATTTGTCGTTTACAACCCATTTTGAAAATCAAATAAATTTTTAAATACTACAAAATAAAAAAATTTTATAAGAGCTGCCAAATTGTTTGTACAATTTGGAGTGAGTCTGAGTAGGTCTAGATATTATTAATTGACTGTGAATCGCAAAATATACTCAAACTTACAGCTAGGTTCCAGAAATCGAGTGAAATCGAAATTGTAAATCGAGTGAATTCGTTTTCAGTGTTCTGCATTTCGAGTGATTCGGAAACTCCGAAATTTTTTCGTAATCACAATTTCACTTTGTCTCAACTCCGGAAATTTTGAAAACGAAGTTGAATACAGTGAAATGTAGAACACAAAAATTCATTTCCGATTTCACTTCGAGTGAAAGTGAAATGTGGAACCTAGCAGTTAAGTTAGACACCTGGCAAAAGACTCTTACGGGATAAGAAGTAATAATAATTACTAATAACAGAATCGTAAGTTTTTTCTTTTTTTTTATTTAATTTTTTTCCGTTATACCCACATACAAAATTTCGAGTTGACGATGTCGCGTCAAGTGGAAATATTCCAAATAAATAAAAAATCACGACAGGTATTTGATTACTTGTAGGTACTTTGTGCAGATCTCCAATAAAACCTACATTATAATATGTACTTATGCATATCCATTCCATACCTATACTAAATACTAATACTAATTTTGAAAATAGGGAAATACGCATTTAATAATTTTTACTTATCTATTAACATACAAATTTGCAAGTTAATATGGCTAATGGTTTGTGAGTTATGAGAAAGTAAAGGGACAGTGAATGTCATATCAAAAAAAAAATCCTTCTTATTTTTGTATTGCCGTTAGAAAAAGCATGCAAAATTCCAAAGTCCTAAATTTAGAGAAAGTGGTTCAAATTGGCTTTCAAGATTCGAACTTAAGAAGCATCCTTGTGTATTTAAGCAAAAGATTGTAAAAAAGACTGACGTCCGACTAACTCCATGACTTCCCTATCTGTCTTTGAATCCGGTGTTACTGAATGATTTGCGAATAAATATGACAGTGGTAATATTTCAACATAATTCCAAAAGGACAATTTCTTATATTAAAACCCTTGTGGAGCCGCAGCTAATTAATTAATTTAAATTCACAAACCCTATTTGTAGTCTAAAATCACCCACAGCGATGTAGGTACCTAAAGGAAGATGTTTAACAAAAAGGAGTAAACAATAAAAAACAATTTCTCATCGCTAGGTACATAGGTAGCTATTCCCAACTGTGTTTCTCATTAGCCGCAGCTTGTATGCAGGGATAATTAACTAAATTACGTCGTTATTGTTGTCCTAAGAATGATTAATACTGTTTCCCAATCGAAAAGTAAAGTTTCCTTTGTCATCGATGGAAAAAGTAAAAAGTATGAGAAATTCTTCTGATAGATTTATTTTCCTAATCTAAAGCCAGGGACGAGGTCCCTTTTTTCTTTTCTAAGAAACGAAGAAACGAAAGTTAATTGAATTGAATACTTGATTAGATGACACTTTCATAAATATTATAGAATCTTGGTTATACCTGCCTGCTTAGGCTTATTTTAAAAAAATGCAATCTCATGATTTCTTCGCACGCAAAAATGCCAATTTATACGAGTACACATGAAATTGAATTCAATGACACACATTTTTATTTTTAAACAAACCCACTTGAGTTTTTCGCTTCCAAGATGTATGACTACTTGAATGGCTAAAGAGCGGGAACGAGATTATCCAATTTCAATAAAAAATAATGAAAAAAAAAAACAACCGTGCAGATAAAACCATGTGTTACCTACATTTGTGCGGTGTAAACAAATCGTGAGTTTTGATGGTTTCTATTTTGCTTTGAAAATCTTGAAAGCGCGTTTTCTCAATGCTTTTCCATTAGGTACTTTTGTTTTACTTTATTTTCAAGTTCAATTGGACAATGGCGCATCAGAATCATTTGTCGAAATCAGCAGATTTTTGAGAGATGTGGAAAATATTTTAAAAAAACTTGAAATTGCATAACGCAATACTAAATTCAATCAAGCGTGACCTCTTTTAAAATAAAACAAATTTTAACCGAAGACACGTATTAATTAATATTTTCGCCTTCATTTTGCTTCATTGTGTAGGTATACATCAACGACCCTTTGTGCATTTCAAACTGAAGGGTTAGCGGTTTTTTTTTAATAATGCACTGTCCTCCTCATATGACATGCTGGCAGCTATATGACGGGTCCTACAATTGCATCATGCAAATGTTGTTATGTGTGAGCACTGAGGAACGACCTCTTTTTAGGGTTGTTAACAATATCAAAGTAAGGCCGACAGATGTATGTATAGATACAATCATCGTGGTTTTAATTAGGTTCTGTCATTCTTTAAAGAAGCAAGGGGATATTTTATATTTGCATCTGCATATGAATTTGAATCCATTGCAACATATGGGAGCGATATACATATGCATTTCATAAAGTAGTGGTGAAGTTTTTGGCGCGAACGGAACATGCACAGCGAGTGAACAGAGTGAAGGCACCAGGTGGTCAAGTTGCAGCACACAAGGAACGGAATAACAAAGGGTTATGTGCGTTCAAGAGCTACCTACTCGTACTTATAATAATTATGCTGTCTATCTTGTATCCACTTGCAGCATTTATTCAATTTCATGGTTGACTGATGAATCTTGTTGGTTCAGAATCGCCAACGGGTTACAATAAAAATAGGCTACTCAAGATCAAATGAATTGTAAACTCATTCATCAATTGCGTATATTTTCATTTTTATATTGAAAAATATTCATGTCATTGGTTTAATGAATTTAAATTGACGACAAACTGATGACGGGATTTTAAGATTGAAAAAAAAAAATTCCGAGATTTCCATAAGGCGGTTACAAACTTGTATATACCGCAAAGCTAGGTACTATCTTAAGTGACCGCCAGAACTTTTGCTAACCTTAACCTGGCAGCTATCTACAATGGTAGATAACAAAGTGGCATCACATAAGTGCCCCCACACCACTCATGGGTTTTACTAAGCTACCGCAATTTAACCACTGGTTCGACAAGTTGTGCCGACTTGCAGCAAAAAATGCGACCTATCAAGTCAATCAAGTTTACAGGCCAAAACCATAGCTGATGAGAAAGCTATATGTACGAGCGAAAAAAAAATATAAGGCAGGAACAACCACTTCTCAGAAGAAAAACGGAAAAGCACAGAAAGTGGGCGGCAAAATCGATTTAATGTTGAAGAAAGAATTAGTTTATATAAAAATAAAAATGAAACTCTTGTGTGGTCTCCTAAAAATGGGATGGCGGTCGACCGGTCGATCGCGATCGACCGTTTGCCTAGCCTTATCTAGACCAAGAAAATTATCAACAAGCTTCTATCGTAAAAAAAAAAATTTTTGAGAGGTGAAGCGTTATCATAACTTCTTTAACAGCATTCATGGAGCAATTCCACAAAAGTCTAAAGCTATAACATCAGTGTTACAATTTTTTCAAATTCCGTTTGACTATGTATTCCTACTTTCAAATGCTGATGAAATCCGCATTATCGACAGAACGGGTTAAAATGCCTGAAGGCATGTTGTAGGGGTCACTATAATCATATAGGTTCGGTTATAACGTGCAGAAGCGTGGACCCTGTAGGTTTGTATTTGTATAGATGTAGTAAGGAAAAAAAGAGTCAACGATGATCTGACGGACTGTGTTATTCCTATTTTTTCAGGGTTTGAACTTGAGACCCTTCGTTCAGTAAGTAGTCCATCATTAACAGCTGATATACTACCGCTGTTCTTTCTCTGACAGTATGGTATTGATGGTTACAGATTCCATACTTGTTGCCCACTAAATAAATATGGATTTTGTTTAAAGAATTTTTAGTTAGTTTTTAAAGTAACAGGACCATAAACAGTTTTGCTATGTTTTGCACTCAATTTATGTATTCCAGATCCTGCAGATATTTCGAATATATATCTCCGCAAATCACATGCACGCTTTCCGCATGAAAAACATTCATGATAATAATTATTTAATGAACCATACAGACATCTGTTAATTAAAAATAAAACTACATCCAACAGATGCAGTACTGTAGAGTGTGCAACCTCCAAGAAAGTAAGACCACTTGACAGACGCCCATAGTAAGTGGCTTTTCCTCATTCCACACATCTTCTCGATGGGATGCTGCTGATGCTGGCTTTACCCCGAGGGGATAGAAAGTGTGTTTTTTTTTATTTGCAGTTAGCTCTTGCCGCTCCCCACGGTACCTATGATCCAAACGTTGCACTGTCGCGAAAGTAAAATACTTAAACCTAGAAATAGTGGAAAATTTCCTAGGGATATTCTTAAGACCAGTCAACCGAAATGAAGTGACTCTTGGTGTACTTCAGACACGGTATTTTATTTTCTTTCTTTTTATTTTTATACACAGACATAGTTAACTTGTGGATGGTTCCTACCTTGTGGGTAAGCAGGCCTATCGTGTTGTTCATATAGTACTTACTTACAATAGCTGTGGTGATGTTGTTTGCCTTGCCGAAGTGTCGCAAAGGAGGAATGTTTTTAATATGCTTCTTCAAGGGACACCTTGTGTTTGCTGTGTGTAATGTAATTTCCAATTTTCAAGTAACACCCTTAACCAAGGTTGGGTATAGCGACAAGGGAACGCGGAAGAGATGCTGTGACAATTATTTGAATGACCTGTAAATTTGTTTAAGCCGTGATGAAGAATTTGGATCGTTAAAGTATGTTGGCTATTAAAAGGCTGTGTAGGCTTTAATCTGTATAAGTACTCAGGATGACTGGCATCGCAGCTATACAGTTTGTGGGTATGCGTCAAGATGAGACAAGGATATAGTTGCAGAAGCTTTTTAAATATCCAAAACCCTAAGTAGCTGAATTTAGTTTTAATTGTTTAAACGGTGGATCTATATGTACATAGTTAGTTGGTACCCGAAAGACCATGGAACACTTAAAGATGGATTGACTCTGGAAATGAAACTCACTCAAATCCATCAAAACAGCTCAGTATTTACGTTATTCATGCGAATAGGTTCTTTTTAAACGAATGTTGCAGCCAAAGCTGCTCTCAGACAAAGTGATAACAATATTTGGAAGCCCGAGTTATTAGGCTCGCACATACTTGACATCTTTAGTCAAAGTGCACTCAAACCACTGTCGGATTAAAGGAAACTATAAGGTATGAATTTGGCAAAAATAGACAGCCGGACAGATTGAACCGGCTCTTACCTAGTCCTATCATAAAAGCTATACCCATCTTCCCAGATGACTCAAAGACAGTGGATGAAATGGGAGCCGGAGTCTCCTCTGAAGAACTAAGTATCAGCCAGTCGCTCTAACCGTTTCCCAGGCGAAGATCTACGTAGTTAAAAAAACAGTTCAAATCGTCCTAGCAAGGGAAAAAATTCACCTTCTGCATGGACTGGACTGGACAGTCCAACTGCATTTAAATCGATAGACTCCAATCTGGTCCTAGCAAGGGAAAAAATCACCTTCTGCATGGACTGGACAATCCAAATGTATTTATATCGATAGACTCCAATCTGGTAAATTCCAAAGGGCCTTTCTACATTGATAGCAACCCACCCTCATATACAGTACTGGGGGTTCATAGACATGTTGATGTGGAAGGGAAAGACTCAGAATATAAGCTGATCAGAATTGGACGTAGGTACTATTAGCTGACACTTGACAGACAAGTACTTCCAGATTTCGGCACAGGTAAGAGCTTCATTGGCAGTGTTAAATTAAAATTCGCTAAGGAATGATGGAACAACACTTATGGTTTTACCATAACGAGTTTGTGGCCCCAAATAGACACTAAAAGGTCAAAGATCGTTATATCTTTTAATAGACACCAAATCCAAGTGCTCGTCGGGGTTATATCGGGACACTGTATTATTGGAAACATGGCCAAAAAGCTAAGCATCTTTACAAACGACTTCTGACGAAGATGAAGGGATAAAGGGAAATTATAGAATTTTTGGAACCTCCAAAAAGGTCGCTTCTCTTGCAAATGGGAGCACGGTTACTTGATGGCCTGGACGATCTAGCAATGATACCCTTAAAATCGTTGTAATGAACATTACTTTATTAGAAAAATCGATTCATGCCATTACTGCTCAATCTTGAATAGTAGGTGCCGCGGGGCTGTCTATGAGCACAAATCAACTGACAAATTGATTGGCGCTGGATAAAGTGTTGCCAATTCGAAATAAACACCCTTTATAATGATGCTTCGCAAAGCCGATTAGCCTGTGTCACTTCTGTATAACAACATTAACTTGATGTATTTACATACAAAGACAGGTACTTAATTAAGTATGTATGCATAGTTACACCATAATTTTCAAAACTGTATAGCTAAAGCATGATGGGAAAATATTTGCACAGTAATTACTGCAGCAAAAAATTCTTTAACTAAAGTTAAACATTTTCTAAGAAACAAGTGAACGAACTCCAAATGAGTGTCACAAATTTTCGAAAAACTACCGAAACCTTAATTAGCTACACAGTAGACGACACCATCTGTCATCAGAAATTCCCCGGCTATGCTTTGACAATAACATATACTAGTAGCGATATACACAGGAAAGAATACAAAAAGCCAACCCATCTAATTATTATGTTTTTTTTCTCTTTTTTTACATTTCAACAGAAAAGGAAGACCATGATAAAGAGGCACCTACTGTGAGAACTATTTCTTTTACAAAGGCACACATCCTAACAAAGAACGAACTAAGTCACCTAAGAGAGGGAACAAACAAGATAAACCGAAACATAAACAGAACCAAGAATTTTAAACTCGTTATTTTAGAAAAAGAAAATTGTTTCAGATGTGGCGAGGGGGACGCATCTTAAGTTTTTTTGGACACACACATGTCCGCATTGTATAGAAATATTTTTGAGACTGCCCTTTGCGTCCAAGTCAAGTCAAGTGTCTTTTGAAAAGGGAAACACACAAACTGGGAGTGAGGTTATCACAATCTAAGCAACCAGTGCATCTGTGTGTTATTTTGTGATCGAGAGTTGGGGCTTGAGACTTTTCGACCAGTCTGGAGGATGGTGGAATGTAATTAAAAAATTACACAAATGACCCTTTATTCCAATCGTGCGTCGTTTGTCGCTGGACAGTAGAGAAGGAAGTCCCAAGTGGAGGTTAATTTATTCAATAATGATTGCGTAATAAATTATTCTTAATGCCAAGATGATAGTGATCGGTTATAGCTATACATGATTTTGATTTTGAATTGATTGGAATATATTCGGGGTCAGACTCAGATGCATGTGCCGGCTTTATTACCATAATTTAGTTCAGGTTCAAATTTCTACTTACAGTCACAACGGAAGAACGACAGGTTTTTTTTATGGGATATCAAAGCATAGAAATTTCAATTATTACTTTTTTCAGTTTTACTATCTTATGAGTCATAAGATGAGTAAATATAATTTCTAAGAAAGATTTAAAAAAAACTCGATTGCAGGCAGATTATTTACACGCTTTATCGTTATCAGAAATAAACTGGTGTCGTTATGCAGAAAGCTTTTTTTTAATATGGAGTGGGTATTGGTGTAAATATTTTATCTATTTATAAAAAGGGGACGTTTACATTTTAATTTAATCTTGTTCGTAGACGCTTATAATATACATGAGTGGCTATTGACAGAGAACTCAATTAGACCATTATAAGGACCTTTGTTATGAGTTATGTTATGACACATGAATCTAGTATAAGGGGTTTGCCCCTTTTCGTCGAACCATTGAGCTTCTTAGGAGGCGTAACAGTTGTTGGTTCCCAAAATACACCAAATTGTTCAACAGTTAAGAGATCGATCTAGAAATTCGGATTAAACTCGTTCGGTTGAAAAAAAAAATCACCAGGAAGTGCTCGGTCATGCCGGAATGCCGGTCCATAAAAATATACGGCCTTGGTGAGTAAAAGTGATGGTGATAGACCAGAAACATTGCTTCGCTTTTGGTAGCAGAAACAGGGCGATAGCTTAAAATATTTAAGCAAGAGTTGGCTCTTTTTTTATAAGAGATTAAGTTAAAGACAGTCAAATCAGAAAAAAATACATTTTATTCAAAAAAGGTACCAAAAAGTATGTCTGGCAATGAACGCATATCGTCGCAGTTTCAGAAAACCGGCATAACTCAAAAACCACAAATTTTCAGCAGAGTGGTTTAAAGTTTCTGAGTCAGAAAATTCTACACAAATTTAATTTTTTTAAAAGTTTATAATTTTTTTGAAAAATCAAATAGATTTGCCTAATTCCATATTTTATATAATCAAAAATAAAAAGGATAAAGGCAATAGATAATGCTAAGCATTAAAATTGAATCAATTTTTCAAAAAAAAAAATAAAATTCATGATTTTAAGATAATTTTTTTATCCCTTTAAAGTTCATCATGGAGGTTGAAAAAATAATAACGTTAATATGTACATAGGTATATTGCTGTTAGGAAATGGAAATGATAAAAAAAAAATACTTAAAAAAGGTATTGCAAGTTAAATATTTTATGAAAAATATATTACCTATATTTTCAAAATTACTTATAGCTAAAGCTGATGCAAATCATTTTTTTTTTTTTAAGATTTGTGAGAAAGTATTTTTAGGAAAAAATGGCATAGGGTAGGGTGGGGCAGATTCAACACTTTTTTCGGCAGACTTCAATTATTTTTTTTCCAAAATAAATATTTGAATAATTTTTTTTTTATTGAAAGCTATGATTATTTAACTACAAAAATCGATAATTTCTTAAGAGTTAACTACATCCAAATAATTTTAAAAATAGAAAATTTAAAACTGCCCTAAAAAGACGATTCTGCCCCATGGTGGGGTACAATCGTCATCCGGGTGGGGCACTTTCGACATGAATTTATATGACCAAGAATGGTAATAAAAATCAAATAGTAAAACAATTTATATATTAAGAGTTTAACGTACTGCTGAAATCATGGTTTTTATTCGAGTCCATACCACTATATAAAAAGCAATGGCTGTCTGTTGGTCCATCCATAACTAGAGAACCCATATTTATCCGATTTGCATGATTTTTTTTCTTATTAATTATAAATGCGTTGCCCAATTAGTCCGAAGGGTGGGTGGGAATTGGGGAGGGGTAAAGGAGGCGGGGGTATTGGGTCTCAGGAGCTGTTTATCTAATTTTCATTATTTTAGGCTATGCCGAAACTGCCCCATGTGCTTTTGTCGAAAGTGCCCCATTCTTTCTTATAGTAGACGTTATTGTTTTTCACAAAACTTATAAAGACAATTCAATTAAATGTTATAATTAACTTGAATGTATTATAAACACAAACGTTTGTCATTCACAACCAAAGAATTCCTATAAGAAACAATTAAATATCACTTACCTCGTATACCAGAAAAATTACGAAAAATCGCTCAAAAAACTAAAAACCGGTCTGACAACCACAACTGCTGAAGAAGACCTGTCATAGTTCGTGTACGATCTGAGAGAACAGTGTGGTATGATTTGCCATCAAACATTTTATCTAGAAATTAACCGCCTTTCTGTAATCTGGAAAGTCGAAAGTACCCCATCGTCGAAAGTACCCCACCCTACCCTAAATCATAAAAGTGCCACTTCAAAAAAGAGGTTTTTAAGAAAAGTAGCACAATTCGTTTTAATACATAGGAAAAGGTGTGGAACAGTACTTACTTTATTATAAAAATGGCACAACAAAAAATTGCCCATTTTTCAAGAAACTTTTGTTTACTTTTTTGCGCACAACACAAATTATGCCGCTTTTCGACATAAACATACACAGAAATGAGGTCAAGTAAAAATTGTCACATTATCCATCTGGCGGTATTCTGAACCACTATAGTTATGCCGATTTTACGGAAAGAAAAATAATTTTTGCTTAATCGATTGGTATGCATAACTCAAAAATCGGTTTTCTTAAACAGCGACGTTATAATAGTCTTAAAGCTTTCTCGTAGTCTTAAGAAACATTTCAAGAAAAAAGTTTTTTTGAAAAATGGCCTACAGTTTTCACGTTATTCGGTAACAAATAAAACCCGTAGTTTTATTACATGTAGGTACCTACAGATTATATCCATAGATTTAAGAACAGGATCAGGTTCAGGAGGATAATGAAACATAGCGTGATTGCCTGTTAATTTTTTGTGGCACTGTATGTAAGTTTGAAATAAGCCACTTGACAAGAAATTTTGAAATGACAGTACGTTGCAACCATTTTGGCCACGTATACATTGGACAGCAGTCTCGAAGTCGACACTAATGAAACATTGACCAGCTTCCTTCTTGCTTGGATGGTACTGTAAGGCATGATTTGGACGAACGCGAGGAGGGCTTTTGCATACCTCGTCTCTAAGGTGTAAACAAAGATGACAACAGACCAAAAGGTACGACATACCCCTTCCTCAAAATTATAATAATAGTAGGACATTATAATGTGAACACAGGGATGGTTTGTATTATTGTTTGTACAATTGCAAGTCAGTGTATTTCCGACTCTGTTTTCGATTTTAGCTGTGTATATATATAATTCTTCTCTACGTGTGTTGTAATTGAACTCCTCCTAAACGGCTGGACCGATGTTGATGCAATTTTTTGTGTGTGTTTGAGTGGGTCCAAGGATGGTTTAGATTCACATTTGGTGAAAATTAGACAAAAGAGCCTGGCACCTCCCATACGAAAAAATCCAAAAAAATCGTATATCGAGAAAACTACCGAACTGATTAAACTCAAATTTTAAGAAAATATTTGTGTTTCTGTGAAAATTTTATTAAAATTAAAAAGTTATTTAAATAAATATTTGGATATTGCCTGATTGAATCATTTTACAAAACATGGCGGGATTGGACAAAAGGGCTTGACACCTCTCATAACAAAAAAATACATCTCAAACGCTATTCTTGGACAGTCATGGGAAAAAATATGTTTAAACAATACGTCCTCGTCTGAGGAAATATCGGTCGAAACACACGGAGTACAGAATCAGTCCGGACACATCGGTTAAATAAAACGGCCGCAGAACAATCGACGGACAATGAAAATGTACGAGCAGACAAAACAACGTTTGCCAGGTCCGCATGTTTTAAATATAATATAAATTAAACATTATATATCATCGAATCATCAATACTTTGTTGAAACATAAATAATTACATACTTCGATGTTTGCTCCCATCTCTAAAAATGTGTTACAATAGCAGAAGTTCACTTGAAAGTTACAAGTAATTTTTTGTATAGTCGTACATTTAAAGAATTCTGACAATAACTTCGTTCTCACTAAATTATGTATAGCTACATTTCCAATTAAATTTAAACATGATTATGACTAGTTGGTCAGCTCTCACTTTCGTGAATTTTACTATAATCGCAGCCATCACGGTTGGCTATAACTGCATTACTTTGAGTATTCAGCAAAACAAAACTGCAAATCATCCACCCACGCACAGAAGTAGGTACGCCTTGCAAAAGAGTGGAATTATTTCCTCACTTTATACAAACAAGCAATACAATTGACCATTTGAGTATCTCTTAGCTCTTATACCCATAAAACTGTGAAAAAGTATCTCAATGCCCATTCTCCAAGCGATCCATCCATTGAAGAAATATTGTTGGCACATTACGCACCGTAGAATCATCAATTTAATACCAAATAGATGAGATTATTGTATAGCAGTTGTTAAATTCACTCAATTACCACGCGCCATAGATGAATGGTATCTTTCCAATTAATTGAGAGCGTTCTAGATGCTCTCAATCTAGAACGCTCTCAATTAATTGAAAGTTTAGAATTGATTACCTACAAAGACACCAGTGTACATTTATTTTTTTTTTTCTTCTTCTGAATTACGAATTCATAAGCCAAATGGTGTTCTTCTATCGCCATGAATTTAGGACAAAATGTCATTCGGTCGCTTGTATATTAAAGGGTGTGAGATTTTTCCTTTTTTTTGTGTGTGGAAAATTGAGAACGAAACATAAGACCAGGTAACCTAAATTCTGTTATGCATTAATGGTTAATAATTAATCCCAATGGTGGGGTTATAAAGGGGCCACAATCACGCGATGTATCGTTGTTGGCTAACATCAAACAATGGACGGTGCACTTTGTTAAATGTTGGCCTAGTGTTTTGTTAAATTAATAATCGGTTTTGTGGAGAGTGTAGGTAGTCTCTCGTTTGATTAAAGGGGAGTGAATGTATAGTTAAAGAAAGTTTTACCCTTCCTCTGCATAGATTGGTTGCTTACCTGAAAAGATACAAGAAAAAAAAAAGAATTAGTTAACGCAACTGTTTAAAATAGTGTAATTTAGGTAAAAGTTAAAAATAAAAGTATCTATACAGTTACATGAATGGAGGGAGAATTCTTTTCATTTTTCAATCGAATTGAACACATTCTATGTGTCAATTGACACGCACTTAACACATCATCGTCGTTAGTGGAACGATGTGTCAGGAGGAGATACAAGTAGGTACACCCAGGAAGACACTGTAATGATTTTATGGGTTTTACACAGAAGATGACAAGCGAAAAGGAAATGTTTCTAAGACGTCTATAGAGAGCTAGTTACCCATCTAATTTCCCGGAACGTGGATGTGAATTATTTTTAGAACTAAAAATAAACTAAATTGAAGAGAATGTGGAACAAACTGCATCAGATGTTTGCAATTACGTAATTCGCTTACAAATATCGGACAGAAATGTGTTTCTTATTGTTATGAGTCAAGCATGGCCACAGGGGCATCTTCGGAGTAGTGGAGGAGGACGGTGGCACGCTCGCGGTTGCACGGCTATCGCTCGTCGGACGGGGTAGTTCTTGTCCACTCGCACTAAACCACTTGCTCAATAACAAAAAAAAATCGTGCCAAAAAAAGGCTGTAGAAGGACAGGCAGAGAACTATCTTTAACTGACATCGGACGGACAAAAAAAAATGATAGGAAAGAGAAAGAAGAAGGCGACAGGAAAGCGGAAAAAGAAATTCTCAATAACCTTTGCCTCACCAAGGAGAGAGGCCAGAAAGTCAGATGCATATCCAACCATAAACTAACTATCCTAAACTAAATCTACGCTAACCTAAACCGTAAGCTAAACCCTATGATCTATATCTATTCTAACTTATATCTAACCTACTCTACTTCTTTGCATCAACTGCTTTCCACGGTCGCTCCATGGTGAGGTTCGTCTCGTTCCAGAGACGTGCCAGATGAAGTCGGCACTGGCTTGGCCTACCCACCCAATGTCTCAAGGGACACATCCATGGCTATCTCTCTGGCCGTGGAATTTGAGAGACAGCCCCTTGACGCCATGTTCCAGCCACTCGTCAGTTCGTTCTTGTAGAGAAGTGTTTGTACGTCGTCACGTCATTGTCTTACGTTCGTCGGTCGTCTATGTCCCCGTAGCTTGTCATGCCATAGCACTAGCAGAAGGACGGCCTTCCCATATACCCACACACCACATCACTAACGATCTACTCCATTAAAAAAACGTTGAATTCACTTTTCAGATCTATAATTCTTCATAAAAATGTTCTTAATCTACGTTAAATTAACCAAAGCTATAGATACCCGTGTTTTAAGTGACGTGTTGTTCCTAACCTTACTATATTTATTAAGGAATTGTGAGCAGATTTGCTGCCCTTGCCAAATGAAATATAAAAAACACAAAACTTACGGCGATTAATGTCGTCCCTCGTCGTCCTGCCGGCAGCACTTGGAGCGATGATTCCTGTAAAAAGGTTACAAATTTGGCGATACACAGCCTTTTCCTTCGCGTCACCACTGTCACCACAAACACTATATCCTTATACAATATCTTAATTTACTTTAATTCAAAAAAATTTGCAAAATTCAAAAAAATCTAAAAAAACTAGGTAATTTGGCATTCGATAATTCACTTATTTCACTTATTATACGATTATTGTTCTTTATTTTTTCAGCGTTTTCTACCACTGATCTTGTCGGAGAGGCAGGATTTCGTTGGGGATATTCTCAGGCCAAAACGTCGATGTTTCGAACCCTGGTTGGCTGCGCCCCGGTTGATGGAGTTCACCTTTCGAATGGCGATGACTTCTTTGTCCTTGGCTGGTGTTCTTATGGCTGTGAAGTCCGATACGGTACAGATCAGGTTGCACCCGTAGCTGGCGTTGAATCGGTCTTGAGCCGTACGTAACAAATTGTTCCGCTGAGCCTACGGTTAAGTGCTTCTGTACGGGTGTCGATATCGTCTTCACAGATTGCCTTGGACAATAAAAAAAAAAACCCCAAGCAGAGGTGAGGGTCGTTTCTTGACAAACTGCCCCCAACCCAATACCTATGGGTTCATTTTTCATTAAAACACACTCACTTGCATCTCTATGCGATTTGACCTACCTCTGCTTCTGCCTTTGTTCCTTTTTGTTTCACCTCGGTTTTTCCTATAGAGCCCGGAAATACGGCCTTTGTCTCGAGAATCTACCGTATAGTTATCTATGGGATTTCGAACAAATTTACGTTCTGCCTTACACAAATCTTAAACATTTTTCTTTATAGATTCACCTCACCTTTCTATATAATTTTTCTTCACTTGAGCCTTAAATTGCTCAAAAAAAATATTTCGTCGCACTTGTCGTACTTAATCGCGAATTTAAATTTAAAAAAAAAACGCTCTGCTTCGTATTGATTCGGCAACACCTTTGTCTGTGCTAACTTTATTAGCTGGGTTTGACTTGCTATGCAAAACGGCAATGACCTATTCATTACCTTTTATGGTCATGGCCATCGATCTTGCGCTTGTATATGTGTTTGTTTTGTATCGATTTATCTATTCGTCTCTACCTGTTCCTGATGTAGACTTCATCTTTCATTCCCTCCCTTTCTCTCGCAACATGTTGACCACTTCGTCCTCTAAACATCTTTCTACCAGTTGACAATCAAATACATACATTCATACCTACACTGAGCCTATGTTGCACTTCCTAATCGATTTGATTTAGTATTTTATAACAGACCTAAAAATAATTTAAACCTAACTGCCTAATTGTCACCATTGCATATTATTGCATTTTTCCCTACCTGAACTTCATTATTGCACTTTTTCCAACTGAACTCCTCAAACTTGGTAGCACTTTACTTTATCCGCTGTTATCCGCGTAGTGTGAGCGGGCGAACCAGTGTACTTTTTATTGCAACAACTAGAGAATGCAATGTGCAACGACTGAAATGACATTTCAGCATAATGTGTTTTGTATTTTTCAGCTATGGCGTCGTCAGGTAAGTTAATTGTCCTATTTTAATATTAATTTTCTCCCCTATCTATTTATAATTTCTTATTTTCATGTTTGGAGTGTCGTTGTTTTGGTCGGAGCTATCGAAGGAGTTCGTCGTGGGACTACAAATAGGGGATGAACAGCATATTACACACAAAGTGATCGCTGCCTTTCTTTGGGTACATTTCTCTTTTCTTGCTGTTCATTTCATCCCTTACATTGTTTTCCCAGGTGAGTACCAATTCAATTAATTGTATTATGTGGTTTTATTTTATTAACATAAAAAAATTTGTCCACATGTTTCCCTTGTGGCGGGGTTAGTTAGGGGCTGTGGGGATCGCGCATATTGGTGTGTGTGTGTGTGTGTGTGTGTCTGTCAATCGACTGTTCTTTTAATCCCTTTTCTTTCTTTTCTTGTAGGCAAATATTACATAATGGGTTATTGACTCCGTATGATGGAGTTTATGCGATCTCGAGTGAGTTACGTCATATTTACATATTAACTTGTTTATATACTCATACATATTTTTTTTTTTCAGCTTGGGTATATTGGCAGATTGATCGCCACGACCGTGAAGGTTTCCCTCGGATTGTTGACGGCTGTGGTGGTGGAACAATCCTTGGAGATGCCGAATTTTGAGCACGGGCTCCGTAACAGGATCGACGCCGGTTGGTGAGTGGTCGCGAGCCCACCGACCTCGTAAAAAAAGGAGTCCAGGGCGGTTTTGTATTTTGACTCGCGAGCGTGTACTATTGGCTGTGTAGCCGAACGTGTGGCAAGGGCCCATGCCTTGAAACGTCTCTTAGCCGGGTAAAGCATCTGGTGAGTCACATTTTTGCCTGACTGCTACCCATACACCCGTCAGTGCGTTACGAGGATTGCCCGACCGAAGTGTAGTCTGGCTCATGATCGTGATCCTAATTATAGTGATGGCTGGTGTATGTGTAGCTAGATTTGGGTCGTTGTCTGTTCAACTGGTGTTATCACAGTGAGCAGTATACGAAGAGATGGGTTAGATGTCGCTATGTACTGGTTCTCTTATTGCACTTTCGACATTTTTCTATATAACTCCAATAAAGTTGGGGCCTCATCACATAGATATAAATAAATAAATAAATATGCTTAACCTAGATAAATAAAACTCTGTCTCTATACCTACTAACTCTTTAAATATATTATAACTCTATCAATAAATAAATATATCTCTGGACAGTACTACATATACATTAATAAATAACACGTAAGCTAACATTACATAATATACTCTTACTTAACATACATACAACGGCAGCTTGAGTGCGTCAATTATCTTTGGCATTCTTAAGTGTGTAGGTCTTTTGCATGGAACACTCCTACTTTTTCGCCCCGCTGGTTCCCTATCTCGTAGAGAGAGTTACCTATTGCTTTTAGGACAATCGCTTTTAAGAATTTCGGCCCTAATTTTGCATTGTAGCCGTCGGGTTGGCTACTTTGTTTGAAGTTGCGTCTGTAAACGACTTGTCCTACCGCGTACTTCACGTCTCTACTTCGCGTATTGTATATTTTCGTAGCCTTGTTGTGTGCTAGCCTCAAGTTGTCAAAAATCTTATTCCTAATCAAATCTAATCTATCAGTCTTATTTGTGATACGTATTCCAGTGTCCTTTAGCATGTCCAATTTACGTAGGATTTCGTACGCGCTTGCGTGTTGCACCATGGGGACGCCGAATAAAGCGTAATATGGTTCTAAACCAGTGGCGTCGTGCACTACGCTCCTCAGTGCAAATGCTGCATTGCTCACATGCATATCCCAATTCTTTTGGTCGCTGTCTATGTAGGACCGAATTTTAGTCAGCAGAGACCGGTTCACCCTCTCGGAGGCATTCGCTTGGGGGGAATAGAACGCGGTTCTGACGTGCTTAACTCCATACTTCTTTAGGAAGCTGGAGAACAATTCTGAAACGAATTGTTTTCCGTTGTCGGAATGGACGAACTCAGGTACACCGAACACATGAAATACACTATCTTCTAAATACTTCACTACCTCAGCTGCCGTTGCCTTGCGGATAGGCCGCAGTAATACATACTTGCTGAAGTGGTCCAACACGATAAAGATGTGAGTGTGCCCTGTTCTAGTTCGCGGGTAGGGTCCTAAAAAATCTATATAGAGGCGCTGAAAGGGTCGCTCTGTAATTGTTTGCTGCCCCATCGGCGGCCGAGAAATCACGTTTAGTGGCTTGTTGCATTTGCATGTTTCACATGACTTCACATGTGCTTGCACGTCGGCAGCCATACCTGGCCAGAAATATTTTTGCTTAAGCTTAGCCAGCGATTTGTTTACCCCTCCATGCCCTGATGACGGTGAGTCGTGGATTGCAACTAGAAGGCTCCCACGCAACTCCTTCGGCACCCATAGCTTCCATGCCCTATCTTCTTGTAGTTCGTCTCCTGTTCGTACGTCTGTCCGTTTGTACACGTAGCCGTCTGATATACACAGGTCAGGTAGTCTGTCTTGGTTCTTCTCGACTGTCTTCCTCAACTCTTCATACTCCTCCGAGGAAAAGTATGGCGAATTGAGATCGACTTCCAAGAGGACAGTGTCAGGCTTGAGCTCTTCCATGTGGACGCGCGAGAGAGTGTCCGGGACTACATTTTGGGTGCCTTTCCTATGTTCTATCACGAAATCGAACGCCTGGAGCTTGAGGCTCCATCTAGCCAAACGGCCTGACAAGTCTTTCTGGGTCATTAGCCACTTGAGACTCGCGTGATCCGTGATAATAGTAAAAGGCAATCCCTCCACGTAGGCTCGGAACTTCTTCACGGACAAAACGGCCGCATAGCATTCAAGTTCCGTTACGCTATAATTCCGCTGTGCGGAATTAAGCTTCTGGGACATGAATGCTATCGGTCGTTCGTTATTCTCCGCGTCTCTCTGGAAGAGAACACTTCCTACACCAGTAGTCGAAGCGTCGCATTGTATATAAAAGTGTTTTGTGAAGTCGGGGTTCGTAAGTATTGGCGCAGTAACCAGTGACATTTTGAGCTGGTTGAATGCTCTTAGCGCCTCGTCTGTCATGTTAAAGTTTTGTCCTTTCTTTAAACAGTCAGTCATAGGGCTTGATAGGGTAGCAAAGTTCGGGATAAACCGCCTATACCATCCCGTCATGCCTAGGAACCGACGGAGTTGCTTGGGAGTCTTCGGTACTGGGAAATTCTCGACCGCCGACACCTTATCCTTATCGGTTCGCAAGCATCCATCACCGACTATATACCCTAGGTACCTAATTTCTTTGTAGCAGAATTTACTTTTTTCAACATTGATGGTGAGGCCCGCCTCCCGTAAACATTTCGCGACCTCTTCTAGCAATCTGGCATGTGACTCGAAATCTGGGGAGCAAACCAAGAGGTCATCGAGGTAGACAAAGACATATTCCTTCAACTTGGAGGGTATGACTTTGTCCATAAGCCTACACATTCTCTGAGCGGCGTTGCACAATCCAAACGGCATCACCGTAAATTGGTACAACGGACGTCCAGGGACTGTGAAGGCCGTCTTCTCTCTTGATTCCCTCTCCAGAGGAATCTGCCAGAATGCGTCTTTCAGGTCGATGCCTGAAATGAATCGTGTGTCCTGGAGTCGGCTAAGCAGACCCTCGATGTGGGGAAGCGGGTATGCATCTTTCTTTGTAACTGCATTTACCTTCCTCGAGTCCAGGCACAATCTGTTTTTCCCTGGCTTCCTCACCAACACAACAGGTGAGCTCCAGGCACTATTGCTTTCTTCGATCACACCTAGCGAAAGCATCCGATCAAGCTCCTCAAACAGCAATTTCTGTATCGCGGGCGAGATAGGGTAATGTCTCTGTTTGATGGGCATTTTGTCGTCTTCCACTTCTATCACGTGTTCTTCAAGAGACGTTTTACCCAAACCTCGCACCGCGAAAGATGGAAAGAGCTGTTTGACGTTCTCGAGTCGTTGCGCTTGTGTTGGTGAGAGTGCCTGGACTGGAGGACTTTCAACTGTCGGTGATGGAGCCTCGATCTCACTAATCACATTTGGAGCGACCCTAAACGCACTCCAGAAGTCTACACCTAGGTACAGTTGTTGCTGTAGATTTGGTACAACATAGAGTTCAATTTCCTGAGTTTTGTTCCCCCACGAAACTTGCGTTTTAAACCGTCCCTGTATGCGTTGGTTGTTTCCGTCTGCTGTCTTGATGTCTGTGGCCATGTTTGTCATTGTCAAGTTATGTCTTTTTAAAAAACTTTGAGCATCTTTTCCTAAACAGCTAATCGAGGCGCCGCTATCTAACAGGCCTAAAATTTCTTCTCCCTCGATTATCACTTTGGCATATGGTCTATTATCTTCCGTCGTATTTAGTACCGTCGATTCTATCCTACTCTTTCGTCGTCTAACTATTGCACATTTCTCTCTTAGCCTTAATATTTTCTTAAACTTCCTATCCTTCTTAGGTCGCGTCAATTCTTCACAAAATATTCTTTTTCTAGCTTCGTCGTATTCTTGCAATCGTCTATGAAGGCTCTTTTTGGCCGGAATTGTCTTTTTCTGGTTCGGGACTAACGAACTGGGGTCTCTTTTTAAAATTCGGACTGGTCCAAATCCGTTCGTGTGCCCGGGATCGAGCTCGCCATCGGCGGTTGGTTCCCGGTTGCACCGCCGATTTGCAAGTTTTCCTGACACTTAGCGCAGTTGAAGGCCAGGCTTCCTTGCCCACAACTGAAGCACGTTAGAGTGTGGAAGTTTGATGCGCATGTTGGTCGAGTTTGTGGCGTATCCCTAGCTCTACTATCTTGCCTATTGTCCCTTGTCTGTTGAGTCGTTCTGTCCATGGTAGTATAGTTTGTCGGTCTGTTTGTCCTTCTGTGTTGGAGCGCGGCTATTTCCAACTCTTCGTCTCCTCCTGCTAACTCTATCTCTTCTTTGCTTTCGTCAAGCCCCGCGCCTTTAACCTCACTAACATTTCTTCTGATTCTTATGTCTCTTACGGCGATGTGGCTTTCTGCCCTCCTACACTCTTCTCGTAGTTCTCTAATCGTCGTTATACTACAACCGAATACCAGATTAGCTACCCTGTCCTTCAAATTTTGGCGTAATATTGCCAATAAATCCTTATCGCTCGGTCTTTGTCTCATTTGCAGCGTTAGTGTCCGTATGTCACTGTAAAATTCGTCAAATGTTTCGTGGGGTAATTGCCTCCTATCCATAATTTGACGCAAAATCTCATGATCTCCCCTATTGCTCTTGAACTGTTGCAGCAGTTCTGTTTTGAGGTCGTAGTAGTTGAGCAAGCTATCCCCTGCATTTTCCTCCATATATTGCCAATACCAGCACTCAGCTGGCCCCGTCACCAAATGGTGGAAGTTTGCGAAGACCTGCTCGTTTGACAGGCCACTCTGGCGTTGGAGGGTCTCAACCCTGAAGATGAAACTCTCCACCGACATACTCTTGTTTGTCCCATCGAACTTGATCCCCCATTTGTGGACGTCAACTTTTCTCCCTAAATCATGTCGCGGAGGCTCCTGTCGGTGGGGTTCCCGTATCGGGACTTGCTCTCTTCGGAGTTCTCGAGTAGATAACTCTTCTCTACCAATTGCTGGTTGTGTGACAGCTGCTTGAAATTGTTGGCTTAGAGGGTGATTGTGCTCAACATTGCCATTTGCCTGCGGCATTTGAGTTGGAATCGTCGCTTTTTGTGATACCGCTAATTGAGCTATGCTATCTTGCAGAGCCTTCATGTCTTCATGAAAAGTATTTTGTACCCCCCTTAGACCTCCCGCAAAAATTGCTAGCAACTCTACCTTATTCTCCCTGATCGCTAAGGACACCTCCCTTTGGACCTGGAGTGCGATCTTCTCTTCGAGAGTTTCTTCTTTTCCTTCCTTTTCTTCACTCAGGGATCTACTTCTTGCCCCTTCCTCTTCGACTTGCTGGCCTTTGCTTCTACCTAACCCCTCTTTTGTACTACCCAAACCTGTACCTCTCTTCTCTGCTTGGGTTAGGGCTACTGCATATAGTTGCTGCTCATCTTGTTGCAGCTCTCGACCCCACTCTGCCATTTCGCGGGCAGTGCGATTTAGATCGGCTGCACCATCCGCTTCCGACGCAGATGTCGTTGTAGGGGTTTTTACCAGGGGCGGCACGTTCAAAGGCAGCCCAGGACCTGGAGAAATCCCCAACTCCTGCGTCATTTTTCTAGTTACTCTCCCTATAGACGACTCCTCTTGCTGACCTAATGTTGCTTTAGCAACTGCTCCCTTACCTTCCATAATCTTATTGATGACTTGGAGCTCAGTACAATTCAAAATTATTCCTAATATCTATAATTTAAAAATTCAAAAAAACTATGTGCTAAAATTCCCAAATCACCAAATTTAAAAATAATAATATTAATGACTAATGCTAAAAATTCAAAAAAAATGTATGTAAAATTTCAAAAAAAGTTTAAATTCAATAAAAATGAAATATGGTTTAATTTTTGAGACTAAATCTTTCGACGAAGTAATAAACTTTTTAAAGGTTTTCGAAATTATGTTAATCTATGTGTTTTCTGTTTTTATTTTCTTTGTTTTGAAAGGTATTCGTGATGGTGTGTGGATTCTGGGTTGGTTTTCCTGTACCTTCACACTGATGCTTTGGCTTAGTTGGTCGTCACCGTTTCTGTTTGTTCTGTTAAGTCTGTTAGTCCTACTAGTCTAGTCGTGACTGGGCCTCTGGAACTAAACGAGTGTCAAAAGTATACCCTTCTGTTCCTTACCACTACTTGCTGTCTAGTGAATAACCTGACAGAAGGCTGGCTAGGATCTCCAGGCATACTCATGACACGATCAAGGTTTCCAGACCGGTGTTCTTGCCTCACGAGGAACAATGCTCTTGGCACTCGTTCCTTGGACAGTCACTAGAACACTGGCCTTTCCACCCCGATCCTCTCTTCGCTCCAATATAGACTTCCAACTACCTCACCGGATCCTCTAGCGCTTGGCCTTCGGATTGGACAGCCATCTTCCGTCTATATATAGAACTCAGAGCCTACACGGTTATTGAGAGAAAGAGAGAGAGACAGGAAAGTAAAATTTCAAAAGTTAAAAGAGAAAGTAATCTAAAATCAAAAAAAATCAAAAAAAAATGCAGTTGCAAGTCCAAGGCGACGACCTTTGTGAGTAAAAATCGTCCCCTTGGAAAAGCAACTTCACTTTCTATACTAAAAAAACGTTGGGCGCCATTGTTATGAGTCAAGCATGGCCACAGGGGCATCTTCGGAGTAGTGGAGGAGGACGGTGGCACGCTCGCGGTTGCACGGCTATCGCTCGTCGGACGGGGTAGTTCTTGTCCACTCGCACTAAACCACTTGCTCAATAACAAAAAAAAAATCGTGCCAAAAAAAGGCTGTAGAAGGACAGGCAGAGAACTATCTTTAACTGACATCGGACGGACAAAAAAAAATGATAGGAAAGAGAAAGAAGAAGGCGACAGGAAAGCGGAAAAAGAAATTCTCAATAACCTTTGCCTCACCAAGGAGAGAGGCCAGAAAGTCAGATGCATATCCAACCATAAACTAACTATCCTAAACTAAATCTACGCTAACCTAAACCGTAAGCTAAACCCTATGATCTATATCTATTCTAACTTATATCTAACCTACTCTACTTCTTTGCATCAACTGCTTTCCACGGTCGCTCCATGGTGAGGTTCGTCTCGTTCCAGAGACGTGCCAGATGAAGTCGGCACTGGCTTGGCCTACCCACCCAATGTCTCAAGGGACACATCCATGGCTATCTCTCTGGCCGTGGAATTTGAGAGACAGCCCCTTGACGCCATGTTCCAGCCACTCGTCAGTTCGTTCTTGTAGAGAAGTGTTTGTACGTCGTCACGTCATTGTCTTACGTTCGTCGGTCGTCTATGTCCCCGTAGCTTGTCATGCCATAGCACTAGCAGAAGGACGGCCTTCCCATATACCCACACACCACATCACTAACGATCTACTCCATTAAAAAAACGTTGAATTCACTTTTCAGATCTATAATTCTTCATAAAAATGTTCTTAATCTACGTTAAATTAACCAAAGCTATAGATACCCGTGTTTTAAGTGACGTGTTGTTCCTAACCTTACTATATTTATTAAGGAATTGTGAGCAGATTTGCTGCCCTTGCCAAATGAAATATAAAAAACACAAAACTTACGGCGATTAATGTCGTCCCTCGTCGTCCTGCCGGCAGCACTTGGAGCGATGATTCCTGTAAAAAGGTTACAAATTTGGCGATACACAGCCTTTTCCTTCGCGTCACCACTGTCACCACAAACACTATATCCTTATACAATATCTTAATTTACTTTAATTCAAAAAAATTTGCAAAATTCAAAAAAATCTAAAAAAACTAGGTAATTTGGCATTCGATAATTCACTTATTTCACTTATTATACGATTATTGTTCTTTATTTTTTCAGCGTTTTCTACCACTGATCTTGTCGGAGAGGCAGGATTTCGTTGGGGATATTCTCAGGCCAAAACGTCGATGTTTCGAACCCTGGTTGGCTGCGCCCCGGTTGATGGAGTTCACCTTTCGAATGGCGATGACTTCTTTGTCCTTGGCTGGTGTTCTTATGGCTGTGAAGTCCGATACGGTACAGATCAGGTTGCACCCGTAGCTGGCGTTGAATCGGTCTTGAGCCGTACGTAACAAATTGTTCCGCTGAGCCTACGGTTAAGTGCTTCTGTACGGGTGTCGATATCGTCTTCACAGATTGCCTTGGACAATAAAAAAAAAAACCCCAAGCAGAGGTGAGGGTCGTTTCTTGACAAACTGCCCCCAACCCAATACCTCTGCTTCTGCCTTTGTTCCTTTTTGTTTCACCTCGGTTTTTCCTATAGAGCCCGGAAATACGGCCTTTGTCTCGAGAATCTACCGTATAGTTATCTTTCTATATAATTTTTCTTCACTTGAGCCTTAAATTGCTCAAAAAAATTATTTCGTCGCACTTGTCGTACTTAATCGCGAATTTAAATTTAAAAAAAAACGCTCTGCTTCGTATTGATTCGGCAACACCTTTGTCTGTTGAGTCGTTCTGTCCATGGTAGTATAGTTTGTCGGTCTGTTTGTCCTTCTGTGTTGGAGCGCGGCTATTTCCAACTCTTCGTCTCCTCCTGCTAACTCTATCTCTTCTTTGCTTTCGTCAAGCCCCGCGCCTTTAACCTCACTAACATTTCTTCTGATTCTTATGTCTCTTACGGCGATGTGGCTTTCTGCCCTCCTACACTCTTCTCGTAGTTCTCTAATCGTCGTTATACTACAACCGAATACCAGATTAGCTACCCTGTCCTTCAAATTTTGGCGTAATATTGCCAATAAATCCTTATCGCTCGCCCCACGTTGGGCGCCATTGTTATGAGTCAAGCATGGCCACAGGGGCATCTTCGGAGTAGTGGAGGAGGACGGTGGCACGCTCGCGGTTGCACGGCTATCGCTCGTCGGACGGGGTAGTTCTTGTCCACTCGCACTAAACCACTTGCTCAATAACAAAAAAAAATCGTGCCAAAAAAAGGCTGTAGAAGGACAGGCAGAGAACTATCTTTAACTGACATCGGACGGACAAAAAAAAATGATAGGAAAGAGAAAGAAGAAGGCGACAGGAAAGCGGAAAAAGAAATTCTCAATAACCTTTGCCTCACCAAGGAGAGAGGCCAGAAAGTCAGATGCATATCCAACCATAAACTAACTATCCTAAACTAAATCTACGCTAACCTAAACCGTAAGCTAAACCCTATGATCTATATCTATTCTAACTTATATCTAACCTACTCTACTTCTTTGCATCAACTGCTTTCCACGGTCGCTCCATGGTGAGGTTCGTCTCGTTCCAGAGACGTGCCAGATGAAGTGTTTTTTTTTGCAAAACTGAAGCATATTATGCATGCGGAAGAGTTTTCCTGTCGGATTTTTCCGTTTGTTTAGGAAAATGGGTAAGAGTACAAATTAACAAGTGAAATATTGCGTTACAGAGTGTTTACCATTTCATGTGTTTATTTATTTATGCAACCATCAGAGGCGAGGAAATTTCAAAAGAAATGCAGCAAGGGATGGGAAAAGTAAATTGCTAATGAGTGTGTAGCAATGAAGCACACAGGCAGTCAATTTCAAAGATGTTTTGACACATCAACAGACAGCGAGCTGTTTTAAAACTTGAACAACGAAAAATTATGGTTTGTATTAGACGGACATACAGTTTATACATTTTTTTCATATATTTAAAAGCTATTATAAGAAGACATGGTCAGAAGAACTTTTCATTCATCTGACAGTAGCAGTCACTATCGCGATGATAGCAAAGAGGAGAGTGGTCCAATTTTGACAGAGGTTACTAAATTTATGTGAATAATACGTTTTTCTTTTAACTATCACGAATATTATGCAGTTTTATATTTAAAAATATGCAAAAACGTGTCAATTGGTTGAAATTTTATTTTTTTCAAAAAATCATGTTTCATAATTCTTCTGAACGTGTTTGTAACCGAACTCCTTCTAAACGGCCGGACCGATTTTAATGAGATTTTGTGTGTGTGTTTGAATGGGTCTAAGGATGGTTTAGATTCACAATTTGACCCGGTAGGTGGCGCTGCGATGCGATTCCACAAAATTTCAAATAATAATCACTCAACAATAACAAAAAGAATAAAATTTCAAATAATAAACACTCAACAAAAAATAAATAAAAAGCAAGAAGCTCATAAATAAAATGGTCATGGTACCACCTTTAAATCACTATATCTGAAATTTGCCTGATTTTACAAAACCTGGCGGGATTAGACAAAAAAATACATTTCAAACGCTATTCTTAGGTCATGGGAAAAAATATGTCTAGACAATACAATTAGTGGGCCTGGGCATAAGTCTGAGGAAATATCCGTCGAAGCAGACGGAGTACAGAATCAGTCCGATCACATTGGTTAAATAAAACGGCCTTAGAGCAATTGACGGATTATGAAAATGTTCGAGCAGGCAAACCAACGTTTGCGGGGTCCGCCAGTGTATTATACAAAATTTCGATTTGAAACCATCAATAGACTAGTTTATCATTTTGAGGAAATGCGTTCAGTTCGGAGGATCTTCAAATTGCTATAATTTTTATTTTTTACTAGCTGTACCAGCCCAGTTTCAAAATTTACAAATTTCAACTCCCATGACTGTCATGAAGCAGTATTTGTAATGTTTTTCGAACTCAATCGGTTCTGTGGTTTTCAAGATATACGATTTTTAATGATTTTATTTTGTATGGAAGGACATGGCCCTTTGTTTAATTTTAACTATACTTCATTGGAACACTCCTAGACCAATACCTAAGAGTGTCTTCAAAGTTTAGCTCAATCGGTTTAGTGGTTTTCAAGTTTTGCAAACACAAACAATTAGAAAGCAGATTACATTTTTTAAAGATTTTTTTTTTTTTTGTAAATAAAAACACGTTGAATAAAATTTTTGATTACGCCATCTCGGTTTTCTAACGACGGGCCAATAATAGTTGACAAGGACTTAGTTAAGCTTATTGAATTAGAAAATATATTCCTCATCAAAATTAAGCTCTAAATTCTTTGGATAGACTTTTCCTCCCACGATCCAAGGTTAAACATTGTTTCTAACTTACAGACAACATTCTCTAGAGATGAATAAGCAAATGATGTCGATAGAAATGAAGACAGTTTTCGAACCATTCGTACAGATGAGTAAGTACGAATGGTTCGAAAACTGGTGTCGGTGGAGGTTTTTACTGTGAAATGCTTAATGTTTTGCAATCAAACCAAGGTTAGGATAATTTTACCCAGACAAAGTTATTGAAATCAAAGGAATACATTTTCAAGGTATGGCAGAGAAGGAGAGGATTCGAAATTCTGGAACACTCAGACCAAAACATTTGTTCACTTTGGCTTACCACGAGTAGGTGACGATACACCGCTCCAGCTGCTCCAAAAACTATAGTTAAAAATTGAACTTTTACAATCCACACTCCATTTTATTCGTCCTAGATCCGGCTCGAATATGACCGAAATGTATATAATCCTAAGCCGTAAAATTAAGTAAAAAAACTGGCTGCTGGAGCAAAATGATCAACTTATTCTGTCCTACACCAATATTACACACACTTAGCAGTCTAGTTTAGGAAATTCATGTTAAAAAATGCAAGCCTTCGTAATGACTCTTTACTCTTTGCCCCTATTATGTAAGACAACTACATACAACTAAAGTTGAGTTGTCTCTTGGTTTTATGTAATTCAAAATTCGGTATTGTCCGTATTGTCATACACAACTTTGATAGAAAAGTTGTCTGTCGAAACACAACAAAGATGGTAGTGGTTGTCTATAAATTGTTAGTTAGTTTGGGTTGTGTGAAAGTTGAGTTGAATTGAAGACAACTCAACTCAACTAAGTTGAGTTGTCTTACATAATAGGGGCACTTGTAAAGAGAGAAGTCTAAAGGTGCTAGTACACGGCATGTAAGATATTTTTTTTAATTTTAGCTTCCAAGGCCTAAAAGGCGCTGAGTAATTTTTATTCTAACAGAGGAATGCTTACAAGAGATAGAACCGGTTAGATATTATCGTAGGAAGATAGAACGCAACATCAATTTAAATGGCGGGTATTTTTATGAAACCCTCTGATTTTCCATTTCTGTCTGTAATGCGACATTACCTTTTCGCATGTAAAAAAAAAATAAATAGGCGGCGCAACAGGCGGTAGACACCCAAGGCCTAGCTTCTCGAAACCATTCGTTTTGTGTGAGTTTCTATTTTTGGAACGAATGGAAGGGACCTACAATTTTATGCAGAGTCCGAACGGCTGAATTGAGAAGCTTTTTCAGGACAGTATAATACTCTCGGATGTTTGTCAGACGTTCGCGAGAGGTGGCGCAGTAGAAAAAAACCTTAAGATGTTTTTCAGGGGATCAAACCTGGGATCCCTCGCACAGCAGTCCAGCACACTAACCACTGCGCTACTGCGCCCACATGTTGGTTTATAAATGAAAAAACTTTAGTTCTAGGTATGTACTTTTGGATTATGTTTGTTTTGATGTCTTAAATTTGTATCCATTAAGTCAAGAAAATAGTATCCACCAAGTGACGGCCTGATTTATGGCATTTTCCATCACTCTTGCCAGAACTTTCGGCGATAGTACTCGCATTATTGACTGATATACTCTTTGAGGGCTTCAAGAGTCTGAGGCTTTTTGACATAGACTCGTGACTTAAGAAAATAAAACCAAAAACGAGGTCTGGAATGATTAAATCAGGCGATCTTGCCGCCCATTGCAAATTTTGCGACCGGGAAATGCAGCCCTAAGAATTTCGGTTGTGGTTCAACAGCAATGCACTGTCTGAACTTTGTGAGGAAACATCTTACATTTGCGTGATACTCCGGAGTCCTCTGCGACATCTTCAGCCACAGTTGCGATATTCTCATTAGAACGGCTGCTACGGGGCCGGCCTGACATAGCAGCATCCAATGATGTTGTCGGACGACCAGGAAATCTGCGCCGAAACACCATTCACGAAATATTCCGCAAAAAAAAAAAAATCTAAACAATTATTCCGCGTTCTTTAGAAGTACATAATATGCAGTCATTTGCCAAAAATTATAGAATCTTCCAATAGAGTAATGACTTTTAAGTAGGTACTACATATTTTGGAAAACACAAGCAACATTTTCATCAAACCTTTTTCTGATGACTTATTTATTGTGAAAGAATTGTTTATTTGATAAGAAAATAAATAAAGATACTTATTATGCTCATAATTGTAGCACATGGTGGCGCTTAATGTTTATTAAATGCTCACTTCAGCTTATCAGTCGCACCCTGAATCAAAACGTAGTTTTTCTGTGTGTAATCGTTTTTTCTTAACCTAAAGTTCATATATGACAATTATAGCCGGATGGAGACTCTAAACAAGCCCTTATACTGAAACACAACTCTGTATAGGCTTTGCCTATGATGTATGAATAAGATTGAAAACATACTATTAATCGTACTCACGAGTTGATTTTGTCCAATAACTCAGAAAAAGATAATTATGCTGTTTACTGTACATACATTATCTGCAGATGTTCCAATTCAGACTCGTAGATGAAGTCATTAAAATATGAAATACATCAGTTGATGCATACAAAGAACGCTTTGTATTCATTATAAAATAGAGCTCCATTCATTGTGGCTCATGTCCTCCCTAAGCTCTGTAGTTAATAAAAAGAAAATGCTTCAATCTATGTAAAAAGCATTAATGGTCAAAATAAACTTACTTATCTAATCTAATCTTATCGCTTGCAACAGAAAAATCAGAACACGTTTGCGCGCCCTATATAAAGAATTTTAAGAAAACACTGTCGACTTAAAAAAAATTTATATAGACGAGGTAATTTTTATATTTGGCATATTGACATAATTCTCGCAAAAACAACTTTGTGAATCACCAACTGTAGGTATGTGAGAAGTTATATGTATATCTATCGCTAAGTAACTAATAAAGTGGATGTATCTTCACTCGTAAATCCAACTCAAAATGGTTGCTATACTATACATATTGATTACGAAACTCTATAGGGGGGTTGTACTTTCATTCACCTGTCCAAGATGTCCCCAAACAAATACAAAAACAACCATAACCGATTATTTTGTATGTATTCACATTGTATTACGATTAAGAACTAAAGTGTTATCAAAAATGTGGAATTTTGGTATTATCGATTTGGGTAAAGTTCAACACTGAAGGTGGGTATTGTTTTTATGTCAAGAGCGTTGATAAAAAAAATCGTGAGCGTGTTGTATCGCCGGCAATAATAATGTTTTGTAAACATTATTAATTAGGCCGAGACGTACAGTTAAAGAAGGTCATTAACATTGTTTTGACATAGCTATAATAGCTAGCTACCTATATGCATATCAATAACATGTCATCACAATTCTTTATTACATTATTAGTTAACTTGTGCTAATCAATATTGGTTTAAACAAAAAAATGTCCGCCGCAAGATGCTATATAAAATGTCGAATACTTAATATTGACACATTTTTTAAAGTCTATTCACACTTGCACTATTAAAAATAAATAAATAAATAGGTGGCGCAACAGGCGGTAGACACCATAGGCCTAGCTTGTCGCAACCATTCGTTTGTGTGAATTTCTATTTTTTGGAAGTATGGAAGCTACAATTTTATGCCGATTCCGAACAGCTGAATTGAGAAGCTTTTTCAGGACAGTCATACTCTCAGACGTTCGTGAGATTTGTCGCAGTAGAAAAAACCTTAAGATATAACTTGTGTTTTTCCGGGGATCGAACATCGAACCTGAGATCCCTCGCACAGTAGTCAAGCACACTAACTAACCACAGCGCTACTGCACCCACTTACTCTATTAAGACGGTAATTACATGGTTGTAAATCTCTGCCCTGGTAAGCGGATGTAAAATGTAGTAGTATTGCATTTTGACTGATGAACGTTATCTGATGAACATTTTTTTCAAAAATTCTCTATCTACATAAGCCCTAGGTATCTACTGGCCACTGTCAGAAAAGATGAGATGGATTTCTGTTAATTTAGATGGTTAAATATGTGGCTTCCTCGGGAATAATGCTAACTCTGTTTTAACTAGACCTATTTACACGCCATATTTAAAAGCCAAATTGACCGGCTCCAACAAATCAGGTAAGCTAAGGCGCTCACTGATGTGGTGAGCAAGTGGCGTGGCAGTGGTATGCAAGTGATTTAACATGCAGTGAAGTGGCAAATAAAGTGCCCCCAAATCTTCACTTCTTAAAATGTCTTTCTATGTTGAATTCCTGGCCGTCTCGCATGTTTTTAGTTTCCGGATATTAAACAAATCTCAGTTGTGTCTCCAAAATCGACGTCGTCATCAGCCTCTACAATATGATATGCTTCTACAAGGGATATGCTTCTAAAAATCCACGTCGTCACCACTCGAAAATTAAACGTGTTCGAAACATATGGCACCACACCACCTGACAAATACCACGTCGCCTCCACTCCGCTTTGATGCACATGTCTACGTTTGCTTACATATTCTTTAGCGATGTCAACTGACACTTAGTCGCCACGCAGCTGCTGCCCCACTCACTTCAATGCGCGCCTACCTTAAGATTGGGGAAGATTCCCAGTGGCGATGACATCCGCCTAAGCTATATATATAACTTTGCACACAAAGTTCTGAATTAATAACCCTGTTTAACAACATTTGGCCGATACAGTGATCTCTTGCATCAACCCTCATGTTTTCTCGGCTAAATTGTTGCAAGGAAATGAGTACCTGTTTCTACCGACCTATCCCTGCAGTAGGCATGTTGCGTTTTTTAAAGCTCCTTACTTAGGTGGCGCTACAGTCCGGGGTGGACCTGGGCCTCAACCAACACGCCTCAGTTAGCACGATCTTTGGCTAACCGCCTCCAGTTGCGCACTCCAAGTTGGTTGATGTCCCCTTCCACTTCTGCACTCCACCTAAGGCGAGGTCTTCCTCTACTGCGTTGTCCCTACGGGTTGGACTCTTAGGGCCGGAGCGTTGGTGTCCATTCGCTCTACATGTCCTAGACAGCTTAGTCGGCTGGTGCGTACTTTTCTGACCAGGTCGATGTCGCTGTACAGCTTGTAGGGTTCGCTGTTAAATCTCCTCCTAGAAATCCCGTCAACGCAAACGGGACCGAAAATCACTCGAAACATTTTGCGTTCGAAGCGACCAAGGAGATCTTCATACGCCTTTGACAACGTCCATGATTCTGCGCCAAAAGTAGGACTGGGAAGATGAGGGTCTTATATAGAGCTTCCTTGGTGTTTCTCGACAAGGCCTTACTAATCAATTGCCTTCTTAGGCCAAAGTAACAGCTGTTAACAAGTGTAATTCTTCGCTTGATTTCTCATGTGATGTCATTTTCAGAGTTAATAGCGGAGCCGAGGTAGACAAAGTCCCGAACCACCTCAAAGTTATAGCTGCCTATGCGTGACGTTCTGTCCGATTCGTCGATGTTGTGTGTCCCTTCTTGTTGACAGCATATATTTTTTTTTGCTCTCATTCACCACTAAACCCATTTATGCCGCCTCTGTACTATAGTATGTACTTTCAAACGCACTTTTGGAAAATTGTGCCCCTGGTGTTGGCTTGCGAGTTTCGCACAATTTTCTCAAGAATGATGTTGAAAAAGTCACATGATGTGAAACTTTCGGAAACTCCAGAAAACAGAGTCAATTATTTAACTGCATCACGAAGCATACCCTCCCTATAAAATCTAAATGCCTGGTTGTACCTCAAATTAGAGTCACGTTTTCAATCTAATTCATTGTTTGGCCGCAAAAACCGGTCAGCGGTGCATTAAATACTTTCGATTCAATGAGTTTCTCGCTCCAAGAAATAACGCAACTACAAATCAAAGATAAATTTCGTTCCCATCAACTTAAAGAAATTACCATTTTACCACTCGGTTCTTATTTTCAATTTTCCTTCGGTAAAGTCACGAGGATTTGGATGAGAAGAAACAATAAAAAAAGCAAAAACTTAGAAACTCTTACCACATATCTGATGAAGAAAACGATTAATGCCCGGAGAGCCGAACCTTAAAAGCAAACGTTACGTTAAGCTTCAGACACCATCTTGTGCATCTTTGCCCATCTACGGCAATTGCCTTTTTCTATGATGGACTTATGCCGGCCGCACATAAAGTTAACTCAGTTTAGAAAGAACGAACTGCGATTTCATAGAACCGGAATAAATCTTAAAACAGCACATAGTCACGAGCACGACCGATGAGACGGCGAATATAGAATCTTCATATATACAGATACGGCAACAAAAAACAAAAACACACATCTCATGTAGGTACGTGTATATACAATGGCGGGAAAGGACGCACTCCTTCGAGTCTGAATGCCGCAAATAAGGCTTAAATGTGCATTTGTCTTTCACTTGAGGGTTCTCTTCACAGTTCTACCACTTCACCTATGATGAAGGTGTGCTGCAGCACGACCAAAGGAGTTGTCATGCAAGAATACCTCGTTGGAATGCTGTAAAGACCGGAAACGGATAATGATAGTACTGCATGCACCTGGCCTGTGTGTTTGTGTGATTAAACGTTGTGTGAGGGAAAGAGAGGGGGCGGTGTGGTGGTGCACTGTGCACTGATGCCTCTGTGCAATTTCAGTCATCACGAGAATGTTTGAAGCTTCGGGGCTCCTTGTTTTGTTGTATTACCCAGCACAAATGCATAGCAAACGCACTTCACAATTGTGACTTGTGTATATAGGCGAGGAGCTGGCCTCGTCAAAAACACCTCTTTACTTCATTTACCGACTGTAGGTATATTGTTGTTTTAATTATAACAAACAGACATTCAGGCGGGTGCTTATCCACTTGCTTCAACGCCGTTATTGAGGAGGCGCGCTAAGGGAAGGTGTTGGGGATAGCATTCAATTTATGAGCTACTTCCGGATATACACGCAGAATGAAAGTAATTTTTTGCCATCTAGAAATTTGTATACCTACTTAAGTATTTACAACAAATAACTAAGCATGTATACATTAAGTACCTCGAGGGTGGTAATCTTGAGGTTAATTTAGCGAAAAATTAAAAAATGTCTGTCAGCTGAATTAAAAGCATAACGTTTTAAGATTGAAATAAAAAACAACTCACTTCAGTCTTCTAAGGTTTGTAAACTATAACCCAAAGTACATAAAATTGTATATAGGTTACATTAAATAATGCTTCACGTGAGGAGCTACATTTTCTTATTAAAAACAATTTTGTTTCTGGGCTTAAGATATAAATATAATATAAACCAGTTCTTTCGCCAGTTATTAGTGATTCCTATAAAGAACCAGAAGCGCGGAGTTTATATATGAGGCGACTTAGAATTGTGATGAAGAGAAGCGAGTTTGAGCCCCAGATTCAGAAAGCGATGCCAGTTCGTTCGCTCCAAGGCAGCACGAAGCACGAAGTTCTTATCCTATAGTCGATACAAGATGCTCGCATTTAGCGTTTTAAAAACCAGTAATGAAGACCCACAATATCAACGGCCTCAAAGTTCACTTACGTACTTCAAGATGTAATTCCATAGAAGCTCCTGTAATACCCCCCTAAAAAGTTTTTCATTATCATTATTAATGTCATAGGATTACTCATTTTTAGATTACATGTTTAGATCCTATGTACTTGTAAAGGGTTTTTCAACAGGGACGCTACAAAAGTAGAGCGACAGGGACAGCAAACGACGCCGAATTTCTTGCCGCTCTTTTGGCATTTCTCTTCAGTAATGTTTGCCATTTCATGATGGAAAGATATACGAGCCAACAACGAGTCGAAATTATTAAAATTTACTACCGAAATTCGGAGTCAGTGGCCTCAACGTTAAGAGCGCTACGTCCAATTTATGGTCGTCATAATCGTCCCAGCAGATCAACAATTGAGCGTCTAGTGGAAAAATTTGAATCCACCTCCTCGGTCGTGCGATTTGACGCCGTTAGACTATTTCCTGTGGGGCTACGTCAAGTTTTTGGTCTATGCCAACAAGCCAGCGACGATTGATGAACTTCGTACGAATATCGAACGTGAAATTGCAGCAGTATCGGCCGATTTATGCTTGAAAACCGTCGAAAATTGGGTTCAGCGTCTGGACTTCTGCAAGCGTGTCCGTGGTGGCCATGCAAAAGAAATCGAGTTCCATACATAATGGCATCGAACGTACTTTCACAGGAATAAAGAATTTCACTGATATCCAATAATAATTGAAAAACCCTGTACAAGTGTACATCTCTTAAAAAATAAACACCAATAAAAGGTCCTATACTCTATGTAAATGCCTGTCACCCTAGTGAGCTTAGAAGTTTCTGCTCCACAATTTGGGGTGAGCATAGCAGCGGAATGGCGACTTTATAGCGACTTAGGCTATCTGAACTGATCTAGAAGGTAAAACCAACATTATATTCTTCTTCTTAAAAATAAAATGGCATGACATGCTATTCCTGTAAGTGCTCCGCTACCTTCACCGACATTGATCTCCCGACCAGTCCATGTGCCAAACTTATAATGTGCAGAATTTTGTTGGCTTCACCTTAAAAAAGCACTACATGTGAGCCAGACATTAGTAAAGCCCGCTTTGGGAGTTTTTTTAATCGCGCCCGTTAAGAAAAAATGCGCTAAATGTTGTAGTTTAGTCAGATGCCTGTTGAGAAGGCCAGCTCTCGGCCACCAAATAGCTACACCATACTTTCGGTATAGTCTTACTGCCCGAAGACAATTAAAACTGCAGCTACTCGAAGGTAGGCCAACAAAGTCAATATTTTTATTGTTTTTTGAATTCGTGTACAGCTTCCATTGTAACAATGAATATATCCAGTAACCAGTGTCTTCCGTGACAAAGTCCTCGCCGGCTTTGTTGAATATCTTATGGCACTGCTAGATGTAGGTAAGTGACCTAAAAGTATCTAGCCTATGTGGTCCGCACAACTAATTTTCGGGTCCAATATAGTACTTAGCCAAACATGTACCTAATTGGCTTTGCTAGAAGAGCTGGCACTCAAGAAGGTAGGCCACCTTAAAAATGAAGTGTGGATATCAGACCTCCCTGTGCAAAAACAGTTCGTTACCGTCCTAGCCCAGGTATAATTTGTCTACTCTTAAGCATTTACATTTTCAGGATCCATTCCAATAGTGAGGGTTCATTGACCTTCGATGTCAAGATCAAGACTGTCTCAATTCTGCAAAAAAAAAAAAGAGGACACAGCAAGTGCATAGAATGTGCCGGTTAGGGGCCCTAATCATGTTGGCCATTAGCTCCATCCAATGCCGTTTTAGTAGGCTTTCTTTCTTGATAGACGTACTGTCGGTCATGAATTTTTTACGGTGGTGAAACATTCAGTAGGTCTAGAAACTGGCTTTTGGGTAATAAAGACCAACTTAGTACTACTTTAAGATGTAGAAGTTTGCTAGCTCTGTAATTCTAGTTAAACGAGTGAGCATTATGTCTACATACTTTTGCAGGACTACAAGATAAATGCAATAAAGACCAAAATGCTTTGAAGGAGCAAAATTAATTTCACTGCAGTTACTTTCGTCTAAACTACAGACTCCAAACTCCAGACTACTGCGATACCTAAGTATAAGTAACTAAGTAAGTAGAAGTACCTAAATCTACGTAAGCATAAGTCGACATCTAACTTAAGGGCACAAATAAGTTGATAAATATATCAATCGAAACATCACTAAAACAAACATGCCCAGTGTAGATAATTTTCGGGAAACTTGTTAAATTTGACATTTTAGAAGTGATGAAGTGACAGAATAATCATCTGCAATCATGCTACCCTCAACCCATCTAGATAGTAATATCTGCACGTTAGAATTTGTACCTGCGCTAATTCTTAATGCCCCAAGAAATCAAGATTGCCAATTTGTCGGTTGAAAATGATCATCGATGCAAAATGCTACTTAGTTATTTAATATAGCATTTACCGACAGCCACTTCAACCTATGTAATATAGTTTGGACATCTTGAAGAAATAAATGTTTTGACAGAATCAATACTTTTAAACTGGTGTAGAGTAAGTGCGGCAAATGTGGCCCAGGTGGGTAATATGGCCCACCATTATATATCCTGAATCAAAAAGCGCAGGTAGATAAAAACTAATACATTTCAAACAAGTTAAGACCGGTTTTGTCTCTGTCGATTATGGTAGGCGTAGCTCGACGGATCTGTAAAATATAGACCATAGTAGAATTTTTTCGTTTTCGATGTAATTTTTTGGGAAGTTTTGTTAATTTTTTTCGCATTGAATTTTGCTTAAATTCGATAATCTTTTTCTAAGAGTGAATAATGTTAAATCTTTTCTTATTTTGTGTGGCATCAGAAGTTAAAAAAAGTTTATCAGTTGTATTAAAAATAAAAATGAGTGAAAAAATCACGGTGTGTTTAATATGGCCTACCCATGTAACCCAGTAGGCCATATTTGACACCTGATATTAATTGAACGTTTGACAGATAAAATGGCTTCTAGCTCCAACAAGAGCACAAAACAACAATAGACCCGGGTCAAAGAAGAAATAATTCTAGCAAACCAAACTCAATTTTCTTGAAAACGATAGTGTTTAAATATGGCCCACCATGGGCTAATAGTAGATAGCCACCCTGGGCCATATTTAACACAGGGTGGGCCATATTACCCGCACTTCTTTTAAAATTGAAAAATTGAGTTCCTTTACGTTTTTTTTTATATCTTTTTGCTACGTTTTTTGTTATTATTTTAGATAATAAAGACTGAAGTACAAATGTTTTGTAAAACTGTTTAAAAAAAACAGAAATGAATTCGACTTAAATTCATGGTTTTATTCTAAAAAATGTTAAGGGTGGGCCACATTTGCCGCACTTACTCTACATATGTGCTAAAAACACGGACAATTTAAATCGCATGGTACCTAAAATGCATTCCACACAAAAAAAAAAGTCAAGCTCCAAATTGATTATCTCTGCATGCATTTACGCATTCCATTGAATTATTTGCATTCGCAAAGATCTGCACCAGCGTCTAAGAGCATTCGAATTAAAGTCATGTGCTGAATATTACATTTCCATTACAATCTCTAAAAGCCATCCAGTGTAACCACTTTTGCGCCATTTGATACATTCCTCTGTCATACAGAGTAACAAATTCAACAACCAACTACAAGGTACCTATCTGCTGGACAAGCAAGCTTACAAAGCGTGATTTCGTGAATGCCCGGTTAAATAACAAATTCACTGACCTGAAATCACAATACCTACAACAATGTTCCACTGCAGCATTTTGGATACGTTTGTATCTAACTCTGGATACGTTGTATCTAACGATAGGATTGCCGTGCTAAAGCAGATTTCGGTTACCCGACTTGTCTGTTGCTCTATGGCATTTCTTCCAAAACACGTATTCGCTTTCCCACAACAACAAGAAAAAAAAATAAGCAAAAAACAAATATCACAACAAAGAATTTCGTATCCACCTCGTACTTTTGCTTTGTTTATACTAGTTACTAGATATAGATATTTTTAATTTTATTTTTTGCAAGGCTAAAAGATAACGAAAGCTGTTGAAATTTGATTCATCGGTCTGACAGTGGGAAGAGCCAGCCCCGGCCGGCATATAGACACCTGACACAGTAAAATTAACTGGAATACCTTCCTACGGCCACGGCGTCTGAGCTCACATTGCATTTGGTATCACAATGTCTATAGATATGCAAATTTGCTGGCTTGCAGACTAATTCAAACCATATATGGGGAAACTGGAAACTGTCAGTCACTGACAACAACATGCGAGGACCACTTTTTTTTTGCAATAATAAGCGGAATAGACAGTTATGCAATCTTGCATATAAAAGAGTGCAAAGTGTAAAAGTTAAAATATAAGAATGAGTCGACTACGAGTGCTTGTAGTTGGGAAAGTTTATTTTAAAGCAGTCCAGCAAATTAATCGCATGCATGTGTTGTGTATTGTAGGGATGTCGTTGTTTAGAAAGTTCACCGCGGTCAATCATCATCTAGGTCAGTGTGTGCGATGCGAGAAACTTAATGACCATCAACTGACGTATAGACTGGAAGGAAACAATGGAACCCACATAATGCATACTTACATAGCCGGTTGCTGCAATATGTAGCTACCACCATGATGTGTCTTGTCTGCAACACAGTCGTTCGAAATGTCGGTCAGTGACTAATACGAAAGTAATTCAATGATACAAAACAAAAATAAAAAATTTCAATCCATTGGTGGTGTGTAAACTTGCTGACTAGGCTTTAAAGTGGATTTTATGTGTCAGACTTTTGCTGATAAATTATATGTATTTAAACGAGAAATTGGCGCCACATACGAGTGAAAATATTTTAAGCGCAACGTTAACAATGTGCGGAAAGCAAAACTTGCAAATGCACTCGATTGTAATTAATAAACACTTTGTTATGTAATGAGTTGTGGTTTTGACTGGTAAGCTCAACTAAAATATCTCCTGTGGTTGTAAATCCTTCCACTATAGCTATTCTTTTTTGTGCGGCGAAAATATTTTTTTCCAACTACTGGTGGCTGTTGGAAAAGTTCGTTTTTATGAAATGATTTACAAAAAAGGCAACTTTACAAATGTGCAACTTTGACATGAAAAATGTTTTTAATTAATATTTCCCGGTTTGAAGCGGTCAGCACACAAGTTAGGATATATCATGTAATTTAGATACTAATTAACCGCAGGCAAATGTAAACATGTTTGTAATATTTAATCACATTGGTAACCACTTATCTATACATATAATAAAACTGTAGGAATTTCCTTTGGCTCCTAAAAACTCGAAAACTACTGTACAGATTTCGATAAAACTTTTTTTAAAATGATTCTTAAGACTGTGAGACTGCTATAGGCTATGTCGTTTATAGCCACGTCCTTAGGAACAGTTTTTTAGCCAAAATGTATTTTTTGAAGTGAAAATACATACATATATACAATCCTAAAAGCTATTGGCCATATTTCAATGAAACACTCAAAGTGTAATCTTAAATGGACCAAATATAAGTTTGTTTGTTTCCTAAAGGCGAGCGGCGTACTCAATAAAATTAAGTGTAACACTTCTCTCTGCATCCCTTTGCAGTGTCTACATCCATAGACACATTCATGGACCAGAGGATGTGACACTTATCCCATTCAACAAAAATCATATAAGTTGGTATACCTACATAGTTGCGAAATTTAAAACATATTTTGTCAGAAAGTGTGGGCGGGATTGGACAACTTCGAATGGCACCTATCCTACACCAAAAATATATTAAATCCTATACATTGGCTTTTATGGCAGCAATCAAATCTATATATATATAAAAATTGAGCCCTAAAATGTTTGTCGTCGATTCACGCCTTAACGCATATACCGTTTTTAACCAAACTTTCACACATCTTTGGTATTGGTCCATATACGATTTCTATGAAGTTTGGTCAAAATTGGACAAAGGGGCGGGGACACCTCCCATACAAAAAAAAAAACATTCAAAATCTTATATCTCGAAAACCGCGGAATCGATTGAGTTAAAATTTACAGACAATCTTAGGTTTTGGATAGGAGTGTTGCTGTGAAGATTAATCAAAATTGGACAAAGGGCGTGGCACCGCCCATACAAAAAATATATTCAAAACCGCCGAATCGATTGAGTTGAAACTTACAGACAATTTTAGGTATTGGAATGGCTTAGGAGTGTTGCTGTAAGATTGGTCAAAATTGGACAAAAGGACGAGGCACCGCCCGATACAAAAAACATCTTCTATGGGGTGAAACTCGATGACGTTATAACTCGATAACCGCTGGGCCGATTTTCATGATTAATTTTTTGTTCGTATTGCTGTATTTACGCAGAAAGACAATTCCAGAAAATCGATTTATTCTCATTTTTCGCATTTTACGAAAGAACATTATTATCTAAGATCTATAAGCAATACAATTTCTGTGCACGGGCAAAGCCGGGCGGGTACAGCTAGTTTATAATAAAATATAAATTAATTTCACCAATATCCAATAGCAAGGACAACCTAAAGATAGGCGATAAAATTTGTAAGGCATAAACTGTCTATGTAAATTCTGACCAATCGGTCAGATCAATTCATAAATATAGGCACCCTTATTGGTGGGAGACATTTATCTGATGGGTTCTCGTGGTAAACGAGATGTCAATTAAACTCAAATCTACAGTGGGATCAAAGCTTCCGCTACCACTATTAGTAACCAACTAGAGAATCCCTTATCAAATAAATATTGAAGTGGTACCACTACCACACAGAAAATTATAAACTGGACCCTCAACCTGAAGAAGAAGAAATTTAATAATAATTATGTCTTCTTATGCTTTCAATATCAAATTCGTCAAAACATACCGATACCGACATAACTCTAATTTGGTCTGGTACCATGTCCAAGTGACGTACAAAGCTTCTAATATTATGACCCACAAAGATTCGAAGAGCGGTCTGCATTGGGAATTTTGGTAACCGCTCCTAAAGCAGGACTGTGTTAAATGGTGAAGATGACACTAACAAAGTGTATATGTCCACGAATATAGCTACGAGTCAAAAAAAATAAAATAAAAAAAACCTATCGCAGCAGATACATAGGACCTTAGACCTAGCTGTATAGGATGAATGGAAATGTCCTACAATTTTATACCGGGAACGACTAAATTGTGATGCATTCGCACACCGTTAAACTCTCGAATGTTTTATAGTCCTTCCGGGAAAATTGAAAAAAATTATAAGTTGTAATTTGGACCAAATGGCAACTTTTCTACAGTCCGTACGGTTTGACACTACAATTCGAAATAAGCGCTTTTTGGACCTCTTTCATGAATACACGCGCATTGGGCCGCATTTTCAAAGCTTCAATTCTCTGGGGCCAGGTAGAAAGGAGTTAAGTCCAAAATAGTAGTTTTCCGCAAAATGAGATTGAAGATTAAACATTTTGTTTGCAAAAATTAATGATGAAAAACAATTATCAAAACGGTCGACTGCAATAACATTATAGGCTGTTAACCAAAAAATAAGTGCTTACCAGCTTTTCTGATGACTTATCTCCTTAGATCCATTTGTAGCCTAGCACACTAACCACTGAGCCACTGTGCCCAAGTGACCATTGTAATGACCACAAAAATATTTCGAAATATAATTAATTCCGAAGGACCATTTGAAGTTGTCTTAAAAATATACATTATTCTCAGACATATGTAACCTCATTTGTTTATTTGTATACATATTACATATACAAATGAGTAAACGTCATAAAAGTTTATTGCTTGCATACAAAATTTAAATGTCGTTTATTTCACCATATGGCCTACCACCTACCGCCCAGAGGTGTGGCGCATTTCTTCCGCGAGAATACTGCAGTGTATCTAATTGTTTCGTTACTCCAAGCCCATGATTATATGCATTCATTGGCATAAGGATTTGTAAATGCCAAAGATGGAATTCTAAGCATACATTTTGCCTTCGGTTTCGGTCTATTTATGGGTTAACTGTGTATGCGCCGGGAAGCATTTGCTTTACCTATACGTGAATTGAATAAAGTACATGTATGTATATAGAAAAGTTTTTACAGTAATTAGACGCCATCAAACGAACAGTAAATGTGCATTCGATCATTCACCTTTTCCCTCTCCGTAAACCCACAATTCAAGGGCTAAATTTAACAGTGCATGTATGTAGTACCTAATATAAAAAAGAAAGACTAGAATTATTCTCTCTGCATGTCACACGCGTAACAGACACCCGTTAAATAACTATTATCTAATCCCCCATATAAATGTGACGCATTCCTCCAATTATGACATACAATACCTATCCATACTTTGAAAAACCCTATTTAGTATCTAGACTCCACGAAATTGAACTCGAAAAAGGGGGCAAATACTTCCCTCACAAGAAACCTGTCATTATCGCCTTTAGCACTACTATGGCAACCTTTTTGTGTTCCTTCTCGTTTTCCTGTACTCATTTTCCAATAGTGCACCAGCACCAGCATACTGAAACATGGCATCAAATGTCATATGGCGCAGAAAATTCATTACGACAAAACAGAAATGGTAATTATATTGTTCAGAACCTTTTACAAGAACATGCAACATGCATTCTGAATATAGTCGTTGTCGTCGTGGTAGTTCCCCTCTGTCACTGTTTGTCGTTTGTGATGGAATTAATGGTCGTAACCTGGAACAAAGATAAGATTTCAGCCCAAAGAACTGTAGGAATAAGGGCCTTGAAGCACTTACCCATGCTCAGCGCGCATAGATACGTGATCGAACTTCTTAATATAGAAAAGGTGGGCGCAATAAAAACGCTTAACGTTCAATGAATTTGGCTGCAACGGAAAAGGATATATGTATCCCCCACCTATACCCTCAAACAGACCGTCACACGGTAAAGAAGACAATCGAAGTTGAACGTTGACGATGACCATCGGTAAACGACGACAAATAAAAATTCTATAGAACCGCTGGCGGATGAGGGATCGTCTGTCAGAAATGAATCAATTTGCGGAATGCATATTCGTACATTTTAGATTGATAACGAGAATTGGCAATTATTATTCCAAATGCATACATACATATATGGCTGGAGGTTTAATGGTTAATGGGCGGAGAAGGAAGCAAAGAAAAAAACTAAATAAACACGTTTCATGGCTTTTAATTGATTAGTCGATTTGTAGTGAAGGCATACATTAGCTGAGCATAAGGCTTGCATTTGGCAGGACAGTGGTCAGTTCCATTATATAGCCCTGTTTCATAGAACATACAAATATATGTAGAAAGACAAATACATACATACAAGTGTCTGATGATATTTAAGATTTCATTTTAACAGACCTATTCACAGCTTTAGCTTTAGTAAATCGGAGACACACCTAGTGGTTACATCTCCAAGTCAATGTTGGTTACGAGAACCCCTAACCGGCTCTTTATTTACATATATGAATACTAGCTGACCCGGCAAACATTGTTTTGCCTGCTCGTACATTTTCATTGTCCGTCAATTGTTCTGCGGCCGTTTTAATTAACCGATGTGTCCGGACTGATTCTATACTTCGTGTGCTTCGACCGATATTTCCTCAGACGTGTGCCCACGTATTGTCTAAACATATTTTTCCCATGACTGTCGAAGAATAGCGTTTGAGATGTATTTTTTTGTTATGAGAGGTGTCACACCCTTTTGTCCAATCCCGCCAGGTTTTGCAAAATGCTTCAAAAAGCAAAGTTCAGATATAGTGATTTAAATAACTTTGTTGTAAGGGTGGTGCCATGGCCTGTTTTTTAATCCCACCCACACTTCGGCCGATTTTTTTTTTGACAATGCACATCAGTAGCTTTTAAAATGTATATTTTTTTATTCGAGAAGTACCACGCCCCTTTGCCAATAACAAATATTTTCTTAAAATTTGAGTTCAATCAGTTCGGTAGTTTTCTAGGTATAAGATTTTTTGTTTTTTTTTCGTATGGGAGGTGCCACGCCCTTTTGTCCAATTTTCACAAAATGTGAATCTAAACAATCTTTGGACCCAATCAAGCATACACAAAACATTTCATTAAAATCGGTCCAGCCGTTTAGGAGGAGTTCGATTACAACACACGTACAGCTGAATTACTTATATACATGACCATTTTTGCCATTTTTGTACGTAAAAAAGTTGCTTAACATAATTTTTAGGAAATTTCTGAAGAATAAAAATTTCATACAAAAAAAATAAAAATAAAAAAAATGTATAACAACAAATTTTCAAAATGTTGAGTTTAAGGAGCCATAACTTTTTTGTAGCTGCACAGATATACCCGAAGTGCTTAAGACTTGTATGCGCTTCTTCCATTAAACATTAAAGGTTTATACGCTTTACTGGGACACCCTGCATACAAGATAGCTATAACTCCAGTTAGATATACCCTATCTATTAATCAGCGCAACAACTTTCGTACAATGTAAGAATTGCCACTGTAGGATTTGTTCACCGTGTTTTTTTTTTTTTTTTTTTTGCAATGAAGGGTAGGACCCAGAAGCCATGCGGAGGTCCAGTGTGAGTTCATTAATAGTACCTACATGCGATTAAAAAAAAATTTAGAACGAATCTTTTAAATCCGACGTGTGGAAATGCTTCCCATTGCTTTATCTATTCCACTCAACCCTGCAGAACCATGTTTTTAATAAGGGCAAAACTAACACCTGTCTGCAAACATCTATGACCGCCTTTAAAGGCATTCAACAAAAGCGTACTGTGTGTGAGTTCATAGCTCTTACTGCTGAAAAGCTGCACGTTTTCCAACAGCCGCCTTGGTTTAAATAATGTATGACCGTGAAAGATCTCTTAACCGCGTAGTTCAAAAGGACTGCAGAACACTGCCAGTCGATACCTATATACATATATGGTAGACACTCTATGCGAAGAGCCATTTGTGATTATACGTACAAGCCAGTGATGACAAAATGGGGGAAGATCCAATCCTGTCCGTCGGATATAAAGACAGAGGCATTACGATTTGTCATAACTCATAATCAGTGGGTCGCACAAGTCGCCTCTGGTTAGGGATGCCAAGTATATACTCGATAGACTCGGCTTCCAAATTTAGTTCTCTTTTAGTCATCTGAGAGGAGATTTGGTTGGCACGAGTTTCGTAAAGAGGTCTTTGTGCTGTAGGTTAAGACCTGTCTAGTTGGAGAGGTGCGATTTAAGTGAATCAGTTTTACCTTTATAACCCCTTCTAATGGTAAGCATCTTCGGGAACGGAAGATATATTTCGTTAAAAACGTAAATGGGATGCAGTAGTAGTAGTAGTGAGCGAGTGTAGAGCTGTGCTAAAAGATGTAGTTTCAACAAAATAGCCCTAATGCCCATCATACAGCTAGCGATAGGATGAATATTCCTCGGGAAATTTTCTTATTGATCTCAAAATATGGAGTAAGCTTAATAGCTGCAGACTTCTTCCTACTGAAGATTTCAAAGAAAATTATATGTTTTTGGGACGAATCGAAAGGACCTACAATTTTATGCCGATTCCGAACGGCAGAATTGAGAAGCTTTTCAGGACAGTTACAGATGTTTGTCAGACGTTCGTTTGTCAGACGTTCGCGAGAGGTGGCGCAGTACAAAAAACCTTAAGATGTAAATTGTGTGTTTTCCGGGGATCGAACCTGGGACCCCTCACACAGTAGTCCAGCACACCAACCACTGAGCCACTGCGCACTGAAGTTTGGAATACAAGACGATATTGGGCCATATTAGGCCCCAAAGCCAACCTAACTCAACTTTTCTCAACTTCAAACATTGTTCCGACTGAATTCAGAATTTTGTTCATATAAGTTATACTCTCGAATACAAGTCAAACATGAAAAAAAAATAAAAAATTTTATGTATTTTTTGGATGAAACCTCGAATTTTTTTAGTAGCCCAACACATCTGTATGGCCAACGCAACACATCTAGTACTTTCGCTTTAACGCATCGACTATAATAGTCAAAGTGATTCAAATTTGATGCTTACCTCAAGGATTTACTTCAACGTGTCAACATTTCAAATATTACAAGGTACAGTTCTTTTTATATTGGCATAATTTTTTTAGTAGGTACCTACCTTCATTAGTACAACGTAGAAACTTCTCTTTACTGTTCTCTGCGATCTGTCGTCTGTCCTATTTTCACTTTTCGCATTATTGAAATAAAGCCAGATTATGAAAGCAATTAAAATTAACGAAAACAAACTTGAAAAAAAAGTCAAAATGTAAAAGTAAACCCAAACATCGGAAATACTTCAAACAAACGTAAACAAAGATATTTTCTGCAAAATATTCAGAATGAGCGAGTTTATACATAATTCAGCTGCATATAGGTAGCAGGGTAATTTCGGAAAAAAAAAATTTCCTCAGAGCGTGTTGTTTATTTTTCCACTATTTACACTAGCGCACAATTTCGCAATTGAAGGTGGAAAATATGATTTAAGTGTACATTTAAATATTTGCACAGCTATACCTCTACCTCCTCAATGGAATCCTTTATGTGGAAACTCAATACGCATACAGATAATTTTGGGACGGGGTGTCTTAAAGTTTGTTTAATTAATTGAAAACATATAAGTGACTATACTGATGTGTGTAGGTTATGGAATTTTAAAGAAACGCATATGTATGTAGGTTTTCGAGCTAATGGTTATGTCCTTGAAAATGTTCTATTGTGTGCATTTCCAAGACAGCAAACAGAAGAAACAAAAGAAAAAAAGCCTCCCTACCTTAACGATATTCCGACACTCGATATATCTTATAAAAGGAGAATTATACTTCTTCCATCCCTCGAGTTGTTGAGCTCAATCGGACACCAGGTGCACAACTTTTTTCAACTTCCTTTGCCTACACGCTTGGAAGGACTTTGTGTTTAGGGAAATAACAATATAATTTAAAAAGGATATGTAAGACTCTGTTGCAGGAAATGTTTCCATGAACAAATTGTCGAATTGATATACAATTTTCGAAAATATGTACATAGTTAATGTCAACTTTTTTGGTTTGGTTTTTTTTTACATTGAAGTAAATAACGAAAACATTTACCATAAAAGTGTGCCTTATATGCACGAAGGGGTTAATGACTCGGAACACTTTGCAGACAATTTTCTCAATACCACATTTGCATGCCTGTTATTTATAAACACGGTAACGTGAAATTAAGTCGAAGAAAATAAGGTCGAATCGACTTTATTTCCATTTCAAATTGTAAATAATGTCAAATTCCAAAAATTTGTGTGTTGGACTTTATTTCAAAAAAAAAATTTAAATAATGGCATTAAGATCATTTCAGCGCACCTACTCCAAATCCGACAGTAACGACTATGGAAATAATAGTCGACCATAAAAAAAGGTGCAATTCGACATTATTTTCAATCTGAAATGGAATTAAAGTCGATTCGACCTTATTTCCTACGACTTAATTTCACGGGACCTATAAACACAGACCAATATCCTACCAAGAAAGCGGGTAATAGGCGTTTTCAAAATGTTGTATCGGCATGGTAGTCCTTCCTAGGTACTGTTCTTTGGAGAGGCGAAAATATAAGTTTAAGTTTAAGTTAAAATAAGTTTAATATTTATTTGACACAGTTTGACATTTAAGTCGATTTTACAAAAGTTTTCTACATTGTTCGTCTTTATTTAATTATTATTAACGTTTCATAAAATGTAGGTTAAAAAAAGTACAGGTCCATATTTTATTTTTAATGCAATAACAAAGAATATATGAACTTGCAGTTTTTTACGTGACATTTAGTTTATTAAATTGGACAATTGGTCGTTTAAAATAACATACTACAGCAATCTTTATTTGATCTGACAGATTCTTCAAAATCTTAAAATTTCTTGGTTGAAATCGGTTACTATATGTAGACTTACAATCCCTCCGTTGGCATAGTAAATGAATTTTGAAGTGGAATATTTTTTGCTTGCTACAAGGAAACCACAAAATTTGCCGATCCACCATTGGGAAGTCATTACAACCGTTTTCTAAACAACCATTTTTTTAGAGTTAGTGTTATTGAATTTGCCTGAGGTATGTGGTAATGGCCATCTAGGTATGTGGGTCTATAAAACCTTAAATTTTTTGTTCCATTTCCCATAAGTAGATACATATACAAATATAGGGTGATTCATTTTAATTACTACAAATAAAACACAAAAAAATTAATTGGATGGTGGAATCTTTATTATGGGCTGGAAGATCTATCTCTGACATTTACTTTTTAAAGATAATTTCATTCAAATATTGACCGCGACTACGCCGTAAATGGTCCATTCGGATGGTCCAATTTTGGATCACTCTTTCCAGCATTGCTACGGGTATCTCGCGAATTACGCGAACCTCTTAATGAATCACCCTTTACATGTTGGGTCGAAAATATTAGGAAAATTAATTTGAAAAATAAAACTTATGAACGAAGCCACATTTTTCAATATTTTGTTAGCTCTTCTAGATTAGATTTTCCGATTTTAAGTAATGATGCACTGGATGATCCAACAATGAATTTTCTATGTCCAATTGAACATACGGCAAGAAGGGACTGTAATTGATCATAGACAAATTAGAAGACCAACGTCTAGCTCTAAACTCTAGACCTTCCCGAGACAGCTTAAGTCGTGTAGAGGAAGAGGCTTTATGCTGACGAATAATTTGTTAACGACGGATACATCTACTTCGAGTTCGGATTTGGTCTGAAAATAGTTTTATGATATTTTCATACACTCGAAGTAGTATTACTTTGAAGACGGGAGAATCTTTTAAGGTATATCATACTATATGGGAAGGATGAGTATAGAGCAAAATGACTACAGCGGAGTCAGCTTGCCCGTGTGTTTCAACCAGATATGGCACTAATCTACACCACATACAACCTGAGATTCGAGGACTAATAATTAGATAAAGTAGCTATATTCTTCGAGAAATATTTTCAGGGAGAAAAATAAAAAATGTAGCAAAATACGTCAAATTTCACATAAAATTAAATTTTTTTGTCACTAATTGGAAATAAATTCGATTTATTGAAAATTACGAAAGTCTCCGTACAGTGTCGGCCGTCGACGATGAAGCAGAAGATGATGATATGATGTTCGCAGGGAACGAATGAGATTTTTTCCCGTTTTTTTGCATGAATTTAATAACCTGATAAGAATTCAACTTAAATTAATTAGAAGTTATTGGATTCAAATAGCATTAATTTAGGCTATGACTACGTTGATTCTCAATCTGGTGTTTCATCAGCTCTTCGATACATTCATTTCCTGACAAGGACATCAACACTTTGATAAATTTCATGAGTGAAATTAATTTTTCTTAGTTCTTATATTTTTTTTCACATTCAATTATTTTCTGTCCCCTGCGAAGAAATGCCCAAAAATGTGACTTAGCACTACTTAAAATAGGTACCTACTTAAACTGGTCTCAGGAGTTCTGTTTAAATTCAATCAGATTAAAAGCTGAGAAGGGTAAAAAAACTGAACTTAAGGTGCGAGTACACGGCATGTAGCAATCCACATACGTATATAGCACTGACGTAATTTTTACGACAGCGAATGGTCCTAATGGGTACATGCCGTGTACAAGCTCTCTTTGTGCACTCTCTTTTGACGTCAGAGCTACATACGTATGTCGCTTGCTAGTTGCTACATGCTGTGTACTAGCACCTTTATGTTCATGTTTAACAACTGAATATATATTATGGAATTGTGTACAAAAAATCCCAGGTTCTCTTAGACCTTAAAAGGAACATTACTTAAGTCCGATAGGTCTTGAATCGACACACTTAAATTGCAAGGCGATTGAACACTTATTCAAAAGACTGAAGTAAACGATTTTATTGTTGACTAGGTTGGGTTTTTTACGTTTACCTATACAATAAAAAAATTATTTAGAAACTTTTAAAAATATTTTCTCAAAAAATAAGATTTGTTTTGATATCTGAATCAGGAAACAATCAGGAAAAATGGAACGATTTCTCTCAAAGCTACGGGTTAGGTTAGTGACCAAAGTTAAAAAAAATACGAACAAAACACTATTCGGTCAAAGATTCATAAATCATAACCAATAGCTATGCAAGTCTATAAGTATATCTTTGCTATAAGTATCCTAGCGCAGATTTAAACAGCTAAACTATCTCTATCTGTAGGTAATGGTTGAATTTATTTGACAATTTTTCCGAATTATTTTTAAAGTTCTTTAAGGCTAATTTAATTTAATACTTAATTTATCTATCTTAAAGAATATGTTCAATTAATCCTTGGGTGAAAGAAACTTTCAAGTTCTAAATAAGATGATACAATGCCATGCTGCTTAGAGTTAGGTATGTATACTAAATTGCCCTAGCCTAGATTTAGTTATGGCTGTTTGCTATTCGCTCGTGGTCAGGGTTGCCAGGAATATTAGTCAACAAATCGGGAGGTTTCCGGAAAAATATTGGGATATTGAGAATAAATAGGGAGAATGTGAAAAACCTTATTACTTCATAGTAGGTACAAAACAAAGTTATAGTTTTATTTCATGGTTTTCTTCAAAACAACAACAAAACCATGGATTTAACAAAAAGTAAATATATTTGTAATACACTATACAAAAGAACATAAAAAACATTAATTCGTGTTATTATATTTTTTATCCGTTTAGCTTTGAATTTCCCTGGGGCCAAATCAGGTAAAATGAAAGCGATCGAACGACATCATTTTGACAATAGCAGTCTCTGTTTATATCGTTGAATCGTTTTTATTTTACGTGATCTGACCCCTGCCTTCTTTGGTTTTAAGAAACTCAACAAATTCATGACGAGAAAAATTAAAGCTCACTTTTGTACAAATGGTGTTTTTATAATATTAATTTTTAATCGATTTCTGTTATTCGACCATAGAGACTCTATCATGGAAAATAATCGTTCCACAAATGCATTTGACATGGGAAAAGAAAAAATAATTTGAATTATATTTTTAATGATCGGAAGCTTGTTGTTTTGCAAAATTTTGTACCACATCTTTTGTGCTACTGGTTCATCAAAATTGTTGTTTTCCTCTGAAAGCATATTCTCTACTTCCATTCTACTACTTCGAATTACATATATTTACTTCATCATAACAAAAAATCAAGGACACCAGATATGTGAAGGGGTTCCACAACATTTTTCACATTTTCGAATAAAAAATAATTTTGAATATTCTTAAACTCGAAAATATAAAGATGTTTGAAAACACTTCTTTCAAAATAATATATTTCTTAAATGTTCTAAATCTAAATTATGGCAATGGAATGTTTGTTTGACTTGTTTTTCTTAAGCACCTATGAGTTTTTACTCCAAAAAATTGTACTTAATTCTACTAATTTTATGTCAGTCTTTAATTCTGATACAGCTTTATTGGTTAAATAACAACCTCCTCAAGTTAAAATCTTTAAAATTTTCTTTAATACATATATTGATGTTATGACTTAAGAAGTACAAAAATATTTCAGGTTTTGCGTCATTATTCGGTGCATTACAAATTGCTAAACAACTGGATGACAATTGTTTCCACTTAGGTCTTGAAAATAAGTCCGAACCAGTGGCCCAATAACAATCAGCCTATCAAGAGCAGTACCAAGTGACAGCCAACGTGTTGGATCATGCCGAAGTATTTTCATATACCAAACATTTTTCCAGTTAAGAATAAATAATTCAAGAAATGAATACGAATGTTTTCATAGTATTTTCATATACTCCATTTTAAACTTCTCGAACTCATTTTTGAGAGCTCTTATTATTTTAGTGCTGTTGGAAAATTCGGAATAAACTTTTAACACAAGAGTCTCCACATCACAATACAGCCTTTAGTTGTATTTCATGTGACAATTGCACTCTGCTTTGATTAAGTTTGGATTTTCGGCTCTTAGGTGTATGAAAATCGATTTATTTATTTCATAATTAGCCGAAGCATTATCCGCTGCGAAAGAAATACAGTTATTAGCAATTTTGAGATAGTTATTTCCTACGATTTTCGATTTGGGAACTGTCAAATGTCAGTGTGGCAGTTCAAAAACAAAAAGAGTGATCCCAAATCCATTGTATAGTTACATTAGGCGCTGATTATATTTCTTAGTAAAAACCCTTTTATCTTAATTGTTCGTAGTTTGGTTTTTTAAGAAAATTAAAATGATTTATTAAATTAAATGATTGATTAAAATGAGATTTCATAGAATTTTCGGGAGACCGGGAGATTAGTAAAAAAACCGGGAGACTCCCGGAATATCGGGAGAACTGGCAACCCTACTCGTGGTTCGAGACAAGGCTACACTTTAAACAACGAAATAGAAATATCAAAAGTTAATGTGCCGTGTCAAGTTGCGGTAGGTATGTATGTATATCATATGTCATATGTATATCATTTTCACCCTGTACGAATTGGATCCAATTTATTCTTAAATGCCTATATTTCTTAAGGCGCCAGCCATGTCTTGAAGGACTCGTATTTCAGTTAAACGTCAGTTCAGTACAAATGAAACGGACGTACATCCACTTCGTTTAGTTATTGCTGAACTATCACGCTAATTCGAAAAATTATTTAACTGCAGACAAAAAAGGTTTAAAAGAAATCTTAATGCTTCCTTCCCATACCCACATTAGGTACTATTAGTTCACGTTTGAAGCAAATGCATTCAGAAAAAATAGGAATTTTGGTAAAAACTCATCTAGCCATTTTCAAAGTAAGGTCAAGTGGAAGAGTCCTTACGCTACCACCTAAAAAAATCAAAACACAAGTATGTACATAGTATCTACGAGTACATTAGTTTTAACTATAATTTATAGGTAAACAAAAATGCACTGCATCTGTCGGATTTTATTAACTTCTTGTTCTGAAAATCAACCAAAGCACAAAGAGTGGACCAAAAATGTACAGCTATGTGGATTCGGGTCTCCCAACAACGTTCAAACAAACAAAAGAAAAGGAAAAAAAAAATAAAACTCCAATGCATACCTGTACAACTACATTGGGAAATTCCAACGAGTATGATCGTAAAACAAGTAATCCACAGATGTGCCTTTGTTATCCTTTGAAAACTGGAAAAATGCCGCCTTTCTCGTTCCTCCATTTGTGTATGTGTGCGGATGTATTTCAATATAATTTCCGTTACTAGATGAATTTTATTATTTCTACAGCAACTAGATATTTCTTTTTATTATTTGATTTTAATTTATTGATAAAAATTTAACATTTTGAAGAATTTATTTATTTATATTTTTTTTTTATTTACTTATGACGTAGCACTTTAGCACAATTAACAGAAATTTTCTATTGTTATCTCTTTCGCTCATAACATAACAGAAAAACACGTTTTCACGATCGTAACCGGACGAACATCAACAAAATAAAAAAAAAAAATATTCAAAACGATCAACGGCTTCAACTCACTCACACCTTTTCGATTGTGTACTCGCTCGCACCTTTACCGTGTCGTTAGACGTTAGTGAACAAAGAATGAGGATAACGTATTAGTATGGGTGGTTGTTAAAAACACGATCAACACACCTGAGCGAACGGAATGAAAAATAGTGAAGAGATCACGCAAACGAACTTCTTTGCCGTTTACATTATTTTCCTTGTGGATAAACTTTTCATTTATTTATAAATATAAATATAAACATTATACACTGTGCATACCAACATAAATAAATCACCAACTCTATGTGCTTCTTTTATTTATATCCACTTCACATTATTCTTGCACAATATTCTTCGAAAAAGACAATTGGTTCCAACCACGAAAAGACCATTGATGACACAGATACACTACACACTGAAGACAAAAGGAAGCCACCTGTAGATTTATCTGTTGGCTTATTTCAATGTATTCCTTTAGATGCGAAATTAACTAAAGATGCAATATCTTTATCTTTACCGGTAATGGGGGCGAAAGCGAACTCGGCGCGTAATTTGCAATTTAACACAAAAATACCAACCCGACCGACACGCTAACTAAATATGCACGGACGCGCAGCACAAAAATTACATCAACATCGCGCGTCAACGGACAAAACCAAACTGAGTGGTTCGGTTCTTCGTTGAGTGGAATAGCATTGAAGAAAAACCGGTTAGAAAGACACTCACAAAAACTGCAGATGTTTTTGAGTGAATGCTAAAAAGTACGGTGAACAGCGCCATAGGGATGGTGTGGATAATAGCGAAGCACGAGATGTAAACAAACAGAGAAAGACAGTATAATGTTGCCGAAACATTATTTTGTTCTCGTCGAATAATTTGAATTCAAAAAATCCAGCAGGTGGATGTTGCAAGAGAAAGACTGAGAAAGGGATGATTTTATATTTGACGTTGGTGTGTTATTTGTATGCGTTGCGTTGGTTTGATTGTGTACCTACTTGGTGGAATAACGTTTAGGTTAGGCAGCTTAGGTAATTTTAGAGTGGGCAAGAGGTACGCTTTATAGTAGATGCCACTGCCACCCAAATGTACATTAATCCATGCACACCTACTTAAATTTTTATTTTAATCGAATTTGAAAGATTGTTTTTGTTTAGATATCATCATCATAAAAATGTAGATGTACCTAACCTACCTATGTATAATTATTATTGCGGATTGCAGTAGGTCTAGCATAGATACATAGATGTAGGCACTTAAAGGCCAACTGTAATTATATTCGAAACTACTGTAAGGGCATGCTTTTGGCTTCAACAACACCTACCTATCCTATACCTATCAGTATCACATCAGTGCTTAAACATTTTCTACGAAAGTGGTTTAGGGGGTTTTGACCTTTTATACGTGCTCTGGGTATAATGATGTTTTTTTGTTTTGCGATGGAAGGTGGGAAACCTTGCTCATTGGTAGTGCCGGATTCTTACCGGCTAAAACCACCTCCCTTCCCGAACAGACCGATATTTGTCGCCCGCGGAACCACCGTAAGGCATTACTTCGCGGTGGTCAGTATAAAGCCATATTAAAACACTCTATTATTTCAGCTATTCACTTTTCGTTTGCACTCTAAACGCCTCAGATCGCTGAGTTTTCGTACGGTCACGTTGCTTACAATAGTTCAATTTTCCTCTTTAAGCAATAATGTTATTTACGATGTTATCGGGAGTGGGCCATTACCCAAATTGATGCCGTAAGGCAATCATACCGTCGCGTCGTGGGCAATGGAAGAACACGTCTTGCAATGTGGACAGTTTGGGATGGTTTCATTTTCGCGTTTAAGCAGGAGATATTCTCTAACAGCCAGGCATGACTCGTCAAGAAATAGATCATAGATAGAAATTCTCGCCTAGAGTTCGATTAATGCATTCATCAATCACTGGTATGAGACGATGTGTCCATCTTCCCTTCAACGATTCGTTCCATTGTTGTTGCCAGGTTGCGATACTGCGATTTCCTTCGTACCTTCTTTTATCGTCATCTACCCGGCCATTTCGAACTCGCTCGGTTCTTAGCGTTTTCATTTCTTCAGCGATTAAATCGATAGGTAGCATTGAAGATACGACGAGTATAGCATCGTTTGAAACAGTTCTGAATGCACAGGCGACTAAGACGGTGGGCGGATTTAGTTCCGCGTACATAAGACTTAACTTTCGTGGCACTTGACCATATTTCGGCTGGGTTTACCACGATATCTCGAAAAAAAAAATCTCGAAAGCAAAAATCTCGAAAAAAAAAATCTCGAATTTAAAAAATCTCGAAAAAAAAATCTAGAAAGCATAATCTCGATAACAAAAATCTCGAAAAAAATATTTCGAATTAATATTAAAAATGGTGTTAAAAAGTGAGATGCGTATGGGGGGGCATGCTGCTTGGGTTTACTGGGATGGGTGCAAAAAAAAATCTCGAATTTACTTTTTATTTTCAAGATTTTTTCGAGATATACCTAGTCTTTCGAGATTTTTGTACATTCGAGATTAAAAAAAAAAAATTTTCGAGATTTTTAGCCTTCGAGATTTTTGTCATTCGAGATTACGTCATGATCCCATATCGGCTGTGTACATGAGTGTTGAACCGACAGCTCCTGCAAGAAGTAGTCTCTTTATTCTATTTCGGCCCTCCGATGTTCCTCATCAACCTCGAAAGTGCACTAAAGGTGCTAGTACATGGTATGTAGCACGCCACATATATATGTGGCTCTGACGTAATTTTGACGTCCGCGTATGGAGCCAATGGCTACATAAGGTACTCATACGTATGAGGCACGATATGAGGCACTCGTGACACATACGCATTGTGTGGCTTTTCGACATTCCGTGTACTACCCTTGCACATACAATTTGTGCCAATACGCTACATAATGTCGAGTGGTTACCTGCATGGTTCGTATGTATTTTTCAATGTAATTTCAGCATTTCAGTTTGCGTTTTGTACGAGCAGCGATAACTTAAATACACCCAAAGCAATAAAATAATTAGTACCTACAGTTCTAGTGTAAGACTGCACACAGGGCAATAATAAAACTGCGGATAGCATCATCATAAACGAATAATCAACAGCCAACCGATATGTGCTCCCTTATGTAGCCACCGCGCTACATACGAAAAACGAAATGTGTTCCTTATGTGTACTCTATCTGGTGACGTCAGAGCCACATATATATGTGGAGGGCTACATACCGTGTACTAGCACCTTAACAGTTTTTGCATACATTTTCTAAAGTCTAAATGGTATTTGATTTTAAGCTTAGACGAGGATCAATAACCACTCCTAGGTATATAATAAATGGTTGAGAAACTACTTCATGCCCTACGCTAAACGTTATCATTTCCCGAACCACTTTCCTTTCTCGTAATAAGCACTGCATCCATTTTATGATCAGCGAGCTGCAAACCGCCATTAGTACAGCAAGGAACCTAGTACCGATCCTTGTGGAACACCGACAGTTACTTCATACTCTTTTATTCTCTCATCAAAATTATAGAACAGGACTCTATTTGCAAAATAACTCTTTACCATTTTACGGAGATATTCTGATATTTCAATCCAGTAAAGACAGCTCAAGATACGCTCCCAATTCGCTGAATAAAAAGCGTTATTTACGTCCATGGTTATAACGGCGCAGTATTTTTTGGTGCCTCATTTCCAACGCCTGCCTTCTATTACCGCATTGATTGCGTCTACGGTAGATCTTGATTAACGAAAACCGTATTGGTGGTCCGAGAGGCCTCCGGCCGTTTCAATTGCTAGTGACTAATAATCTTTATAGTCCGGGAGCCAGCGACACTAATTTTTGTAAGATTTTCGTAGGGATGATTTTATTTTTTTCGTGTAATATTTACGCTTGACAAACATAATATCGATGCCTGCAGGCTCACCACTGGGACAACGATTTACAGTAAATTTTTAAAGTCGCAAAAAAAACCGAAAAATTGTCTAAGTTTCGTATAGATGAAACCTTAAAAAAATGTTAATTTACATTGCGTTGAGGTAAAAAAACGATGCCTGCCACCTGTATAGTGGGACAAAGTACTCCTGCCGCTGACTTAAAGTTGCAAACCCCCATAGTGTATTATAGTCCAATTAAGTTCTGTTTTTGGATGAAAACCTCGGGAAACCACAATGTTTCAATTAAATTCCATAGATTTTTAGACAAAGATAACGAGAAAAATAGGCACCGCTTTCAAAAAGCTATGCATCGCCATAAAAAGGGGGCCAAATGAGGAAAAAAACATATTTTATAAGTTTTTTCTTTATATTTTGTATGGGAGATACCAGAAATACTTAACCGACATAGCCCATTTTCAATACCAACCTGAAGACGGTAAAAAAAAAGTCCTCTCACAAAATTTCATTCACCTAAGTCGATTCGTTTGGAAGCTAAGGTGTTTTCAACAGACAGGGTCGAATATTGACTTTGTATGAGAGGTAACAGAACTACTTGACCGACATTGACCATTTTTAATACCAACCTCAGGACTGTTAAAAGAAGACATTTCGCAAAAATTCATTCACCTAAGTCGATTCGTTTGGAAGCTAAGGTGTTTTCAACAGACAGAGAGACAAATGGGTCTAATAGTTGTTTTGTATGGCAGGTACCAGAACTACTTGACCGACATGGACCATTTTTAATACCAACCTCAGGACCTTAAAAAGAAGATATTTTGCAAAATTTCATTTACCTAAGTCGATTCCTTTGGACGCTATCGTTATTTCAACAGACAGAGAGACAAATGGGTCTAATAGTGGTTTTGTATGGCAGGTACCAGAACTACTTGACCGACATGGACCATTTTTATTACCAACCTCAGGACCGTAAAAAGAAGACATTTTGCAAAATTTCATTTACCTAAGTCGATTCCTTTGGACGCTATCCTGATTTCAACAGACAGACAGACAGACGGACATGGTTAAATCGATTCAGAATGTGATCCTGATTCAGAATATACAGGGTGTCCCAGTTAAGAAGGACAGTCCTTTAAGGGAAGATTCCTGAAGTTATGCCGAACAAAAAATTGTATGGCAGGG